>JADXDR010000151.1:39036-113320 GCA_025026875.1 Chlorella ohadii
CTTCTCCTGCCTGCCGCCAGTTTCTGTGCGCGTGCGAGTCGCCGCCCATCATTGTTACAGGTGAGCAACGGACCTTGCAAGTGCCACTCCGATGCGGCTGTGACTCTGCTCCTTACTGTGTGGCAGGATGGTTAAGAGGCACAATTGCCCCTGGTGTTCCCTCCNTTTTTTCCTCCACGGCGAGCCTGGGCGGTGTGCCCACGTGCCGCCTCTGCATGCAAAGTCGCTTGCCTACATGAATAAGCATGCCCCGCCGTGCACCATGCAGAGTACTGCAGCAATGGCAGCCTGTTGGATGTGCTTCAGGAGGCGCGCACGTCGCCGCAGCGGGCAGCGCTGCTGACGTGGCAGCGGCGCCTGGGCCTGGCGCTGGGCGCGGCCAGAGGCATTCTGTGAGCTCAATGGGGACTGCTTTTTGCAAAGATATGCCAGTGGCTTGCAGTTTGCTTTGAGTATGCAAGCTGCGTAACTTGCCTGGTGGCCTGCCGGCTGCACTGCCGGCACTGCGACACTGCTGCTGACATGGCCCGACCTGTTTACACGCGCCCCGCAGGCACATGCACAACCGCGGCATAGCGCACCGCGACCTCAAGTCTCCCAACCTGTTGGTGACATCCGGCTGGCACGCCAAGGTGTGCGGCGCAGGAGAGCTGTGCAGTGCGCATGAGGGTGCAGTGCCGGAGCATGCAGCAGCTTCGCTGCTGCTCAGCCTGCACGTGCAGTGGCACATGCCGCTGGGCTGCATGGCTGCGCACTGCAATGGGTATGCGCAGCGCCGCAGCGGTCCCAGCAGCTGCATGGAGCCGCCATGCGACTGCAAGTGCCCAGGCCTCGCCCTCCGCCCCCCTCAGGTGGCTGACTTTGGGTTCAGCAAGCTGCTGGATGGAGATTTGCACGGAGTGCTGTCCAGCACCATGGAGAACATCAACCCCAAGTGGCAGGCAAGCTTGTGGGGTGATGATGACGCATGTGCTGCGCAACGCGAGGTTCTGTTTCGTGCAGCACGCTAAGCTTGTTGGGCAGGCTGGGCCTGTGCAGCGGGCTACGCTCTTGCGCGAGCAGCAAACTGCTGTGCCTGGGGCTTGACCAGCCGGGCCATGGCTTGATGCCTTGCCTGGCCTGCAAGCCTAGAGTCACCCTGCCTTGTGCCCTGCCTGCTGCCCTTGCCACCAGGCGCCCGAGGTGCTTCGCGGTGAGGACGGCACATCGCCGAAGGCCACTTTTGGGAGCGACGCCTATGCTTTTGGAGTCATCCTGTGGGAGGTGCGCTGCTGTGACTGGAGTCCGTCCTTAAGAGGGAATGCGGCGGTGGCACTGACCAGCGTGGTGCCGATGCGCACTCTGGTGCGCAGCTCACGCTTGGCGCTGCCTCCCCGCTTCTTCCACGAGCAGCTGATGACATGGACTGTGCCTTGGGGGCGCGCAAACCCCCACTACGTCGTGCACGTGAAATCGAACGGCGGCCACCTGGAGATCCCCTCAACGCCCGAAAGCCTTGCCCAGCTGCCCGGCAGCGACACGGACAAAGCCGCCTTCCAGCGGCTGGCTCCTCGGTACACGCGATTGATCAAGCAGGTGCGGTGCAAGGGTGGTTGTGAGGCCTGTAAACTGCAATGCAGCGGCAGGAAGTGCCCTTTCCAAAGTTGAGGACGGCATGGCAGCCTGCGTACAGCTGGCGTACGGTGGTGTAACCTCAGCGGCAGCTTGAAGTGAAGCATGTTACCTGCATCTCACACAGTCGAGTTCCTCCCTGCCCTGCACACAGTGCTGGGCAGCCAACCACTGTGATCGCCCAGACTTTGCGAGCATCGCCCAGCAGCTGAAGTGAGATGCGGGCAACAGGGGCAGAGTTGCAGGCATTTTATGTGAGCTGCGCTTGCGCATCCTGCAAAGTGCCGCGTTTTGCACGACGCAACGCGGCGGTGCTGCTTCCTGATCTCATTCGCTCTGCTCCCACTGTTCATGCAGAGAGATGCTGGTAGCCCTACAATAGTGGATGCACACACTCGGGCCTGCCAAAATTGGACCAGTGCCCAGCATCAGTTTCCTGCACTGCCACTCAACCGTTTGCACGTTGAATTGCATGGCCGAAGTACCTGGCCGCTCTGCTAGCCTGCTGCAGCAACTCCCAGTCAACTGCAATCCTGCATTTCTGCCTGCTACGTCGCTTTAGTCTGCTTGTGTGTAGAGCTTAGAGAGCAGCTGTGCTCGAGTAACGATAGTAATACAGCCACATCACCACTTCAAACTATACTGCACGGTTTTTTTGCACCACACTCATCACCCGCTTTGCCTTTCTTAAATGTCACGCTCTGCGACTTCTTCGTTGGGTGCACCTTGCCACCGCCGCTGGCAGCATGCTTCAATAATGCTTCCCCACCGACACCCATCCTCCCCTTCATCCTCCAGTGCACCATGCTCAGCTGCCCCATTTGCCAAGTAATGGACTGTCCACTTTGTGATTGTCTGGTGCTGAGGGCGAGGGCAAGAGCACATCAGGGCCTAGTGGGCTGCTCAGTGTCGATGGTTGACATGCCCGCCAGCCCGGCAGCCAGCTGAATGCCAGGCGGTACTTGATGCTATCTGCTGCTGCCTTATCCTGCTTCCAGATTTCCCATGGCGCAGAATTACACAAACAAGCAGGGCGGTGTAGCGGCAGTGCAGTGCAGGAGGGAACTTGGGTGGGGGCGGCACCAAACAGGCAGGGAGGGGAAGGCAAGCGAGGCAGCGGTCTGTGCAGGCGACAGCAGGATGCGGCAAGCAGAAGACAATGGGCGCCTGTTATGCAGCTTAGTTGAAGGAAGTGCGCAGAGCCATTGGATGGAGGGAGCAATGCTCAGTTTAGTTCCAGCTCAGAAACGGGACTCACTGTACATGCGGCCAGATAGCGTCTCCCCCTGCCATCCGAGTGCCGGGAAATGCACGAGCAGGGCCGGGCGGCGGCTGCGCAGCTGCTCGGCCCAGGTGCGAAAAGCATCGGCTTGGAAGACCCGACCAGCGTGCTCTATCGACAGGTGGCGCAGCGGGGGGTGCGTTGCCAGCCAGTCAAACAGGGCGGCAGCAGTCGGCGAGCCCCAATCAATGGCAGGCTCAGCTGCAGGCTCAGCCGCCGATGAGCCCAGGAGCCCCAAGTGCTCCAGCCGTGTTGCCTGCCGCAGCACAGCCGTGCTGGCAAGCACAGTGTCGACGCCAGCGCCAAGCCACTCCAGGCTGTGCAGCCAAGGGCCGGCCGGCAGCGGAGCTTCCCCGTCACCTGCCATGCTGTGCCAGCCTTGGAGGTAGCACACCCGCAGCTGCGACAGGCAGCTCAGCGTGTTGGGCAGCTGCACTGGACGCGACTGACGGGTGGCCGCCAGTACCTGCAGCAAGAGGGCAGGCAGCGGGAAGGGCTAACCACACGCATTTGCAGGCGTGCTGCCCTGCCTTGTGCACATGCGTGCATGACCACGCATGGCACCAGCAACCACGTGTGCACATCTGGCGCTCCCCAAACCACCCCTGCAAACCAAACCCTGCCCACCAGTCGCCACGGCTATGCGCTTGCCACACTCACCAGGCTGGTCAGGCTGGTCAGGTGCGGCAGGGCGCTGCCCACATCCGGTGCTGATTCCGTGTTGCTAGTGCTGATTTTCAGGTGCCGCAGCCGCGTCAGCGCCGCCAGGCTGGCTGCGGGGCATTCTGTGTGACGCAGGTCCAGCCAGGTCAGGCTGCCGGCCAGCGCCGACAGCTGGGGCATGCTGTCTGGTGATAGACAATAGCCGCCCAACTTGAGGCGCTGCAGCCGCGTCAGCTGCGCCATCTGCAAACATGTTGCAAGGCAGCTTGGCTTTAGGGGTTTGTGGCAGGAGCGCAAGTGTTCAAAGTGGGCTACAAGGCAATGTAGTACTCCCAGGAGGCAGGCAGTCCTGCTGCAGACACCAAAGACAAGGACTCAGGGTCNGTGGGGGAAGAGCGAGCAGAAGGGCTGGGGCTCAGCCCATCGGCCTGCTCACCTCAGGCAACTCCGCATCGTCGTCAGCCACAAATTCATCCCAGTAAGACAAGCGTGTGAGGCTGGGCGGCAGCTGCGCCTCGGCTTCAAAGCACAGTGCGCCGTAAAGCTTCAGCGACTGCAGCGCCGTCAGCCCGGCAATGGCGGGCGAAACGAGCAGCAGGGTGCCAGTCAGGCTGAGGCGGCGCAACGAGCCGGCGGCCACCAGCCACTCGGTGTGGATTCCCGCATTGATGCCTGCATCCAGCTCCTCCAGCTGCCCATGTGCGCACACGGTTTGCAAGCAGGTTGCAAACGGCTCCGTTGTGCTGTCCTCCTCGTCAGAKGGGATCGCCCCGCCGTCTTCGCAGAAGCGGAGCTTGCGAATGTGCTGCCCATGCCGCGCTAGCCAGGCGGCCAGCGACTGCAGTTCTGGCACCCCCCTGTAAAACGGAATGTCCAGCTCCTGCAGCAGCTCGGGGCTGCAGGCTGCTGCCGCAAAGCGCCTGCACACCAGTGTCGTTCGCTGCCTGCGGGGAGGGGCAGCAGCGGCGGCGACGGCGGTGGCGGCGGTGGCGGCGGCACTATTAGGGGTCTGGCAACCTATCGCCTGCCCAGACGACTCGGACTGCTTGTAGGATCATGAAAAGCACCGACGCAGGCACGCAACGCACCGCTCCTCGAGGCCCAGAAACCCTAGGCAGCGGGCGAGGAAGTCCACGGGCAGATCGGCTATTTTCGTAGCTGCTGAAGGCATTCAGGCTGCCTGGCAAGCGCCGGAGCGGCTTCTGGGCGTCTCAGCGCGCGGACGGGTTTGGAAGCGCTGCACCGAGGCCTTTTTTTCGCCCGGCGTCTTGCTATTAAAAACTAAGAGAAGAATTACTAACGGCAGAGGGCGGCAGGCCGGCCGATGCTGGCCCAGCGGGCCGCTGCCGCCGCCACCGCCGCTGTGTTGCCGCGCTGCGCCGTGCTTGGCTCGCCAGGGTTGCGGCTAACCAGCAGCCATTTTTATCTCGCACAGAACATTAGCGGCAAGGAAACGATGTGCCTAGGTCCTATTGCGTGCACTGCCTCTTCGCCTTGGAAATCATATATGTGCTGGCCTGGCCTCAAAGAGGAGGAGCCCGCCGCCGGTTCTGGCGCACACCAACCCCACTGTCCTGGACTGCAGCCCACTGCAAACCTGCTTGCTGCCCCTGACATACGTTGTGCCTGAAGATACCGGTTCAAGCAACCGTGAGATGCTAAAGATTACACAGGCCAGCAGGTGGAAGCGGCAGCAAGGCAGGGCGGGGCCTGCAGGGAAAGCGGCGCTCTGCGATGCGGTGGCGACAATCGGGAGCAGGCAATGCATGCCGTCAAGCGTGACACTGCAGGAAGCTTGCATGGCAATCAGCTGGTTAAAACGGGTTCCGATGGTGCAGCTGGCCGAGCAGCATATCCCCATCATCCCCCAGCCCCGGGCAGTGTGCCAGAAGGGAGGGGCGGCGGCGCCACAACTGCATGATGCGCACCAAAAAGCTGGCGGTCTCAAACGCCTTCATGTTTTCAACATCGTCCTCATCGACTGTCAGGCAGCGCAGTGGCGGGCGGCACGCCAGCCAGTCGAAAAATATAGCAGCAGTCGGGGACTCCCAGTCGACCTCACACCCGGATGCGTTGTGCAGGCCCAAGTGCCTGAGCCGTGTTGCCTGCTGCAGCACAGACGCGCTGCTGAGCAGGGTGTCAATGCCAACACCAAGGCACTCCAGGCTCTGCAGCCAAGGGCCGCTCGGCAGCTGTGGAGGCAGGCCTTCAGCCTGGCTATAGGGGCCTCCGAAGTAGCACACCTCGAGGTGCGCTAACTCGCCCAGTGCTGCCGGCAGCGGGTTCAGCTCGTTGCGGCCTTGCACAATCTGCGGCATNGGGGGCACGCAAGCAGACTTGCAACATGGGGGAAGGCCAGCTGGCCATGTGAACTCGCACTGCGTTTGCCTTCATGGATCGCAGCCCCAACAGGAGCCCACACTGCCTCACCAGGTAGGTCAGGCCGGCCAGATGCGGCAGCGCGCCAGCCAGAGCCTGTGCAGCCGCCTCATTGTTGATGTGGCACTCCCAGTGCTGCAGCCGCGTCAGAACTGCCACGCCGGCGCTCGCTCCATGGGCGCTGGACAGGTGCAGCCGCGTGAGGCTGCCGGCCATTGCCGACAGGCAGGACAGGCTGCCTGAGGAGTAGGAGTGAGTGCACAAGTTGAGGCGCTGCAGCCGCGTCAGCTGCGCCACCTGCAAATTGCAAGTGTCGCAAGGCAGCTCAGCGTGGACTGGCAACGGTAGGGTGTGGCAGAGCTGGGCAGGAAGCGCAAGGCAGTGTTGCTAGCAAGAACAACAAAGAAACAAGGAAGATCAGCAGGATGGTCGTTGGAGGGCGGCAGAAACACGGCCGCTCAGCGCTCACCTGAGGCGGCATTTCATGCAGATCGTCTTGTGCGAGACTCAATCTGGTGAGGCTGGTTGGAAACTGAAATCCAGCTGCATACTGCAGCCGGCCCCGAAGCTCAAGTGACTGCAGCGCCGTCAGCCCAGCAATGGCGGGCGAAACGTGCAGCGGCCTGCCGGTCAGGGTGAGGTCCCGCAGCGAGCGTGCCGGGGCCAGCCAGTCAGTGTGGGCCAGTAACTTCATGTCTGCTTCCAGCACCTCCAACCGCCCTGGTGCACATGCAGCCGTCAGACAGGTCGTAACTGCTGAGGCCACGCTGGCATTGACGGCGTTCGCTGCCAAGTCGTCGGCTGTCGCGTCCCAGAGGGCCAGCGTTCGCACGTGCTGCCCGTGCCGCGCCAACCAGGCGGCCAGCGATTGCAGTGGAGCCAAATTTTCGCCATACTCAAAGGATACCTGCCGCAGCAGCTCGGGGCTGCAGGCTGCCGCCGCGAAGCGCTGGACACCAGCGCTGCCCGCTGCCTGCAGGGAGGGGCGGCGGCGGCCGCGGCCGCGGCGGCAGGATGCGGGTTCTGGCGACCTGTAGTCGGTCAGACGACTTGGAATGCTTGCAGGATCACGGCAAGCACCGCCACAGGCACGCAACGCACCGCTCCTCGAGGCACAGAAACCCTAGGCAGCGAGCCAGCACGTCTACGAGCAGATCGGCAATCGTAGTAGCTGTCGATGAGTCAGAGGCTGCCTGAGCAGCGGCGGGGCGGCTGCGGGGCGCCATAGCGCGCGGGCGGGTTTGGAAGCGCTGCACCGAGGCTGCTTTGTAGGGCGATGCGTGTGTCAAAGGCCTAGGACGCGACAGAAAGCTCATAGGCGGCGAACCGACGACGCTAGGCGCTGCGCTCACCGCCGCCGCAGCGCCGCTCAGCGGCATGCCTGGCGAGCTGCCTTGAACACCCAGGTTCGACTCAGCCAGGCCTGGAGCATTCACAGCGAAACACACACGCTGAAATGGACAGCCGCTTGTGGCGTCCAAGCGCACATGTTGGAGCGGCATTGCCCTGCTGCACCTGCACGAGCTGCCTGCCCGGTTTCCGCCCCTCTTCCATGCTGCATGCCCGTGCATGCACTGAAGACGGGCACGCCCGGCTCACTTGTCATCACTCAAATTGTCACACCTTGATCAACCCAACTTTGCATCTCTTACGCAGCGAATTGTTGGTTTGACAGCATGGTTACAGTCAAGTTTGTACCAAGGGGCACCCAAGCTGCGACTGGCGCATCTGTGTTCGGCTGTAGGCGTCTGCAATGCGCCAAGGCTTGTGGGCTTAGCCTGAGTCTAACTTCTCGAGCGCGAGCCAGCGTCCGCAAAGCAACAAGCTCTCAAAAGCTCCCCCGTTCATATTGCCGTGCTGAGCTAGGCACAGCGCATGGCGGCAGCAACGGTGGAGGAACGGGTGATCAAGCGGCACCAACGCGGCAGGTCAACCAGACGGGTTTGGTTGTAACTGCTTGTCAACTGCGTTTTAACTGAACGTTTCCAAGCAGGCGGCCGTGCTGCAGCCAAAGATGCGTGGCAGCTGTTCGGTGTTTGTTGGCTGCGGCGACCACATCCCGTTCTGCCGTGCTTTGGCCAGGTTTTGCTTACACTGGCAGCTAGCTTATCGAAAACCTAGGGAGAAGAGGGTACGGCAATGGGTCTTGCGGAGGCAGCAGCCGGCTGACAGAGGTGTTGGGTAGCGATCAGTCGGATGGCTAGGGTAGGGCAACTAATGCATAGAACAGAGGAGGCTTGAATGGAGTGGGGGAGGGGAAAACATGCAGATGTGGCAGAGTGGCAGCCCAGGGGCTCAAGAGGTATGGGCTAGACCACAGGTTGCAAGCAGCACCAGTGCGGCGCTGCACGGGCTGGGAGCCGCGCCGCGGCGGCAGGCCAGCATGGTGGGACTGTGCCAGACATTGGATGGCATGGAATAGCAAAACAAAGACGGGCGGTGCGTTGGGGGGAGGTTCAGGCAAAAGGGTGGCAGTAGCGCGGCATTATGAGGTGCCATGTGCACGGCTGCGCACTGGTGCACGGGAGGCTATCCGCCCGCACAGCGCAGCGGCAGCGGACCGATCGTAAGCAAGCTCAGGGCGGGAGGATTTGTGGGGTGTGAGCGGCGGAAGCAAGTCATAAAGGGTGAGAGTGGCAAAAGACTTGGGAGTGTGTTGGGTGTGTCGGATATCAGGGGTCACGAAGCGGCGGGGGCAACAGCGCCGCCTCCGCAGCTGTCGGGCATGGCTGCTGAAGGCTCCAGAACCGCTAGTTGGCAGCTGGTTAGCAGCCAAACACTTGGCAGAAGAGAGCGCTCCAAGAGGCGCTGCCAGAGTTGCTGCCCCAGCCGGAGCCCCACTGGTCCTCCCAGNCCGGGCACCGGCTGCCACACAATGGGGGACNGCTCGTAGGCGGGGGGCNGGCKGGACGCGCMACKGCCGCCGCTGCCGCTGCCGCTGCTGCTGCCGCCGCTGCCAGGGGKGGTGGGAGCGGTCCATTGGTACTCCTTGCCCTGCCGCCAGGTGGCGATGGCGTCCAGGTACTTACGCACGTCTGCAGGGGATTGGGGATACCAGGGCGGGGCAAGGGTGAACGGTGAGCACAATGGGGCAGGTGTGTAGGAGGGTTGGGCAGCACAGCAGCTTGCATGCCATTTCCAGAACACCTCCCTCAATCAAACTGCACGTGCTAATTGCTGTGCCAGTTCTCACCCGTGTAAAAGCCGTAGGCGTAGTTGGGGTTGTTGGGCTGCGACTGGCAGTCGGGGCCGTGGCTGGTCACGCCCACCACCACCGCCTTGCCCTCGCCGTTGCGCACTATCAGGGGGCCGCCTGCATTGAGAAAATGGGGCCACGTGTGGAGACAATGGCAGGGTGAGCGAGGGGCGAGGAGGGTGATGGTTGCAAGCTGGGCAGTGCCAGCTGTGCAGCACCGAAGGCGGGGCAAGGTGCAGGGGCTGCAGGGGCGGCAGCGCATGTGCATGGGCGGCGGTCCAATGCACACGGGCTGCAGCAGCGGCGGCTGGCACCACCAATACGGCAGCTGGAACCAAACCAAGCAGGGCACCCACCTGAGTCGCCGTTGCAGGTGTTCTGGCCGGTACCGCCGCCGCACAGCACATCATCGTAGTCAGAGGGGCAGCGGTAGGGCAGCAGGTATTCGACACCCGCAAACCTGGAGGGGACAAGGGCAGGAACGATAGAGTTTGATACGGATGGTGCAGGATTATAGTCAGAGGGGCAGCGATAGGGCAGCAGGTACTCGACGCCCGCAAACCTGTTGTAGCAGGGAAGGGGCATAAACGTACGGTTAGATCGGAGGCAGTGAGGAGGGAGCGGCAGCTGATGGGCAACAGTGGGACAGCAGCTGCAGCACAACAACAGAAAGGCGCGGTGTGCAAGGTAGAGATTTGGCGCGGTGTTGGCTAGGAGGTAGCGGGCATGGCCATGCAAGCATGAACATGGGTATGGATGTGGTGGGCAGCTGAAACGCCTCTGCAAGCATGCCTGACCCACTGCACAGCACTGCTGAGCAGGGCAGCCCCCTGCCGCTCCCCCTTCCCAGCTCCCAACTCACTGCAGCACGTTGGAGGGCCGGCCAGTCTCGGTGGTGCCCCAGCCCGCCACCTGCAGCCTCTGCTGGTCGCTCAGCTGCAGGTCCTTAGCCGGCAGCAGGGCCACGGAAGTCAAGTCCGGGATAGGCTGCAAGGGAGCAAGAGGGAGCAGGTGAAGGCGTGTGGTGAGCCAGGGCAGGGTGCAGGGCGGCGACAGGCGGCGCAGCAGGGCGGGCAGGCGGTTCATGCAAGGCAGGCGGCTGGCAGCACCCAGGAGCTGGCCAGGACTAGCGCTGCAGGCCCAGGGGCACCCAGGCCTTGAAGGCAAAGCCTATCTGAACAGCAAAGCCTCTGGCCGCGGCGTGATGCAGGCTGCCCTCACGTGCCCGCGGCGTGGCGTGGGCTGCCCTCACGTTTTTGAGCTTGATGAGCGCGACGTCGTGCAGCGAGCCGTCAAAGGTCATGTCGGCGTTGTCCTGGGGGATCTTGGAGGCCGAGTAGCCTGCGGATGAATGGAGAGCATTGCGGGAACATAGGTGGCTGGGATGGGCATGAGAAGCTAGGCCGGCCCCAGTTTGAAGCTGTACGTGCGCCCCCAGCAGCTTCACACCTCGCTCCGGCATTCAGCAGGCAGTGACCACACACCTGGGTGAGCGAAGATGCGGTCCACGGGGTGCTGTGTGCCCACATCAGCTACAAGATACAAGACCACATCCTGTAATTATCAAACTAGCCGCACCTGGGTGCGCAAAGATGCGGTCCACGGGGTATTGGTTGCCCATGGCCCACACCGTCAGCGCCGAGGGGTTGTCCACAATCTTGGTGTCCACCACGCAGTGCGCGGCTGCAGAAATTGGGGGGCGGAGCAGGGGCGGGGGCGGGCGGGGTGAGCGGTCGGGCAGGGCAGGCGCAGGCGAGGGCATAGGGTGATGTGGGGTAGACAGCTGTAGCCGAGGGCCGGGCCGGGCGGCGGTCTTGCACAGCGGACCGACAGCGGCTGGCTGCTGCCAGGCAGGCCCGTGAAGTGGCTGAACAGCCAGGTAACAGGGCTGCCATCAAGTCGAGCCAAGCAGCCAGCCATGTTGGCAGCAAACCGGCCAGCCATAGTGTGCAGGCACACACCTGTGAGCACAGTCGAGTTGTCCAGCAGCACGCCTCCGCAGAAGAAGCGGCCCTGCAAAACAAAAAGCGGTGAGGTGAGCAGCGGATGACATGAGCCAAGCAAGAGGTCAGCAAGCCGAGGGCAGGCTGAGGGTGCAGCTTCCCGCAACATGCGGGCGCACCCAGCGGCACTACGGCCAGCACAGCAAGATCCCTGCAAGCAGGCAGTATGCAGGTGCACCCGCTAGCCGTGGCACAGCCTTGGCATCTTGCGCCACCACTGGCCAGCCAGCCCACGAGCTTCAATCTGTGCCAATCCAGCTTGCAAGCCCAAGATGCAAAACCAGCTTGCAAGCCCAAGATGCAAAACCAGCGCTCACGTTCATGAACAGGGCGACCATGAAGTCAAACTGCCCCGCCACCGCATCGTCGCCGTTGATGATCTTCATCTCAACCGTCCCATCGGCGTCCGGCAGGTTGCTGCTCAGGCTGCCATTGGTGTCCAGCGCCGCAGCGGGCAGCGTGGTGTCGACATTCGCTGCCGCCTTGTCGCCGGCGAGGCGGCGGCCTGCAAGGCGGGGGGCGGGAGGGGCGGCGGGCGGGCCGCGGGGTTACCGGTCGCTTCAGAAATGTTCGGTGGATGTGCATGATACGGTTGGCAGGTCGGGGCTGCCGCTGGAGGGCCAGAGCGCTCGGGCAAAGGTGCCGGCGAGGTTGGGCCTCCCCCGCCGCTGCACCGGCAGCCTGCAAGTTGATCACCTGCGGCGCCGTGGGCCAACAACAGGCCCAGAAGCAGCGCAAAGGCCTGGCACCTCATGGGCCGCGGCAAGTCCGAGGCGCCTGCAGGCAAGAGCGATGAGCGGCGACCACGCGCCAGCAGGAGCCCGGAAGCAAGGGGGCGAGCGGCGGGGGCGCTGGAGTCCCACTGGAAGCTGTGCGAGTGCGGCGGAGCCTGCTTAGAGGCTTGGGGGGCCTCTGGGTCTGGAAAGCGGAAAGGGGATGACTGAGCGGGRTGAATTGGCCTTTTGTAGCAACGGGCCCGCGCCCCACGAAGCTGCCGCCGCTCCAGCGTCCACAGCGCGCCGCCGAGAAGTTGCCGGTGGTAGCCACAGCGGTTTGGCAGCGGTTACCAGCGCGCGCCCCGCGCTCCCAGTGCGTCCCAGGCTCGAAATGGCAGCGTGGGCTGTGCCGCCGGCCGCGCCGCCCAGCGCGCTGCGCAGTCCGCCGGCGCCTTGCGCAGACCCGCCAAGGGTGCACCCGCTGCCCCTGTGGAACAGGCCTGGAAAAACCAGCTGGGCGCAGGAAGCGCTGCATTGGTCCGGCACCAGTCAGCACAGGAGGCAAATGCCAGCTAGGGGTCTGTCAATGGCCTCTGCACCAACATGCACACGCCAGGAGAGCGGCGGTCGCCTGGCTCCCGAACCACCTCGACTGCCACCGTCGTGCCACCCTTCCCACCTGTGCGGCAGCCCAACAGCAACAACTGGTGAAGGTACACCTAGGCAGAATGCTCTCACCTGCTCTCGGCCAACCAGCAAGCTGCTAAGTGCTCTCGTTCTCCAGCTCTGCTCAGGGCCCTTTCAGTCAGCAGGCTGCCTCCGCTCGATCTCAGAGGGCGCCACCCCCTGCCGTTGAAGGCCCAGTCAAGGCGGACTGTGCCAGGTGCTGTCATGTCGAGCAAGAGTTTGGCCAGCAAGAGCGTGGCCGCCGCTGCTGCTGCCTGCGCATGTCCAAGCGAGGGGCTTCAGGGGGCCGAGCAAATGGCTCACCAATGAACGCAACAGCGTGCGCCCTGGGCCGCAAGTGGCCTATCCAGCAATCGGGTTGGAGGCAATGGCGGCGCACACAGAACGTCAGTCAGGGTTGAAGCCATTTTTGTTGCAGCGGGCAGGATTGGAGGGATCGAGGCTGCTAGCTCTGGCTTGCCGTGCGCACGCGCCTGCCGCCCAGGCCGGCGCCGCCCAAAGCAGGCAGTACTGTCGCACCGCACGCGACGGCGCCCATGGGCGATCCAAGAACGCTGCGCATGCAATCGGCCCACCTCCCCCAACAAACGCAGCGGAAGGCCGCGGCCCATGCAAGCAACACGCTTCTTAGCCGACGCGTTGCTTCAGGCACCCTAAATTGTAGGACCCATAGACCGATCACAAGTCGCTGAGCCCCGCCAGCTCGATAGAACAGCCCCTCCAGACCAGACCAAGCCATGGCGCGGGTGTGCTCCGCGCTCGCGCTTGCAGGCATGCTCCTGCTCGCGGTTCAACCGGCACACTGCGCAGGCAAGCGCGCGGGACCAAGGGTAGCGTGTGCCGCCGCCGCCGCTGCTGCCGCAAACGTTCGGACTTGCAGGCAGCCAGCCAGGCCGCGGGACCTGCCACACTGGAGCCACCGCTTTGCCTGCGGTCTGCCAGTGCTTAAATGCCAGTGTAGCCGTTGCCGGCAGCTGACGTGCGTTCCGCTGCTCGCTCGCCTCCTGCTCGCCTGCTTGCTTCTGGTACCGCGCTTCTGAGTCCCTCTTGCCTCAACCAATGTGCACAACCAATGTGCANAACTCCCCGACCAGCCCCGATCTGCCACCGCCTCAAACCCGCCACGCAGGTGCCAGCGCACGCAAGCTNGCTGCAGGGCGAACCTGTGCCCNATCTCTGAAGCGCCAGTGAACGACACGGCTGAGCCGGTGCAGGGCNGCGCGGCTGCCGCCACCGCTATCAACCAGTTCGGCGATGCTCTGTTCGAAGTGCTGGCCTCCCAGGTGGGCTGCCTTTGAGTTGAAGCAACTTGTTGTGTGCTCATTGGGTGCCGCAGCCGCAATGGCCGCATCACACAACCAGAGCGCTCGGTCAGCTGCTCACGCTTCGCATTCACTTGCAGGCCAACCCGGCGGAGGGCGCCGGCCAGATCATCTCCCCCTTCTCCGTGGCCACAGCGCTGGCCATGCTGCTCAACGGCGCCGAGCCCGGCTCCGCATCCTCTGAGCAGCTGCGGGTGAGGCTTTGGGTATTTGCAGGGCCAGCAGTCGTCAGGCTGGTCACCTATTGTGCGCCGCAGCCGGTTTGCATGTTCATTTCATGGTGGCGTGCCGTGCAACCAGCGAGAGTGCCGCAACAAGACCTGCAGTGCACACGCCCCAAACTCACCCGGCTTGCCGTTGCCCCCGCAGGCTGCGCTGTTTGGCGACCTTCCTCTGAACGACGTGAACGCCGCTCTGGGCGAGCTGACCGACGAGCTGCTGCAGGTGCGAAGCTGCGCAGGGCGGTTGAGCGAGGGAAGGACGTGCAGCATGTTCGCCCCAGCTGCACTCCCCTGTGCTTCTTGCGATGGCTTGGAAACATGCACTTCTGCACATTCGGTGATTTGGCTGTGCTCAGCGCCCCATGTTGCTGACCTCCCTTGCACTGCTTGTTTTCTACCCCTGCAGCCCAATGAGGACGCAGGCCTCGCCATCTCCTCCGCCAACTCCGCCTGGATCAAGGACGTGAGTGCTTGCATCAAACCAAAAAGTTGGCTTTTGTGATTGTGTGTGTGGTGCTGACTGCGGGCCAACTCCGCCTGGATCAAGGACGTGAGTGCTGGGACTGTAGAATTGCCAGTGTCTTGCAAAGGTTGGGTACTGCAGTGGTAGCGCTCTGGCTCCCCTCCTCGCCTCTTGTATCTGGTTCTCAAGCTGGGGCTGCTGACGCACCCCCCCTGCTCTGCTGCCGCTGCACATGTTGGCTAGCCGCGCAGTACTGTACTGTTCTTTCTGATGCACTGTACAAACCCCTGCTGCGGCCAATGCAGACGTACACGTGGCAGGAGGCCTACCAGGCAGCCCTGCAGTCCACCTTCAACGCCACCCTGGAGCAGCTGACCACCGCACAGGTGGGGCAGGGAGTGCAGAGAGCCTACGGAACAGGCGTGATAAAATGATCCCGGTGATGCACTCCCTACCTGGCAGTGTGTGAGTCCGTTGAGGTCTCTGGTGCGTCTTGACGCGCCCTCTCCGCCATTTCACATTGCCGCAAATTCCCCTCGTAACCCTCCAGGCCGTGAACGACTGGGTGAGCGAGGCAACACGTGGCAAGATCACGGATGTCGTGAACGACGAGATTGTGCAGCAGGTGGGCTTGGGAGTACTAATGATTAGGGCTGTGTGGGTAGTTTGAAACGCACTAGCAGCAACTGCCGCATGTCTTGCAAGTTAGCCTGCATGCAAGGCGTCACACCATGAGGCAGGCAGGATTCAGCAGTAGGAGCGCCGCCACAACTTGAGCCGGGTTCTGCGCGGCGCCCGGGCTGCCTTGCCAGAGAGCTTGCCTCGCCTGAGAGTCTGCCTTGCCTGAGAGCCCGCCTTGCTCCTGCTCTGAATTTTGCAGGCCATCCTCATGCTGGTGAACGCCATCTACTTCAAGGGGCAGTGGGTCAACCAGTTTGACAAGTGAGCTGCTCGCCTGGGCGGATCTCAGAACGCTCCAACAACTGGGGAGCGCTGCTTGCTGATGCCGCTTGATACCGCCCCAGCGGCGCCAGCGCGCCGCCGGCGTCGCAGCCTGCAGGCTTGCTTGTGCCCTAACACCTGCACACCTGTGCATCATGCATGCTGACCGCCGCTGTTTCGCTGATGCTAACTGTTCACCAGGGACGCAACGGCGGCCGGCGCCTTCACCCAGGTGAACGGCATCGACCTGCAGACGGCGATGATGAGCCAGAAGTTTGACCAGGCCCGCCTGCAGGTGAGCCTGAGTGTGCTAAGACAGTGTGCTGCAATTTAGAGCTGAAGCAGGGCCGATGGTGAGCCAGAAGTTCGACCAGGCCCCTGCTGGACGGCTGCGCAACCTCTAGAGTGTGCCTCAAGGCGTAGGGATGGCTTTGCCGGCAAGCCAGGGCACTGCCCAGCCTAACTGCCTGAATTTCTGCACAGCTCACCGCCTGCTGCTGCGGTTGCTTTTACGCCTTCTTTTCACGGTGTCTTTCCCCCTCATCTGTGTCTCTTGAGCGCAGTACCAGGTGCTGACCGGCGCCGCCATGGACGGCATCCCTGTCGACTGCCCCGCCGTGCGCCTGCCCTACAACGGCTTCACCTACTCTGGTGAGCAGTGCTGGCCTGGTTGTTGTTAACAGTCTGTTCTNAAGAGTGCTGGTTACTGAAACTACGGCTGAGGTGCATGCCGTGCGCCTGCCGTGCAACGGCTTCACCCACTCTGGTGCGCGGGTGCCTGGCTTTTGAGTCTTTTGATACCCTTTTTTTTGGAAAGTGCTGAGAGTATGGCTGATGCCGTGCGCCTGCCCTACAGCGGCTTCACCTACTCCGGTGAGCAATGCTGGCCTGATTGTTGTTAACAGTCTGTTCTAGAGAGTTCTGGTTGCTGAAAATGTGGCGGAGGTGTTTGCGGTGCGCCTGCCGTACAGCGGCTTCCCCTAGTCTGGTGCGTGGCGCTGGGGACCCCAAAATGGACACATGTTGTGGCCGACCATGCTGCTCTGATCGCAAGTGGCCGTGCCCGCCGGAAGCCTCAGCGCACTTGTGCACGTTCATGCATCCTCACTACCCCTTCCATTTGTCTGTCCTCTTCGCTGCAGCCATCGTGGCCATGCCCGCCGGCAACATCAGCACACTCTGTTACCAGTTTTCAGTATCCTCGCTCCTTTCTTCCATCCTCCCTCCCATGCAGCCATTGTGGCTATGCCCGCCGGCAACATCAGCGACGTGACCGCCAACGGCGAGGTGACTCTGGAGACTGCAGATGGCCCCATCCCCTACTCCGAGGCGCTGGCCGCCTGCCGCCAGGCGGTGAGCTGCTGGGGTTGCTTCCTCGGGAGAATGACAATGCGTTCTGCAAGGCACTGGTTCCGTTGCTTTCCAAGCTTAGTGACGGCTGGCCGCCTGCCGCCAGGCGGTGCGCTGTGGCAGTTGAGGGCAGAGCAGGGAAGGGTGCACCAGTTCAGATCACTGCTCGGCGGCCAGTTTCCAGCGATGCACAGACATGGTGAGCAAGCTCGCACCCTTCTGCCATGCATCGCCTGATGTGTGCCACTTTTTCCAATGCAAATGCCTGGATCGCAGGTGGCCGCAAGCCTGGGCCCTGCCATGGCTGGCGGAGACTGGCCCGCCGCCGAGAGCCCGGTCAACCTCTACCTGCCCCGGTGGGTGTTGTGATCTGTGTGACTCAGCAAAGCCGGCCGTGTTCCGCATTGCGATTGCGAACCAAGTAGATGCTGGCGACATGCAGCGAACTGAGTGTGCCCACCTGAATTCAGCGCCAACCTGAACGAGCCACCTGCCTGCCTGCATGCACAATCAACTCGCCTCTCAAGGAATGCATTCCACTTCTCTGCCCTTGCAGCTTTGAGATCGAGTACAGCGCCAACCTGAACGAGGCGCTGCAGGCGCTCAACATCACTGCGCCCTTCGCCGCCGGCGACCTCACCCAGGTTCGTCTTGTCCTCCTGTGTGGGAGTGGCTGCCTTTTGTGGCTGTTTAGTGGTGTGGCCTCACACAACGCGCTGCTGGGTTGAAGCCTGCAGCTCCATGCTGCTCCATGCTGCTCCTGAACACTGCACTGAGGCCAGATGCCAGTCCAATCGAGTCTTGGTTCCCTTGCTTGACGTATGGTGGCTGAGTAAACAACTCCCCTCTCCCCACACAGATGGCCGACATCAACGGGCAGCCCGCCACCGACCTGCAGGTCTCGGACGTGATCCACAAGACCTACGAAAAGGTGAGGCTCAGTACTTCTTGTTTGACTTCAAGTCTGCTGGCTGCTCGTGCGCAGTAAGCAGTCGCGGCCTGCACCGTCGCACCGGCTGACCATGGCATGCAGTCTAAGTGATCGGTGAAGTGCTTGTGGCTGCACATGGGAGCGTAAATGGAGCGTGCTCCGCAAGCAAGCATGACCTGCAAGCCAGCATGCCCAGCCAGCCAGCCAGCCCTGCCCCCACCGGCGCAGGTGGATGAGTTTGGCACCGAGGCCGCCGCTGTGACTGCTGTCATCGTGGGGAAGGCCGCTCTGCCGGCAGACACGTGAGCCCTTGGTACACTTCTGAGCTGGTTTGCTACCTGTTCTTCTTGTTTGGCTGTAGGTTGATGAGCTCGGCACAGAGGCGGCGGCTGTCACCGTCATTGCCGTGGGCACCAGCGCGCCCGTGGAAACAAAGTGAGCCTGCTGCTCGCTTTGCCGCCCACACGCCCGCCTGCTTGCCTGATTTGATGCCTGCAGCTGCACGCCTGCTTGGTTGGATGCCGGTGTGTTGTGGGTGCTTACTGCACGTATGTGTGTTTGGCTGTGTCCCTGCGGCTGCTTGCCAGTGGCCAGAGTGTCTGTGCACCTGCCAGCCTGCTCACCTGTTGTGCTAGCAGAGGTCCCCTGCTTGGCAGCTTGCACAACCAGCAGTGCTGCATTCTTCTGCCCAGCATCCAAATCCCCCCGCCGCTGCCTTCCCTCCCCGTCTGATCTGCAGCCCGCCCATCGACCTGCGCTGCTGCTGCCCCTTCATGTTTCTTTCCAGAGAAGTATCTGCACTGTAACTAACCCAGCCTGTCCTTCACTCTCCGCCCTTGCAGCCCGCCCATCGACCTGCGCTTCGACCGCCCCTTCGTGTTTGACATTCTGCCTCCTGTCTCACCCCGTTTTTTTCTCCCCCGCCCTTCTCTGCCTTTGCAGCCCGCCCATCGACCTGCGCTTCGACCGCCCCTTCGTGTTCGACATTGTGCACGACGCCACGGGCCTGGCGCTGTTTGTGGGCGACATCTACCGGCCCGAGGAGTGGTCTGGCTAAGCTGCAAGCTTGGCCTCAAGGCAGCAGCCGCCCGGAGGAGTGGTCGGGCTAAGCAGGACTGAAAGGCGGAGAATTGGAAGGCCTGCCAGCTGGAGGAGTGGAGAAGGCTGCAGGATGCTCCGCACGCTGAGCAGGTTGCCTTGACTGCTGGCCTCAAGCCGCGGTGTGCCAGGGCCTGAAATACTTCCAGCGAGCCACACCTGCAAACTCCGAACCACATGCCGCACCATCCGCACGCACATCTAGCCATGCGTGCTTGCCCTCCTGCAACCCGAGGGCGCCACTCTTCCCTGCTCTCCTCTCCTCCGGGTGGCCATCCTGCGCCCAAAGAATGCCCGCTGCCCTCCAAAAGTGATGCACCCGCCCAAAGTTTGATTCTTGCCGATTTGTTCCCCCGCCCTGCACCCGAGCCCACCTGCCCACTCCACTTTTGCACGATTTTCCCGCGCCGCTCTCACTTGCATTGGCAGCGCTGTCGCTGCCCGCCGCTGGCACGGCAGCAAGCTATGTTGAGCCTGTTATCAGACATCAAGTGCACGCCCGCTAGGTCTTGTAATAAATCGTGCTGCACCCAGTCAGGCCGGCGTAAGAACAACCTGGCCAGGCGCACGGGCAGTACCACTACTGTAGTGACGTTGCGCTGCACTCTGCACTCCGACAAATTGAAAGCCTCTTCGCAAACCACCCCCAGTGGTTGTCGTGGCTGTGCGAGGGAGCGCAAACAGCTCTGCACTGTGCACTGTCGAGCAACCGGGGTTGCAGATATTACACCTAATTCTGCAGCAGGAAGCTGCTCAAAAGCTGTGCTCCCAGAGGCATTGGTGGACAACCTTTCAACTTGAATCTGTAAAAGGCCGCACGGATCAGGCTGTGCTAAAGCTTGTGGCAGCTGCATTCTCAGGCTGCCCACGCCTCTAGCTGCCAATACCGGGGGGGTGCCCATGCCTCTGGCTGTCCATCCCACTCAGGCAGTCCAGTCCTACGGCTTGTACACCCGCCAGCGAACAGCACCGGGCCGCGCTCAAGCTACCGGCAGCTGCTGTGCTGTCAATCTGCAGCTAGACGCAGCTGCATCATCAGGCTGTCCAGGCTTCTGGCTTGTAGACTTCGCCAGCAAACAGCGCCAGGCCGGTGGGGCCGTGCACCACCGCAAACACAAAGGGCCGGTCGAACTTGAGCTCGATTTCTTCCCTGCGTGTCACAAAGGGTAAACAAATGCAGTGTCGGGGTTGGATGTTGCACACGGTGTTGCACATGCGCTGGCGCCGCTGAGTGCAAGCGCAGGCGCATTCAGCATGAGCCGGCTCCCACAACTGCTGCATGATGCCGTGGGCTGCCAGCCGAGGCCAGATACTGCATCAAGCGAGGGACAGGGTGTAAGACACAATGTGCCCCCTCCCCACTGGGCTTGCCTGTGCATGGGCATGGCGGCTCGCAGCATGACCACCGCCGTGGCGGCGGCCGCCTCTGTGCCCTCCTCGTCCACCTGCAAACATGGAGGAGAACGGAGGTTGAAGTCTAGTATAGTATAGTCTAACAGCTAAGTGCCAGCCCCTGAGGGCCCAACCTTCATAACGGGGGTTGAGGGTTGGTGCGACCAAGGCCGGGGGGAAGCAGGGCGTGCACATGGGGCGAGTTGAGACAAGTTCAGAGTTGTGACACGAGCAGTCTGGTGCAATAAGGCATCAGGAGCAAGCATGGGAGGAGCAAGCATGGGAGGAGCTGCCTGGGCAGCCGCCTGCGCCCCTTCTTGCGCACTCAGCACCGCGCCGCAGCGTGGCCCCACACAGCACAAACATCAGCATCTAACGTGGCCCCACACATCGTGCAAAATTTTGGCCTGAACAAGGCAAGTTAATACAGCTTAAGTTACCTTGATGTAGACTTTGTGAATCACGTCCGATACCTGCAGGTCCCCGATGGGCCTGCCCTGCTCGTCCTCTGCAATCTGTGGGGGATGAAACGTGAAACAAATCTGTGAATTCGTTGCAGGGCGAACTTGTAAATCTGCCACATCCATGCGAAGGCCAAACAGCAGAAACGCAATGGGCCAAGGGCACTGCCGCTGCTTCGTTTCACACCGACCAGCCCCAATTGTTCCTCACGCCGCAGGAACGGCATTGCAAGAAAGGTCACACCTGCGTGATGTCGCCGCCGGCAAAGGGCGCGGACAGGCCCAGCGCTCGCAGCGCGTCCACCAGGCTCGTCCCAAACTCCACTTCAAACCTGTGAACAAGGGCAAGGTCAGGTTTGGGAGGGGAGGCGGCAGAAGGTGAGGGTAGGCATGTGGTGTCCATTCAATAGGTTGCAAAGCTATGGCGCAAGGCCAGGGTGGTTTGGGTTGGCCAAATACGCAGCAGGCGCCTCAGGCTGACGCTGGTCACACACACCAAGACATGTCCCAGGAAACGAACGCACCTGGGCAGCCAGACCTTGACGTCTGTGCCCGGCAGCCTTCGCGGCCGGTAGCCCACACAACCAACCTCAACTCTCAACAGACATCGAGGCTGAAAGAGCATCTCACAGACTCAACAGACCAGCGCACCTGGGCAACCAGACCTTGACATCTGTGCCCGGCAGCCTGCGCCAGTGCTGGCTGGGCGCCGGCGTTGCGCCGCCTGGGGCGGTGGCGCCAGCGGGCAGGTGGGCCAGCAGCTGCGAAATGCAGGCAGGGCGAGCGAGTGTGCATTGCATCTTAGACTGACCTGTGCACCGCATTAGCCCGTGCACAGCCTGCGTTCCATGCAGCAAGCTGTTCCCATGCTTGAGACAGCGAGCGCAAGCAGATGCCCTTGGGTTCCCGCCCTGAGCAACAGCAGCTCACCGCTTGACGGCAGGCAGTCAGGGCCTCTGAGTANGGGCANCGAGGCCTGCAGATGTGGCCAGTGCACGCTGCCCGCTCTCAGATGGCTCCTCGCTCCACTCCCCCACTGGCATGGCCGCCACGGCTGCGGTTGTTTGGGGAGCAGGCCAGCAGCGGTCTCATGTGGTTGAACAAGTGTATACCTATGTGGACATCTGCAGGCTGGCATAACTGGTACCAGCCCAGCTGCAATCCAGCACGTACACGAAGGCAGCGCGGCCCCACCATGCTACGGCCTGTCGCACGCTGTCCATGGTGCAACAGGCAGAAAAAGTGAGCGCTTGTTATTAGTTCAGGCAAGGCAGCTCACCAGAATACTCCCCGCCGCGGTATGGCAGCTGCACAGCAGCGCACTGAAGCTGTGATCCGCCGGCAGTAGTCGCCGGCAGCGCTGTGGCCACCTGCCGATTAGTGGTCGGGCGAATGGGTAAGTGAACAGTCAGTGGAAAAGGAGTTTGGAGAGCAGAGAGCACCACCAAACGACCACCTGCTGTCCCAACAACTTGTCCCGCCACTCTGCACGTGGACCAGAATTCATTGTACAAACACCCGCGCCCACCTGCACAGCGGTCTGGCCCTTGAAGATCTGGAACATCATGGCCGCTTGCAGCGGTGCGGCGCTGTGCTGCAGCGGCGTCCAGTCCAGGGGGTGGGTGCTGGCCCTGCGGGGCACGCGGTAGGGTTTGAACCAGGAGGGCTGAGTGCTAATTGGGCATGCATTGGCATGCCATGCCATGCCATGCTATGCCGATGCGTGACCACATCATGCCCTGTTCCATGTCAAGCCATGCCATGCCATTTCCACACCATGCTGTGTTATGTCAAGCACATCACCGCACTGCCACGCCATGTTAGCCATGCCATGGCATGCCCATCCCCTGACAAGCCGTGTTATGCCAAGCACATCACAGCGCTGCCATACCATTCTAGCCCTGCACATGACGAGCCAGGCCATGTCTGGTGATCCCACCATGGCACGCCGTCGCATGCCACATGCACCCCATGCTAGTCCAACACCGCCAGGCAGGCACTCACTTCTTGAAGGCATGCTGCCACAGCCCCTTGAAATAGATGGCATTCACCAGGATGACAGCCGCCTGTGTGGCAGAAAGGGAGGCAAAGAAAAGAACAACCTCATGAATGGGCCGYGCAATGGGTTACATGCCAGATATGCATGGGCGATCATGGCATCGTCACAACAGCCTGCTGCATCGCCACGCTTTCGCATACACAGCAGGCATGCAAGGCCCAAGCACCCTGTGACATGCTCAGCCCACAACTTGCCTGCCGCGCGATGCCTTCATCAATGATCTCTGTGATCTTGCCCCGAGTCGCCTGGTCCACCCAACCGTTCACCACCGCCGCGCTCTGCAGAGGCGCCGCCTCCGCACCGAAAGCGTCCTTCAGAGTGGCAGCGTACCGCGCCTGCGCGCAGGGGAGAGCCGTTGTTTGTGAGAGCATGGCTTAGGGTGCAAGGCAGGTTGGGGCAGGCCGGCGAGCAACGGTCAGCTGCCCAGCTGCTACTCCACCCGACGAAGCAACGCCAATGTACAGCTGCGGCTTTCCACCCACGGAGGTGCAATGGTGCTGCCGCTGCTGCCGCTGCTGCTTGCCTGCAGGCGGTACCGCAGCGCCAGCCAGGCTGAGTTGGCGTCTGCCACGGTCAGGTCGTCGGTTGGAGGCTGTACCGGATGAACAGGCATGGAGCAGCATGTGAAAAGGCAGCCCAGCAGCAAGCCAGTTGCAGGACTTGCGAGTGGCTGGTGAGGCCCGTGCTGTCTGTGCCCACGAGCATATCTGCTCTCACAATCGCCCATGCAAGATACGGTGCTGCCCAACTGCCCTGCCCAACCACCCATCCAAGTGTGCTGTGCACAAGCATGGCTGCGCCAGCGGCAGCTGAGGGCTGGGAGGGCAGGAGAGCAGCGCTTGGCGTGGCCCCACCCCACCTTGACCAGTGCTTGGCTCAGGCCCAGCAGCTGTGAGTTCAGGCCTTCCAGCGAGTCGCCGTCGCTGGCCGAGCCGCCGAACACCACGCTCTGCAGCAAGCAAAATGGTGCTGGTGCCAGTGAGTGGGCGGCAGCTGTGAACAGGAGAGCTGTGAACAGGAGACGAAGCAGGGGAGGCGGCGATTCCCAGCCTGGCCTCCACAGGCAGGGATAGGAGCAGCACGAGCCAGCACCGGCCGCCAGCACCCATTGCCACATGCAGCACAAGATAGAAAGTCCCTACTGGCCTGCAGCTGGCGGAACGAGTCGCCACCGGGCGCCACGCCGTTGAGCAGCATGCCCAGCGCTTGGGCCACGCCATAGGGGGACAGGAACAGGCCGCCTCCCTGGCCGGGCTTGCCCTGCGAGGTGCGGGCATGCAGGCGGGTTGTGGGCAAGGCAGAGCAGGTTTGGGGAGGGAGGCGGGGCAGCTGCTGGGAGGGCAGGCAGGCACAGCAGATTCCAACTTGGCCTTCCTAACAGATGCCGTGTGCCCACCTGCCTGCTGCACACACTCCAGCTGCAGGCCCCCAGCAAGAGAAGCAGCCCGTAGTGTCGCTCGCACCTGGGCTGCCACTTGGCTGAAGAGCGCGTGCCCAAAGCCATTGATGGAGGAGGCCAGGTCGCCAGCGGGGTGGCTCTGAGCGGCGCCCATGCTGGCAGCAGCGGCGGCGCGGGGGCGTGCAGTGGCCGGGCTGTTGAGTGCCGGGCCTGGAGTGGAAGGAAGGCGGCGGTGCACCTGCAGTCAGTGGGAAAGAAATGCTCGAGAAAGAGCCTTCACACTTTGACAAGGGTACCTCAAGTCCAGGCACTGGCGGCGGGGGCGCCAGCTGCGGCGCAGCGCCGCACCTGCTGCAGGCCCACACCGACCAGGGCTGCTGCTACTGCAGCCAGCGCGACGAGGATCGCCCTAGCTGAGGGGTGGGTGCTACTGGGGAGCTGGTTGGAGCTGGCGCGCGCAGGGCGCGGAGGCATCCACCGCGTGGCGCGCTTTGTTAAGCTGTGATCACACTGCAGGGTGTCGGGAAGGCCCTGCAAGCGCGTTTTGTGCACATGCGACCAATGCCAAGCTGCCGCCGGCGCATGAGGGGCAAGTCGGCTTGGTGGCCCTTTGGGGCAGCCCGTCCGTATTTGCGAGAGCAGCCCGGCGTGGTGGGTCAGTGGGACAGTCGGGGCAGCGCAGCGTGTAGGACAAACGCGTCGGCCAGCCCCTTTGTCTCTCAGCTCGCAGCAGCCGGCGCGCCGGGGCCATGGCGGACGGCCAGGAGTTTGATGTGATGGGGGCGGGCCCCCTGACGGCCGGCCAGGTGAGGCGGCGCAGCCCATTTGAGTGTGTAGCTGCGTCAGCGTTGTTGCCTGCCAGCCCCGCCGGCCCGCTCCCCCCGCTGCCTGCCAATGCACGAAGCAATGTGGGCAGCCGCCCAGGCGCATGCACCCGGCCTGCTGCCTCCAGCGCCGCCGCCGCCGCCACTCCAGCGCGCCCCGCCTGGCCGCCGCCATTCCGCGACCCGCAGGTCGCCTGCCTGGCCGCCTACATCACCGCCCTGTTCCTCTGGGCCTGGGCGGAGCTGCTCAACTGGCGGCTCAAGCGGTCCAAGTGCGTGGCGGGGAATGGGGCCGCATTTTGACTGCCGCGCAGCCGCCGCCGCTCGCCGTTCGGTTGGGCGTCGTGCGCAGTACGTCGGGCGGCACTTGCATTCAAACTCAACTCCTCTCACCTGGCCGCCCTCGCTCCCCACGCTTTCCCGTCTCGCCCGCAGGAAGACGGAGGCGCACCCGCATGCCGAGGGGCAGGAGGCAGAGGGCAAGCCGCTGCTGGCGCTCAATGGCGCCATGGTGGATGTGGAGGCAAGCAGCCACGGCGGCAGCGGCGCCCCGGGCACGCCCGCCGGCCATGTGGGTGCTGACGCCGGCAAGCCCAGCTACGTGTGGACCACCTCCGCCTTCTACCGCTGCCTCATGCTGGAGGACGAGGCGCTGCTGGCCTGCCGGGAGGCGCTGCGGGCGGCGGTTGAGTTTGGCACAATCCTGGCCTGGTTCTACGTCGCCGACCGCACCAGCATCATCGCGCCCGGCTCCAAGGCGCGTGCTGCTCACTGTGCCGCCATAGTGCATGCTGTTGTGTAGATGCTGATGCTTGGGATGGGCAGCATGTGTGCGAGGCTGCTTGCGTGCTTTTTGTGGGGAGCTGTGAATGGCGCCGAGGGTGGCACTGCAGCTGGGCCAAGGCTTGCTGTACTGCGTGCATTGGGGAATGCAGTGGCCCGGGTTGGTTTGCCGCCGCCGCTGCCCACCGCCTCCCAGCTAGTATGGCTGCCCTGGCAAGCCTTCGTCTTTGCCGTCATTGTGGCTGCATCACCCTATCTACCAGCGGATTGGCAGCCCCTCTGCACCTGAAATGCCCACCTCAAACCTGCTCCGCTTCCTTCCCCTACCTGCCTGTGTGTGCAGTCCTACTCCCGCGACGTCTTTGTCTTCATCTTTGTGGTGATGACCGCGGTGGCGGGCGGCTACACCCTGAAGCAGCACCGCACGCTGCTGCTGCACCGCACGCAGACGGAGGAGTGGAAGGGCTGGATGCAGGTGCGCCTGCACCGCCGCCGCCGCCGCTGCTGCTGCTGCTGCTGCCGCTGCCGCCGCCGCTGCTGCTGCTGCTGCTGCCGCTGCTGCCGCTGCTGCTGCTGCTGCTGCGCTTGTCTGTTGCGCTCACATCGGTGTAGTGCTGCTGTGCGCTGCAGATGCAGCTTCTGGAATGAATATGTTTTTTTGCATCGTGAGCACCCCATTGAATGCACATGATGTCCTTTCTTGCTTTCCGCCCCGCAGGTCCTCTTCCTGCTGTACCACTACTTCAATGCCAAGGAGATTTACAACGCCATCCGCGTCTTCATCGCCGCATACGTGTGGATGACCGGCTTTGGTGCGCTGGGCAGGGATGGGCTGGGGGTGGGGTGTGTCTAATGCAGGACAGCTTGCCTCGACTGGCTGCTGTGAGGCAAGGCTGCCGCCACCTGCATGTAGGTGCCCTGCGGTGCTGTGCACTGAGGTGGGAGCCAGCGAGGAAGCAACGCACGCCGCTGGCCATCCCTGCCACCCAAACTGCTGTGCCCCTCGTGCTCCCACTCCCGCTAGGCAACTTTTCGTACTACTACCGCACCGCCGACTTTGGCATCGGCCGCTTCTGCCAGATGATGTGGCGCCTCAACTTCCTCGTCCTCTTCTGCTGCCTGGCGCTGAACAACAGCTACATGTGCGCTGCCGGGCTTGGAAGGGGCGGCGGGCTCGTGGTGTGTTGGCTGGGCGGTGGGGGCAGCATAACAAACGGCAGGGTGGAAGCGGGCCTTCACTCCAAAGCTTGCCAGCCCGGCCTGCCTGGCCGCATTCCTCTGCCTTTGGCCTGCTGCCGCTTTGCTGACCGTGTGGGTTGTGCTCCTAACCATTTTCTCCCCGCAGGCTGTACTACATCTGCCCCATGCACACGCTCTTCACCGTCATGGTGTACGCAGGTAGGGCCCTCAGGGGGTGCTCTGTTAGTTTCTCAGGCTGAATTTGCACCAAGCTTGCACGTGTTTTGCCTGGCTGCTGGAAGCAGCTCGGCATGCCTGCCTGATGACCAACCGACGCCGCGCGGGTGGTTATGCAGTTTACTCACCCAGGCACGTGGCTGTTGCAATGCGCCCAACCTTGGTGCCTGCCCCTTCTGCCCTGCAGCCCTGGCCATTGGCTCGCGCTACAACAAGAGCGACCTGGCCATCTGGCTCAAGATCGGCGCCTGCTTCCTCACCGTCTTTGTGTTCTGGGACATCAAGCCCAGTGAGTTGCAAGGGTTCGGTTCAAGCAGAGGCAGCGTGAACGGGGTTGGGAACGTGGAAAGTGACAAGCCGGCATGAGTGCCCTGCACTCGCTCAGTTTTGCCTTGCACAGACCCACGTGTGCTGAGGCGGCAGCCAGCTCACTTGCAAGCCAGCCACCGGCCCTNCATCTTTATGAGCGCTCACTACCCCACCCANCCCCCTTNGCAGTCTTCTACGCCCTNGTGGTCGCCCTTNCATGTTCATGATGGGCTACTCTGACCCACGCCGCCCCTCCGCCGACAAGCTGTACGGTGCGTGTTGCAGGGCTAGGGTGGGGGTNGCACGGGGCTGACTGCACACCTATTGCTAGGCTAGCCTGGAGCGCCAGGAGCAGCCAGAGCTTGCAGAGTTTCGCTCTCGCTCCGGCCTGGCACGCTTCATATTCGCGGACACGCCCAGCCTGCAACCCTCGTCTTCTGGAGGCTGAAAACCTGGGCCTCGCGTTTTGCTCTCTAACCGCAGAGTGGCACTTCCGCTCCAGCCTGGACCGCTACATCTGGATCTACGGCATGGTGTGTGCCATGCTGCACCCCAAGTGAGGCGGCTGCGGTGTCGGTGGGGGCGGCGGTGAGCGTGCAGGGGCTTGATCTGCGCCGTGCGGCAGCTGTGACTGGCTACACCAAGCTACTTCTCACTTGTCCTTGCTGCTTCCGTCCTGCTGCAGGATTGAGGCCTTCCTCAAGGCGGTGGACTCGATGGAGACCAAGCGGCGGCGTGTCACGCGCGCTGTGCTCATGGCAGGTSCGCTGCGCTKCGCTGGCCTTTKWGCCTGAACACAGRGGGRTGCAGGCCTGCGCCMCTGCGGCACGACACAGCTGCTCGTGGTCAGGCGATGGGCMCAGCTCCTGAACAGGCTCACCCCCTTTTATGGCTTACATCACCTCGAGCACMCCMCCCCGCCTCCGCCCCTCCGCACTGCGCAGTGTTTGTGGGCATCGGGCTGGCGTGGTACCAGTACATTTACCTGCTGCCCAAGGTGCAGTACAACAAGGTGCACCCGTACACCAGCTGGATACCCATCACGGGTGAGGGCGGTACAAGGGGCACTGCACGCTGCGCGCTGCTGTGCATGGGTGTGGATGGCGTGCCCGCTGCAACTGTGCGTTTGCGCATACCCCTGCTGTGGTGCTGCGCCTGCTCCACCCCCACCCTCAGTCTTCTGCAGGCTGGAAGTTTATGTTATTTATGTTTTTATGGTCCCTCAACTCCAACTTATTCTTGCCCGCCCTCTCCCCCCACCGCAGTGTTCTTCATGCTGCGCAACCTGACGCCGCCGCTGCGCACCTTCAGCATGGGCCTGTACGGCTGGCTGGGCTGCATCACGCTGGAGACGTGTGAGTGGTTGATTGGGCTGGGAAAGGNTGCAGTGTGGCCGGCAAAGGATGCTCTGCTCGGCTGGCTGGNCTTCATCACGCTGGAGACTTGTGAGTGGTCAATTGGGCTGTGGAGAGGGCTGGGGGAGAGGGCTGTGGGAGAGGGCTGGGNAGGGCTGGGGAGCAGGGGAGCAGGGCCGGCAAGAAATGCTCTGCTGGCCGCTATGGTCGGATTTGTGCCTGCCTGGATGTGGCAGCAGCGGACCGCATGCTCAGCAGTCCCGAGCACTACCTTGCCATGGCACCGCCTGACCGTGGCTCCCGCCTGTCTTGCCCTGCAGACATTGGCCAGTTCCACACCTGGCTGCTGTCCAAGCGGCCGGACGGGCAGCCCATCTACCTGCTCACGCTGCTGCCTGGGTGAGTGAGCGGCACAGGGGGCATTTGTGTGCTTTCAAGGACCAACTTGCTGTGTCGGACTGCTAGCAGTCGCCTGGCTGCTGTGCTTCTGATCTGGCGCCAGGCCCACTTACAGCGCTGTTCAGGCTGGCCAGCTTGCACATGTCGCCGCCCTGCGCTGCGATGCGCTGGATTCCCTTTGATTCCTTTCCCCAGCTGCTTAACTGCTGGCATCCTCACACGTCTGCCTCCCAACTCCCCCTTCCACCTCTGCAGCTACCCGCTGCTCAACTTTGCGGCGGTGTCGGCGCTGTACGTCATCATCTCGCACCGCCTCTTCCTCACAACCAACTCGCTCAAGGACGCGGTGGTGAGCTGCTCTTGGGCTGGCTGGTCTCCCGGGCTGGGTTTTGGCTGTCCTTGCGTCTGATGCTGAATCACCAACTCGCCCAAGCACGCGGTGGTGAGCTGGTCTCCCGGGCTGGCTGCTCTCCCGGGCTGGGTTTTGGCTGTCCTTGCGTCTGATGCTGAATCACCAACTCGCCCAAGCACGCGGTGGTGAGCTGGTCTTGGGCCGGGCGTTTGCTTCCTGCATTCCCTGCGTTGCTTGTTCCCACGGAGCCGCTCAAGGGCGCGGTGGTGAGCTGCTCTTGGGCGGGCGTTTGCGTCCTTGCATTTCATGCGTTGCTTGTCCCCACGCACCTGTCGCTCAAAGGGCGCGGTGGTGAGTGGCAGTGGGGAGGGCTGAGGGTCTTGGTAGTTGCTCTTCCAGCCGCCTGGAGGTGCCGCGCCCAACGCCCGCCTGCTGCTGCCCCACCCACCTTTGCATGCGGCACTCGCTCACGCATTGTCGCCCCCCTACTCCCGTTGCCATCCACAGGTGCCGCACGACGACAACCGCCTGCTGCTGCGCAACGGCCTCATGATGGGCGTGGTGGCTGCCATGGCCGGCTGCTTTGGCCTGCTGGCTGTGGAGGCACGCCGCATGCTGCTCTGAGCTGAAGTTTACGTGCGGCTCTGGCACTAGCGCTCAGCGCGGCTCTGAGCTTGCCCGTAGCGCTGCCCTGGCACCCATTGTCGGTGCGGCTCTGCTGGACCATAGCGCTGCTCACGCGGCAGCGATCAGCACAGCACTGCGCGTGCAGCTAGCACAGTTGAGCGTGCCGCGGCACTTTGATTCCCTCAGGAGGTGTTCGTCACTCAGCAAGCCGCTTTCCCGCAAGCACTCTAGACAGTTTTTTCCCCAGCTAGCTTGACCCTCGCAGCTCGCGCACGCTGTTTCCTTTTCTATTTCTTTTCTCCTTGCCCCTGTCGCTTCCCCAGCCAAGTAGGAGCACTTGCCCCGTCCTTGATCAACAACACATAACAACACCAACCTGCTGACCCTTCCGGTGTTTGATTGGCGCTCTCAATCGCTGCTGCGCTGCTCGGCTCCTCTTACACCTTGCTGCGTAGTGCAGCGCCCCTCTGACACGTGCCCCGCAAAACAGGCAGGGACCTTGTAACTGCACTGACTGAGAGGCTTAGGCAGAGAGGCAGAGAGGCCAGCTGGACACCGAAGTGTGGCTGAGGGCAGGCACCAGGCACGGGTCAGCTGGGTGAAAGCGTTTTTGGAGAGGTTGAGCGAGGCGAGGCCTGCTGGGGTTGGTGCATGGCACGTGGGGAGACAGATGGCAAGCAGCACGGACGCAAGCATGACCGCCACACTGTGCCAGTGCGATTGGCGGGGGGCAAGGCAGGTGGCCCGCCCTTTCATCCGGCGCACCTGCTCGGCGCGCCCGACGGCCCCGCTGCAAGCGCTGCCCTGCCGGCATGCTCTGTTCACCCCCCCTGCATGTCGCAATCTGTGCTTGCACCACTGCTGCGGTCTGTCCTGCCTGTCAGGCTTGCTTAGGGGTGGGGATGAGCTCGTGGGCAAAATGAACGCGGCGGCCCTGCTCAGCTTTCGCCCTGCGCCCGCGTTAGTGGTGCCGGGCCGCTCAGCCGGCTTTGCAGGTGAGTGCGCAGCCTCAGTCTGCAGCGTGGCGCCTAGGCGGGGCGCCTTTGCCCATTTCAGCTCGACCGCCTCCTTCCTCCTTGCGCAGTGCGGCCCCTGCGCCAGAGCGGCCTGCGCCGCCAGGCCGCGGCGGTTCCAGCACCGCCGCCTGCGCCGCTGCCGGAGAACGAGCAGGCGGCGCCCCCACCGCAGGCTGCCCAGGCGGGGGCGCCGCTGGCGCAGCTGCTGGCTGCCCTGGTTGCCAGGACGGTGCGCAAGCTGCAGGAGGCATACACCTGGCTCCTCTCGCGGCGGCCAGACCCAGGAAGTTGGCAGGGCAGGCTCTTCCTTGGCGGCGGTTTCCTCGTGTGCGCCTATATCTGCCACCGCCGCGGCANCCCCACCGCTTGCGCCCTGGAAGTGATGGCCGCCATCGGCATCTTGTTCGGTCCCTAGGCGCCCTCCTTGCTTTGAGCCTGGTGAGTGTGTGGGTGGTGGGTGGCACCAGCGGGCGGGTCCTGGCTGCTGCCTGTGCGCACAAATCACCGGGAGACGAGGCAATAACTTGTGTGCTTCCATGCCAACCATTCTGCTGTGCACTCCACTCTCCTTTCCCGCAGGCAATCCGTTCCCTTGAGCAGTGGCGGACATGAGCGTGCACAGGTGAGCGCCGCGCCTGGCGCCAGCTCAACTGAGGACTGCGGGTTGTTGTGCTTTGCTGCTGCGCAGCCTGCTGTTTGGAACCTGAGCCAGTCCTGGGCTGCCTGCCTGCTGGCTGACCGCCACTCCTGTCCTGCAGGGCAACCCTGGCCACCCACGCCTCGGCCACGCCTCCCCACAGCAGGCGCACAGACAGCCCTAAGTTGGGCAGCAACCGTGCTCTGCGCCGGTACAAGCTGCGGATGCTGCCGCCTGCCCCGCCCATGACAGCGAGCTCAGCCAGCCACGCTGTGTGGCAGCTCATACATTTACGCTGCTTCCTGCTCTGCAGCCTGTACAATCCCTGTATTCTAGTGTCAGCTGGTGCGCTGTAATGCTGCTGTTTGGAAATTGCCACATTCAGGCTGCCGGTTGGCAGAGGCTGGCACAAAGGCCAAGCTGCGCTGACGCAGCATTGCGCCACCCCTCAGCAAGCGTGGTGGTGCACAACACAGACCCATCAAGCGCAGCAGCAGTGCACAGGCAGCATCAACGGTTGGACACAGCGAAAGAAAGCTGCAGTCCTGTGCTTGCCTACCACTGCTGAACGTTGGGACAAGCTGCTTCTGGATCTAGGCAGCACATGCAGGGAAGCCGGTATGGTGGGCGACGCACGGAGTCGGCAAAGAATGTTAACTTCCCACCATTCGCAAGCCGCCCACATTCACTCCACCGCCCAGCCATTGGCTTCCTGCACTCTGTCTGCCGGTATTACAGACTCGCAGATGGATGGATTGGGTCACGCAGCCCTCATCAGCACCCGAAACACCTCCTCCACCTCCCACGCTCTGCCGCCCGCCGGCGCCGACTCGAGCACTGCGAAAACCTCGCACTGCCGGCAGCCGCCCCTGCTGTGCCCTGCTGCTGCTGCCGCTGCTGCGCCATCAAACGACAGCCGGATGGATGCCTCCTCCCCAGGCTGCAGCAGCACGCCGCCCGCCGCCCGCTGCCACTTGTGCGCCGGACGCAGCAACTCCGGCTGCAGGCTGCGCACGGCAAAACGCCGCGGCTGCGGGTGTGGGTTGCTGTACCGCACTTTCTTGCTGACGCTCTGCCCAGCCAGCGCATCTACCTCAAACGTGCGGCTGAAGCGGGTGCTGCTCGAATCTAGCTGCACCAGCAGCAGCTCAACCTGCTGAGGCCGCCCTGGCGCCCGCTGGCCTGCCTGCTTATCGCCCTGTGCCGCGGCAGCACCCAGCTGGCCGGCCCTGCTGGCCACCACAGACAGCAGCAGCTCGCGGCGGCCCACTGCGGTCGGTTCGTAGAACAGCACCAGCCGGCTGGACCGCCCAGCTCCAGGGGTGGCAGTGGAGGGCCCGCTGCCCAGGCTGGCCGCCAGCTCAGCTGCGCCACAACCCATCCAGCTGCAGGCCAAGCCCTGCAGCTGTGCGCCAGCGCGGCTGCTCGCTGCTGCTGCGTGGTCTATGAAGCAGCTGGCAGTTGCTGCAGTGCCCAGGCCGGCAGCCAGGCGCAGGGCGGGCAGAGAGTGGGCAAACACTTCCCACACCTCTGTTGGGCAGCTGGCTGCTGCTGCTGTTGCTGCTGCTCTACCGCTGCCGCCACTGCTGCCCCGCNGATCATGGCTGCCCTGGCCTGGGCTGTATGCTGCCACAAAGAAGCGCTGGGTGCTGCCGGCCTCGCCAGCAGTGCATGACAGCACTAGCCTGCTGCCCTCGATCGCAGCACGGACAGCAGGGCTGCTGGTGACGAATACCGCGGGCTGACCAACCTGCAGCAGCCGCTCCCCGCCCGGCAGCTGTGCCAGATCTACAGAATGCTGCACAGCCGCTGAGCCCCTTCCCCCGCTGGCGGAGCAGTAGAGGCGGAGTGTACGGTCCACCAAAGGGGCCGGCAGCAGCTGCACCCCCACACGCACTGTGGCAGCAGGATCAGCTGCTGCGGCCGCAGTGCTGGCCGCTGGCTGTCCTGTGCTGCGCCCAGCTGGCCGAATGGCCACGTCATGCCAGCTCAGCGGGTTGCCCTGGCCCGTGCTGCAGTTGGATGTCTGCCCCTCTTCCAAGCCGCAGGCCAGCTTAAGGCGCAGCAGGCAGCGCTCATGTGCCGCAAGCTGGAAGCGCGAGGAGTATACGGTGCGCGGCTGGATGCTGCTGGGGCTGGGGCTGTCTCCGTGGCCAGCCAGGCCTGCATATAGGAGGAGCCACCAAGCAGAGTAAGACGTGAGGCAGTACCCAAATGTTGGCAGACAGGCAGTTGGCTGGCTCACAAGCATCTGGTGCCAAGCTCAGCGCACCGCGGCCTTGTGTGGGTTGCCCACCTGCCAGCCGTGGTGCCTGCTCCAGTGCGTGCCACTCGCCCTCTCCAGAGACCAGGCCGAGGGCATTTGAAGTGCTGCCGCTGCCGCAGCTGCCGCCGCCGCTGCCGCCACTGCTGCTGCCGGTGTTGCCGCTGCCGCCTGGCCCCAGGTCAATCTCGAACCAGCCACGGGAGGAGGAGGGGTTGACAAACTCGCACTCGAAGCCGATTGTCTCCCCAGGGGCGATGCACAGGGCCTGCGGTGGCAGGAACTCAGAGCAACATGTTCAAGTTGGGCCATGGGAGGTTGCACAGCACATCAGGCATGGAAGGCACTTTTGAGATGGTGGGCCCGCGCCAACACCCTCCCCCCGGCTGTCCACCAAATGTAGCCGGAAAAACTGAGTTTTAGCCAGCAGCAGCGCAGCGCACCAGGCAGGCAGGCAGCTCGGCCTGCAGCCGCGCCAGGATGGCCTCGCGCTTGCACCGCTCCCGCGCCGCCTCCACCCCGCTCAGCAGGCGCTTCTCCAGCAGCAGGCCCGCCTGGCTGGCGCCGCATCCTGAACTGCTGCCTGGCTGGCGATCTCCAGCTGAGGACGGTGCATCCCTCCTGCCGCCCACGGAGCCGTCAGCGCTGCCTGCCTCAGCCACACCTGCGCCGCCGCGGGGCTGGTGCCGCCTGGCTGTGCCAGGCAGCGAGCGGTAGTGCAACAGGCGCTGCACCTTGGCGGCCGCCCGCCCCACCACCTCTTGGGCCAAGCGATCGGGAGCCGTGCCCTCCGGCACCTGCAGGGCAGCAAGGCATTCAGACAAGTCGGCAGGTCATGTGTTGGCTGCTGCGTGGGAATGTGTTTAGTGCGCTGCGCCACACACAACTGCGCTCTCATGGGAAAACATGAATGCATTGGAAGCCTCCCAGAGGCTGTTTGGGTTCCGCTGCGAACACGGCTCACCCCCTCCTGCCGGGCCAGCTCCAGCGCCAGCTGCCCTCCCTCCTCCAGAGCCGGCTTGGCGCGCACAACAACCGTGCCATCGCTTTGGCCCTGCTGCTGCCTCAGCGGCGAGGCCGGCCAGATGCGGCTGCCAGGCTGCACCGCCTTGGCGCACGCAGCTTGCAAGTCCAGCTGCGAGCCGGCGCAGGCCAGCCGCACAATGAGGCTGCCACGGAGAGGCGAACAACAAAGCTGCACAGTGCTGCCGCCAGGGTCCAAGCGGCTGATGGCACGGTTGGGGTCGGTCACCGGCACACGCAGCAGCAGCTCGGTGCTGGGCTGCCCCTGGCGCAGCAGGCCGTGCAGCGGCAGGGACAGCGTGCCCACCTGAAGTGGAGGGCAGTCAGACAGGATCAAGCTCTACTTCTTGTCATGGCGGGGCATATGTATACGTATACAGGACCAGCAGACAAGCGGGCATGCACTTTGGGCAGAGGCTGCTCTGCCCGGGCACAACCAAGCACCACTTCCCAAACCCACCTGCAGCAGCGAGGCGCTGTCCCACACATCAACCTGCAGCCGGCCCTCCGCCAGCCAGCGCGCTGCCCGCAGCCGGTGCTGCCGCTCCAAGCTGACGGCAGCCGCAGGCGGCAGCCCCTCAGAGGACATCAGCTGGACCAGGCTGGCAGCATCCAGCAGCTTCAGGGTGTGCACTGGCGCCGCAGCCACGTGTCCGCCCTCCCCTGCTCCACTGCTGGGGCTACTGGCATCCGGCACCAGGGCAAATAGCTGCCGGCCGTGTGGGCCCGGGCTGGACTGGCCGCCTGCTGCTGGGTCAAGCCGGAGGGGCGCTGTAACAGCAGGCCCAGTCAGCGAGCGGTATGTGAAGTGCAGCCGCTGGGGCAGCGGCTGCTGTGCTGCCTGGCTGCCGCTGCAGCTGCAACTGCAGCCGCCTTGGACAGGCTCGGCTTCGAATRCAATGAACTGCAGGCTGGCCGCTGTGCTGGCCAGGGGATCGTCCAGCTCAGCAGCCATGCTGACCTGGCGCCGCTCCAGTGACTCTGAGGGCACTGCCGCTGCCGCCGCGTCGCAAATGCTCATTGATGTAGAGAATCTGCCGCCGCCAAGCCGCCCGGCAGGCGAGGCACTGGCCTTGGTGGGGCTGCCTGCATACAGCGCTGCCGCATCTGAGCTTCTCAGCGGCTCGTCTGGTGGTCGCCGGGTGCGGATGCTGGGCAGCACCGGCAGAGAGGGCAGCTGCAGTTCCTGCTCCTGCTCCCGCTGCGGCTCAGCGGCACTGCCAGAAGCTGCATCGTAGTGCGCCGAGATGCGCCAGGCCTGCACCGCAGCTGGTGCAGCAATCGGCTTGCCGCCCGCCAGCGCCGCAAGGCCAAAGGCAGCAGGCGCTGGGGCAGGTCCCTTCTGTCGCGCAGGCGCTGCCTGGACGCTCACAAGCGTCTCTGTCTCAGATGGATCCGCTGTGGACAGCTGCACCTGCCGCCCAATGCCGCGAGCTGGAGGCTGGGAGGCCGGCAGCGCAGCTTGCAGCTGCACTAGAGCAGGGGGAGGGGGCCACAGTGCCTGCCCCGGCGCCTCGGCCAGGCGGAAGGTGACAGTGGGTGCTTGCGGGCTGAGGCGGTTGGTGCGCTCCAGCAGGCGGCGCCAGTCGAGCACAGGGCTGTAGCGCAGCCAGCGGCCCGGCCCGCTGCGCAGCGCGGCCTGCATGGGGTGGCCAAGCCAGGGACGAGGGTATGCGTGCAAGCTGCATGGAATTTACAGAGTTCATGACGGAGGGACGTGAGCAGTCACCAGCAGAGCCAACACAGATGCAGCTTAGTGCCTCTCAACACCAAGCAGGGGCGGACTCCAAACTCACTTGGTGCTGCCCGCAAGCCACAGCCGGCTCCAGGCTGCCTCCCTGCCAGGCAAAGGGTGAAACTGCTGTCCAGCCCAGCACGGTGGTGCCAGGCGCGTCTGCCAGCTCGGCGGAGCTGGCATCGATGCTGGGCGGCACACCAGGCCTGCTGCTGGGAGGCGGGTCGGTGAGCAGCAGCAGCTCCAGCACCAGCATCACATGGCGGTCGGCGGGCAGCCAGGCCAGCTGGGCCGGCTGGGCCAGCACCAGCTCGTGTTCGCCTGTGCAGCAGGGCAGAACAGGACGGATTGGTTGGCGGGGGTGCATGATTTGTGCCAAGGTAAAGCTGGCGCATCAACGGCAAACATTTGCAAGTGTGCACAAAAAGCCACAACTGGATGGCCTCCGAGGCCCCCCTTTGCGCTTGCCCTCACCTCGCTGCCCCTGTGCTGGCTGCAGAGCTGCGGCCTGGCACACCGCCGGCGGCCCCACAAAGCGGCGGCCGTTGTGCACAGACACCCGCAGCCGCAGGCGCTGCTGCAGCTCGGTTAGCGGCAGCAGCCGCCCGCCGCCAGCTGCGCTCGAGCCAGCCACAGTGCGGGCGCCGCCGGCGTGCGCCTGCCGCCACACCGCCGCTGCATGCTGCCTGGTCACCTGGACAAAGCCATCTGGCAGGTGCAGGCGCAGGCCGCTGAGCACGACAGCGTGCATGGCGCACAGCTGGGGCGGCTCCAGCTGGGATGCAATGTTGAGGAAAGCCAGGGTGGAGGCCGGGGGAGCGGCGGCACTGGTACCACTGCCCGACAGGCCGGGCCTCATCACCAGGCGCTGCACGCCGGGCACTACATCCCGGCTGGACAGCAGAAAGTTGTCGGGCACCAGCGGCGCCCAGGCCTCCGCCTCAGGGCACGGCTCAAACTGCACAGCAGAATGAGAACGAGAGACGCGCGGGATGAGCATGGACAGTGCAGTCAAGCGAGGACGAATGTTGGGGAGACACACTGCTGAGACGGTATTGACACCAGTGCATATTGAACTTTTCCCACACCTGGAAGTGCAGGCGGCACTCTGCACCATCCGCCAGCAGCTGGGGTGGCGCCGGGCAGTGGCCTGGCGGAGACGCCTGGTGCAGCAGCAGCCAGCGCGGGCTGCCGACAAACACGGGGACGCTCATGCTGCCGCCAGTGCCCAGGCGTGCAGCAAGGGCGCCAAACTGCAGCGGCGACAGCGGTTCGCTCGCCGGATCAGGGCTGGCGGGTGCTGCGCCGCAGCCCAGGCAGCTGCCCAGCCGCAGCTTGCCGCGGGCGCTGCTTGCCCCTGTGCGCCCATTGGAGGCCGCATCGCCCAGGGGCGCCTTACTGGGCGAGCCCGAAGCAATGATGCCTGGTCCAGCTGGGTGCGGGTGTGGGCTGCTGCTGTGGATTCCATGGCTGCCGCCGCCAATGACGTCGCCGCTGCCGCCCAGAGGCACCATGCTCCAGCCAGCTGAGAACTCGTTCAGCATCACTCCGTCCTCCCCTCGCTCCACCAGCACCACTTCCACCACAGCCGCCAGGCCGCCGCCGCTGCTGGCACCGCCAACGGCAGCAGCTGCACTGGTGCTGCCGCTGGCGCCTGTGGCCGTGCTGCTGTCGCTGCCGCTGCTGTGTTGTGCGTTGTGGTCGGCCAGCACAGCGCGGGTGTGCAGGTACAGGGTGTAGTCCAGGCTGAGGTGGAAGCCTCGCTTGCTGCAGGAAGGTGCACGAACAAGTGCGGGAGGTGGGCTGCATTGCCGACGGTGCCCAGACATTGCCCAGCAGACAGTGTCCAGCAGACAGTGTCCAGCAGACAGTGTCCATCACACCTTTGGGCTTGCATGCCAGGTGCGTGCATGGGCCAACCGTACGCTGGGCATGCATCTTATGCGCTCACCCCTTGCTGCAGCGCATGTCGTACGACACGGGGGCGCTGCGCGCCGTGTTGCCAAAGAAGCAGCCGGCCGCTGGGTCCCACAGGCTGACGCCCAGCCTCACATCGAAGCAACGGTCTGCATTGGGGCAAATTACCAGCGAGAGCAGAAGTCTGATGCTCAGGCCGCAGTGTCAGAAGAGCAGGGTCGGGCGCTGTGCTCTGCGCTTGTTGCACCCACCGTCGCTGGCGAAGAGCGGGAGGCCGTCCAGATGCCGCAGCGCCAGGCGATAGGCGCCGCGGGTGCCAGAGGACTGCAGGCTGGCAGGATCGAGGTGTGGTGCGAGGCGCCCCTCTTGCGCCAGGGCGAAGCGCAGCCACTGCTCCACCGCCGGCTGATGGCCGTCGGCGGCGGAGGGAGCGGGCCCGCCGCCGCCGCCTGGCCCGGGCCCTGCGCCGCTTGCCATGGCCGGCGCGCGGCGCTGTGGACTGTGTACAGTGTGCCTGACACGCCCAGGCGCAGGCAATGTCGGTCCGAGGCTGGCGGGGAAGGTAACGGCTTTTCCGGCACCNCGGCACCAGCCACACCACCCGCCCTCTTAATTGGCTCGAGATGCGAAGCTGACGACATGGAATGAGCTCCAATGCATCACAGGCGCCGGTTGACCCGCCCTGCATCATCACGGCGCGCCATGACCTCAGCGGACCACAGCCTTGCGGATCGGCGGCCCGCCAGCCATTGCTGATCACCCTGAACTGTGTCGCTGACCGGCAGCGGACGTGCGCGGCTTCAGCAGCAGGTGTGCCTCACTCGGCACGAGACGCACCAGAAAGGCACCGTTTGCGCCTCCACACAGTCTTGACAATCGCCATGGAGCTTGTAGCAGCGCGCGGGGTGGCCCCCGCGGCCCCAGCGGCCGCCACCGCCACCCAGCGAGCGGTCCAGGCCACCCACAGGGCCTCCTGGTGCCTGCCACCATCCTACATGGTGTCGGCGCGGCAAGGAAGGCGACGAGCGGCTGGGCGGCGGTGCGTTCCGCCGGTCGCAGCAGCGGCGAGCAGCGAGAGCAGCGGCAGCAGCAACGGGGCCCCTAACGGCATGCGGCGGCCCACGCTCGTGCAGCAGGCGGCGGCGCAGCTGGGCACGCTCGACCCAGCCGGTGGCAGCGCCGACGGCGGCGGCGGCGCCGCGGCTGCCGAGCCGCCCCGCAACTGGACCAAGTTTGTGGCGGAGACTCTGCTGCCCACCCAGCAGGGCAAGTTCCGGCTGCGCGGCTACCGGCACACGGTGAGCCAGGGGGTGCAGGTGGTGGAGCTGGCTGATCGTCAGCCGCCTGGCACGCGGCGTGGCCTGGCATGGTGCAGACACTTGCGGAACACTGCCTTTGCAGCCCGGCTGCACCAGTGCTCAGCGCCTGCCACCTGCTGGACCTGGCTCTCCACTCACCTGCTGCGCCGTGGCTTGCTTTTTGGTGCCGCACCTGCCTTCGAGATGGTCACAGGTCGTGCCGAACGCTGCTTGCCACGTCCTGCACCCACCTGCCCGATGCAGAGCGATGGCGGCCTGACGTACACGGAGCCGTCTGTGATCATTGCCGGGCAGCCAGAGGGGCTGGAGGACGTGCCGGTGCGGGTGCACGACGCCTGCTTCACCAGCGAGGTGCGCTGGCCGACTAATATGCTCAGCTTCTGTCTGGCTTGGGTCTAGCCATGTTGTTCCTCTTGTGAAAGGGGCACGACGCCTGCTTAGCGAGGCGAGCGCTGCATGTGGTGCCAATTAGTGGGAAGGTGTGCTGCGTAGGAGCACGCTGGGCCGGGGCGGGAGGTGTCGTGAGTTATGTTTTCGGATTACAGTGACAGCATGGCGTTGAGCAGCACTGATCCGGTGCTCTTTCCTACTGCCTTGCCGCAGGTGCTGGGCTCGCTCAAGTGCGACTGTCGGGAGCAGCTGCAGCTGGCGATGGAGTACATTCGTGACCACCCGCCAGGAATGGTCATTTACCTGCAGCAGGTGAGGCGGCTCCTTGGTGCTGAATCCAGCTGTTCGTGGTGCAGCAGTTGCAGCTGGGCTGCCGAGGGTTTGCCGCCTGCCTCGCTGGTGCTGTAGCAGGTGCACACACATAGCAGCGCACCCTCTGAGCCTGTGTCTCCTCTGCTGCCGCTCTGCCGCAGGAGGGCCGCGGCATTGGGCTGGCCAACAAGATCGCGGCGTATGCCCTGCAGGTGCGTGCTTCACTGAGCCGACAGCTGTGCCAGCCACTCGGCTAGCTAGCTAGCTCGCCAGCCTGCCTGCCTGCCTGCTGCGCACGGTATCCTTGCCCAGTTTGGCAAAGAGCAGCACCCACCTGCACCAGCCGTTTCTTGCTGGCCAGCCCTTGCTTGCCTCGGCACGGTGGATGCCAGCTGTGCTCTGGGCCTGCTGTGCTCTTCTTTCCTGGCTAACACACGTGCTATTTTGGCTGCCCTCGTGCAGGAGAAGGGCCTTGACACTGTGGATGCGAACCGCGCGCTGGGCCTGCCTGATGACTGCCGCGAGTACTCTGCAGGTGTGTGTGCCGCGGTTTGTGCCAAGGGGCTTGCGTGGCAACCGTGATGTTGCAAGTGCATTGCTGCCTGCCAGCTGCCTCATTTTTCAAGGCTGCAACAGTTGCGGTAGCTGCTGACAATTTGAGCTTGCCATCACGCCTGCTGGCAAGTCGTGCTCACCAGAGCTTTTATATTTTTCCCAACACCATCAGTGGCGCACATCCTGGAGGAGATGGGCATCAAGAGCATCCGGCTGATGACCAACAACCCCCGCAAAATCACGGAAATGGCGGCGCTGGGCATCCCGGTCACGGGGCGCATCCCCTGCCTGGTGCGCCGCGCTGTGCTGTGCTGTGCTGTGGTCTGCCCTGCTTGCTGCGAGGCGCATCCCCTGCCTGCTGCGCCTCGCTGTGCTGCCTGGTGCGCTGCGCTGTGCCGTGGAATGCTATGCTTGCTGTGCTGTGCTGCGGTTGGCCATATGCGTCTGGCTGTGCTGGGCTGCTCCTGGGCAGCCAGTGCAACCGTTGAGCATGTTGAGTGGCGCTGCACCAACCAGCACCTCCTTGCGCCAGGCGAAACGCTCACAAGTTGCAATCGTTGGAAACAGAGTTGTCCTGTGCGTTTATCGCTGCAGGTGCAAGCGCAGAAGTACAACGCGGGGTACCTGGGCGCYAAGCACCGCCGCATGTCGCACATCCTCAACCCCTCGCTCTATAGCGATGAGGAGGAGGAGGAGGGGCAGGCTGGGTCGGACCTGGAGCAGGAGCCGCTGGAGGGCCAGTTCTGCTTCTTCGACCACGAGGTGAGGATGCAATGCTGTAGTTGTGAGCAAAAAGACAGCTGTTACGTGCTGCGGCATGCCCTGTGCATGGAACTGCTGCTGCGCCAAGGTCGATGTGAAGTTGTCTGCTTTGTGTGGTGGCACGGTGCTGCACACGTCTTTGCCTGCTGCCCACACCGCCCGCTCCTGCTCATCCTGCGTACCCGTGTGCACTCCTGCTTCCTCATCCACAGGGCGAGCCGAGCAGCGCGGGCATTCCCCTGGAAGCGCCGGTCCCGCTGCCCGAGGGGCTGGAGGAAGCAGGCAGCAGCATGCACAGCAGCGGCATGCACAGCAGCGGCAGCAGCAGCAGTAGCAGCGGCGGCAGCAGCAGCAAGCGGGAGCCGGGAGGGTGCGGCAGCGCCAGCAGCGTGGCTAGTGCGGACACGACCGACTGAGACCTGAGCCAAGCAGCAGCCTTTTCCTGAAGGTTGTGCTAGCTGCTGCTAGTGGGGCATACACAACTGCGCCTCCCAGCCTCATTTCTCCTCCCGCTGCTGCACGGATTGCCAGCCCTCCCTGCTATCTATTCTTCTCTCCCGCCTGCACCTGTACTCAACACCGCATCAGCCGCACCCTGCGCCTGAGAAGACTGATCGATTTTGTGTAGCCTAAATCAAGATTGGCGCCGCTGCGGCCCCCATTGTGCCAGCCGGCGTGTGTGCCCCCTGCTGTCCCTCTTCCGTGCACGTCCCTTCCGATTCTTTTCTTCAAGCCCAGTGGGGCCACGTTTCAGCGTCTTGCTTTGGTTGAGTCTCACGAGTGACAACGAACGAAGCCCGCGCTTTACAGCAGAGCTGAACAGGGATTGGGGCTGGAAAAGGGCACAAGAAGGGCCCATGCAAGGAGGCGAGGTGACTGCCGACGCTCAATGGATGAATCAGGTAAAGTCAGACCGAAATACTAACCGCTCAACGCACGCTAATCAAGTCATATGAATCGAATGGTGCAAGTACCGGCAGTTGTGAGAATACAAAGTGGGTTGATTTGATCAGGGTGAAACGAGCATCATGGCATCAGCCCTCGGGCTGCTGCTCCTGCTGCCCCTGCTGTGCCTGCTGCTCCTGCTGTGCCTGTAGCTGCCGTAGCCGCTCCTGCCGCTGCCGCTCTCGCTCCTGCCGCTGCTGCTCTCGCCTCTGCTGCTGCCGCTCTCGCTCCTGCGCCACCTCCTGCTCATGCAGCTGCGTCCGCAGACCCGCCAGGCCGCCAATGCCTCGCAACCCGCGGACGCTGCTGCTGTCGCCGCCGGCGCCATTGCTGCTGCTGCTGCCGCCGTGCCGCCGTGCCACGCCGTTGTGCACTGCTGAGCGTGCTTTGGTGGAGGGGAGGTTGAAAAAGGGGGTATCCAGGTTGCTTGTGCTCACCGCTCCCATCAGCTCCACCTCTCTCAGGGCCTCGGCCTGGCCATCCTCAACAAGCTGCATGAGTGGGTTGCAGGCAGACGCAGCAGGGTTGGAGACCAGGGCAGCACGGGTTGTGGGCAGAGCGCAGGGAGCGACCCGCATGCATAGCCAGGGAATGAAGGAGGCAGCGAGTGGGGAAGGGGGCACGCTGCAAGCCTGGCAGCAAGAATCAGCTGCCATCCGAAACGGGCGCACACAAGGTATGAGCAGCAACCTGCGCTTCGTCCTGATCAGAATCCCACCTGGGTCAGGGGTCAGAGCTCGGCATGATGTGGAGAACACAGTCTGGCGAATAATATCCACGGCAGCCCATCACAACTAAGCTAAAGGAGGCGTCGGCATCAACACCACACCTGGATCAGCGCGCCGCACGAGGAGGAGAACACAGCCTGGCCCGGAAAGCGGGTCTCCACATCCGGCCCCAGCAGTGCCACCTCCATATCGTCCGACACGATGCACACCTGCACAGTGAGACAGTTGAAAAGAGTTGCCTGAGTGGAGATGTACTGCAAGCCGCACCCCCAGATCGTCCGACACGATGCACACCAGCCAGGGTAAGTGAAGCTTTTTGAGTGCAAGTGGAAGTGCGGTGAAGGTAAGGTGAAGGGAGTTGAAGTGCCAATGCTGCCGGCTTCTCGTACACACAAACCACACCTTTTGGATGCCCCTCTCGCAGTACTCTCGAGCCTTCTGCAGGATGATGGTGTCCGCTGTGTCCTTGCCCGCAAAGTCCACTGCACAGGATTTGTTTAGGGATTGTTTTCAGGGGGTTAAGAGCCAGTGCTTCCGTGATTTGCAGCAAAAAAGAGGTGAGGGAGTGCAGCGGGTCCGCTGTGTCCTTGCCCGCAAAGTCCACTGCAGAGCACAGCAAACAGCAGGACGCGGGCTGTTCAACTGTAGTCCATACACACCAGGGGTGGACCTGCATTTGTGCTGCTGCGCGCTCCATTGATAGGCATGCAGGAGGGCACTCCTTGGCGTGGATCATCGGCGCAGGCATAGGCGCACATGCAATCTGCGTGCAGAATCACGCTGTACTGCCACGCATAGCTGCACGTGGCTGGCCCGAGGCGGTGCCGTGCAGCGGGCTGGATGTGGTGTGCGGTACTGAGCAGCGCAGCGCACCTTTCATGCCGTTGACGTTGTACTGGGAGGAGTATCCCACGTTCATTGCATCGTACACAACGTGGATGTACATGCCCCGCATGTGGCTGCGAGGGCGAGTAGGCAGGAGCTTGAGGAAACACTGGGCGACGATCTGCCCACAGGAGCACTCTCATCCCAGTCCAGCCGCACATAACTCATACAAGCCCCTTCCAACTTTGACAGGCAGGCAACACATGCGTGCAACCTCTCAGCACAACCCGTGAAGAGACGCAGAGGCCACACACCTGTACAGGTCCAGCTGCTGCAGCAGCCACTCCCGGGCCTCATGCAGCATGCCGGGGGTGTTGGCCCGCGCCAGCTCAATCCACTCGGCCACGCCGCTCCGCCGCTCCGCCCACTGCAACCATTGATGGAACAAGCGGCAGATGATGACAAGCAAGGCATGTGTGCCAGCTCGACCCACTCAGCCACACCACTGCGGCACTCAACTGCGCAATCAACCAAGCAAGTGGCAGGGCACACCAGCGGGAGGCTGCAAGGAAAGCTGCCCCCTCCTCCACACAGCTGTTGTCCGATTCATCACTCACATGCAGCAGTTGCCCCGCCAGCCTCAATCATGCAGCAATCCATTGAACTGCTACAGAATGTGCTCACCCGGTACAGCAGGTTGTATCCGTCAATCAGCGTGACGCCCAACGGCTGCTCGCTAGGAGAGGCCACCACAGTCCCAAACATCTGCTGCAGGGTAACCATGTCTGACTGCCGCTTGCGAGCCTCCTCTGCAATGCGCTCCTGCTCCTCGCGCTGCCTGCAGGTGTGTGATCAAGTGCTGCGTGCTGTGACGTGTGGCACTGTGTCAAAGCCTCCTCTGCAAGCTCAGATCAGTCTCCTCGCGCTGCGTGGATGCAATGCAAAGCAGCAGTCTAACAAGCGCCCTCACCTGCGGTGCTCTTCAGGATCAAGGCTGTCCTGCCGAAAGGCCCTGGGAGGGTTCCTCTGCCGGAAGCTCTGGCCTGCCTGCCGCCTGCTCTCCTGACACGCCTTCGCCCATCTGCAGTCAGGCAGGCGAGCGCAGCACATCAGCCATCTTGCAGTTAGCGGGGGGCTGGTCGGCGAGCTGCAGATGAAAAGCAGCTCCAAAATGCAGCCGGCACGCTTGGCAGTGCAGCGCGGCTCCATTCCAAGCAGCGCCGCACAGCCGCAGGCAACGAAACAAGAAGAAAAGCGCTGCCAAACAGCATCAGGACTGACTTGATTTGGAACTTGACGTTCACGCCATTGGTGGGATCCACTCGGTACGGAGCCCGGGCCGAAGCGAGCAGCTCCTGCAGGGCAGCGCAGCAGCGGGGAAGGCGGTGCACAGCTTGAAGGTTGGAGTGCTGCACCAGGCCAGCCGATTCAGCAGCCAGCACCCAAATGTTCAACAGCCAACACGCTCGAGCACACAGTACTACACAGGCAGTTGGGGGCTGGTGGGCAGGAGCACCAGAGTCTCCCAGTGGACTACGGCACAACCGCCGCACCTCGTCACTGCTGCTGCTGCCATCCCGGGAGCCGCTCTGCTGCGGCTTGCGCCGCTTCTTGCCGTCCCGGGCCTCTGTGACCAGCCCCAGCTGCCGCCCGATGCGCCGCTGCTGGGCCTTGCGATGCAGCAGCAGGCCGCTGCCGCTTGCAAAGCTGCTCGGCGGCAGAGAAGCGGTGGCGGCAGCGGCGGCGGCGGCGGCAGCCGGCCTGCTTGCCGCCGCGGGCCAGCGCGCCTGCAGGCGCATGTGACAGCTGTCTGGAGTTGCTGCACTGAACCAGAAGCGCGCAAAATGGCCAGGAAGGCGAGTGGCTTGGCGAGCTGGCTCTCTAGCCAGAGGGAGTGTGAATGCGGGATGTCGAAGCGAAATCCATGTGCACTGAAAGCGCTTGGAATGGTTGGCGGCCGGTGCAAGCGGCGAGCGGCGGGGCATGGGCGCGCATTTGCTCAAAGCGCCGCTTCTGGCCTGCGATGGGCCATCGGCGTGCATTGGACGGAGCAGATCACAACTGCAGTGTTGCTGGCGCCTGCAATGCCCGGCCCCGCAACGCTCTCGCTCTCCCATATCGCTCCCGCCCAGCGCGCCTCCAGGCGCCGCTCCCTCGCGCCCTGCACCACCAGTCGGGCGATCCAGGCTTCCGCGGCGAGCCGACGGCACCTGCTGGTGGCTGGCGGCGTCGTGGCGGCGGCGGGCGGCAGCGTTCCGGCAGTCATGGCAGCGGCGGCTCCAGAGCCAATGGAGGTCAAGCAAGAGCCTGCGGCGGCACCCACTGGCGGCGATGTGAAGATGGAGGAGGCTGCGCCGGCGCCGCCCTTCCCCCAGGGCCCCGTGCCCAAGGCGCCGCTGGCGGGTGCGGAACACGCCGTGGTGCATTTTCCACTCGATGCTGCATTGCTTGCATGGCGTGCAGCTGCTCCTCACCCATTGCAGCTTCGTTCACTTGTCGATTGTTGCATCCTCGCTCGTCTTTCGACCGTTTGCAGAGGGGCTGGAGGTGAGCCGCATCATCAAGGGCTGCTGGCAGCTGAGCGGCGGGCACGACGGCGAGCGCGCAACCAACCGCACAAAGGGGCAGGCGGCCATCGACGATTTCCAGCCGTTTGTGCTGGCGGGCATTACCACCTTTGACACAGGTAGGTGTGCTCGCCGTTTTCAGTGGCATGGGTGCAGGAGGCATCCAATTGCTGGCAGCCTGCATTGGTGCGCGTGCCTGTCTCGTGTGCCCAGTGCCGATGCCACCCTGGTCCCACCCTGCGCCCCGCACCCTTTTCCGTGGACCACTGGAGCGCACACCCCGGCCTTTGAGAGGTCCGTTGACTATAGTTTCGCAGTCCCGGTCGCTCTCACTCCTTTGCAAGCCTGTTCACGCCCCATTTGCTTGCTGCAGCCGACATCTACGGCCCATCAGAGCAGCTGATTGGGCGGTATCTCTCCTCACACCCCGCTGAGAAGCCGCACGTGCAGGCAAGGCCCGTAGGCTGGCTGGCGGCTGCTTGATGCGCAGCATGTTGGCCTTGTGCAGTTGCGGGGCTGCCTGCCTGCCTGCTGTGGAGGTGCTTGTTGCATGCCGGTTTCATGGTGTGAGCATTAATGGAACAAAGTGTGCCGCCCTGCTTGCAGGTGCTCACCAAGTTCTGCTGCTTTGGCGATGCGATGCGGCAGGCGACAGACGCCCGTTACGTGGAGCAGGTGCGCTGATTGCAAGCCGTGGAGACGGATGGTGTCCAGTGCCAGGCACGCAACCCACTCGCCTCACATGAGTGCAGGCGTGCGGCAGCAAGGGCTCGCCATTGCTACTGGTGCCGGGCTCACCTCTGTGGTTTCTCCACACCCTGCTGCTGCACAGAGCATCGATGGCAGCCGGCAGCGGCTGCAGGTGGATTCTCTGGACCTGGTGCAGGTGAGCCTGGGCCGAAATGAGCAATGACGCACACCAGTCTCAGTGTGCTGGATGGGCTGTATCGCGCAGCGGCTGTACGACATTTGTTGAAGTTGAGGTTGGAACCGCTGCACGCATGAATTCAAGCCCTCATTCAGCCGAAACTCATGCAGCCTGGATGGCACAACTAGTGTGGAAGCCTGCCCGTCTGTTGTGCTTTCGCCGGGGCTCTTATTGCAGGTCCCCCACACGTGCTACCACCCACACGTTGCAGTTTTACTGGCACGATTACTCCCGGAAGGGCTACGTGGAGGCGGCGCAAAACCTGGCGGCCCTGCAGGTGCGCACAGGTTGTGCTTTGTCACACCCCAGGTTCTCCATGTGGCTGTGCAATCTGGGTTGTGCTGCCTGTGGAGTTGAGGCGGCAAGAAGGCAGCTCTGCCGGGCAAAATTCGTCACGAGAATGTGGGCATGCAAGTGGGGCAGAGTGGCGGAGCCGTGGGGCCCACCAGTTTGCTCCACTTCCCTGGTGCCCCTCGCCTGAACAGCTGTTTTCAATCACCTTCACATGAACGGATGTTTCCATCCACGTGCACCCTCATCGTAGGCCAAGGGCAAGGTGAAGCACGTGGGAGCCACCAACTTTGACGTGCAGCGGCTGCAGGAGATGGTGGAGGGCGGCGTCAAAATCGTGAACAACCAGGCACTGTATAGTACTGCAGTGTACTTGCCTCTGTCGTTTTGGTGGGTCAAGTAGTGGAGGGCGGCGTGAAGATCGTGAACAACCAGGTAAGCTGTGCAAGTTTAGACTTCATGCCCGCATTATGAGTGGTGTGCACGTTCAATGAGTGCAATCGTTTGCAGGCCTCTGCTGTGCGTTTGTGGCTCGGTGCTCATGCCATGAACGCCTCCTGGAAAACTGCAGCACAGCCAGCTGGACCGGCAGCCCAGAAGCTCGCAATGCCACCCCTTCGTGAATCAATTGCTTTGTACCCTCTTCCTGGCCTGCAGGTGCAGTACAGCCTGCTGGACCGGCGGCCCGACAACGGCATGATTGAATTCTGCGCCAAGCACGACATCAAGCTGGTGCGTATTGCACAGTGCTGCAAGGACTTGAGGGCATGTACTGCTTTGTGCACAAGTGGCAAAAAGTAAAGGCCACTCCAAGCTGCAGACGCTCACGCTGCCATTGGATGCGCACTGTCGTGGGCTGTACCAGGTATCATCGCACCTCCGACTCTGCCACACCCTGCCGCAGCTGCCCTATGGTGTGCTGGCGGGCGGCCTGCTGACCGACAAGTACCTGGACGCCAAGGTGGACAGGTGAGTCGAACGCAGCCATCCGCTGTAGCGTTAGACAGATGTTGAGAGCCCGATAGGCTGGAAAGTTGCGCGACAAGCACTTGGACGCTTAGGTGGACAGGTGAGCAAACGCGCTTTTTACCGTCTGGGACCGAATTGATGTGTGCGAAGCTAGCCGCCTGATATGTGGGCGCCAAGGTGGATAGGTTAGTTTGAAATGCGTCGGGCTGCTCGCCTGCCATACAGCTCACTGCTCGCCTCTGCACTGCAGTTTTCTGTGTCGTCTCTCCTGTGCGGCTTGAAGATTTGCACGTACCCATTGGTTCATCGTTGCCCCCTGTTCCTCCTTACCGCAGCGTGAAGGTTGGCCCTCATTACAAGAGCAAGCGCACATCCTGGCTGCAATCCCAACTCGCTGCTGACCGCCGCTGCTGCACTGCTTTGTTGTGCCTCCTTGCAGCGTGAAGATCGACACGTACTCCAAGAGCAAGTATGCATCCGTCATCGGCCAGGCGGGCGGCTGGGAGTGGTTCCAGGCAAGCTTGCTGTGTTTCCTGGGGGTCCATACAGGCGGCTCAGAGCGTTGCAGCTGCCATCGCCACAGCTCGGATGCCTGCATGTGGATGACGTGGTGTGCCGAAGCCTGCACTCCTGTTCTGACCCACACGCCCGTACCGAACTTCAACTCATCTACCTTTCCAGCTACTGCTGAAGGAGCTGTCCCAGATAGCCAAGAGGCACCCCCTGTTTTCAACCCAAAACCTCACCCTTCTTGTTCTGCCACTGTGCAGTCGCTGCTCAAGGAGCTGTCCGAGGTCGGCAAGCGGCACGGCGTGTCCATCGCTGACGTGGCCTGCCGCTGGGTGCTGGACCGGCCACAGGTGCATTGTATTGCACAATACACTGCCTGTGCAATGCTGCTGATCCATCGCTGACGTGGCCTGCCGCTGGGTGCTGGACCGGCCGCAGGCACGTGCAGTTTACGCGCGTTGTGGTCCACGGTTGTGCCATGCACCTGTACTGCATGCCAGTGTGGCCTGCCGCTGGTTGCACAATCGCCACATTTGCTGCCTTGCGTTGTGCTTGCTCACGGCTTGCGCATGCCCCGCAGCGCCAACGCCTGATACCACGGGCCACTGACCATCCGGCATGTTTTGTTCGCCTCAGGTGGCGGGCGTTATCATTGGTGCGCGCAACGCCAACCATGTGGGCGACTTGGAGAAGGTGTTCAGCTTCGAAATGGACGATGGTAGGTCATCCTGCTCTGCTGCCACTTGCTGCGTGGGCATATGTGCATGGGCTGTCAAGCTGGGCTGGAGAACCTTTGTGAGATGACCTCCAGCAGGTGCTCAGCTTGGGATAGTAAGGCATGCGCTGTGCCGCCGTTTGCATGGCGGCGTGGCGGTCCTGCCATTGTTGTGTAATGTTAACCCCCGGCCAAGCAAGTATGCATGATGCCGGCAGCTGAGCACGCCGTGCCTGCCCTCTCCTTGCCTTGCAGCGGATCGTGAGCGGATCAACAAGGTGCTGGCGGCGGGGCGGCAGGCTGAGGGCGACTGCTATACCTGGGAGCGCGGCGGCAAGTGGTGAATTGTTGCAACATGCAGCTGGCAGCTGCAAGTGTTGCTGCGAAATTCAAACTGAGGTCTGCGTGACCCAACCCGATTATTTGAGGTCTGTAACACTGGCAGGGTCAAGTGCTGGAGAGCCTGGACGAGATCGACTGGCACGTCAGCGGCAGCTGGCGCGGCATGGGCAGTCACCCTTCTTGCCNCCGATNCGTCGNCCTGTGTGCCCTGCAGGAGTGTGGCGTGACCCGGCCAGCGGCAGATAAGGCGGTGCGACGCCTGGGCCTGCATACGCTGCAGTATGATATTAAATTCAAGAAAGCCCGCAATCACATTGAACGCCAACGAGCAGCAGCACCAGACCACGGGGACCCAGGCTGAGCAACCCCTGAGGGGAGGGGTGCATGGGTGAGGGGGGCATAATATAACTTGCCCCCGGAGCCCATGCTGCCTCCTCCCCCAGAGTCACCCGCGCGTGTCAACTTCTTCTTCTTCTTCTTCTTCATTTGCCTGCCGTACCAGCTTCCCTGGTCTGTAGCGCGGTCACTGGCAGTCGGAAAGCGCCCACACACGCGCCACAGCAGCGTCTCGCACCTCAAACATGGACAGGCTGCCGGACGAGCTGCTGTCGGCTGTCCTGGAGCACGCGGGGGTGGCGGAGGGGTACGCGGGTTGCTGATCAGGAACTGCCAGTGCTCCGCTGCCGCTCTGCGCCGCCGCTCGGGCGCCGTCGCCGCTCGGGCGCCGCCGCCGCAGGCGCTCATGCCTCCACCATTTGCCCTCGCTTCAGCCCCTCTGTCATCCTGGTGTCCAAGCGCTGGCAGCGCCTCTTCTTTGCAGCTCCGGGCCTGTGGCGCCAGTTTGTCATTGGCAACCCCACCTTTTGGGCCTGGAGCGAGGAGCGGGCGCAGCGGGCGGCCGCACGCGGCGCACTGCTGGCCCGCGTGGCGGCGATGGTTGAGTCGCTGGAAGTAAACCAATGCGATCAACTTGAGCGCCTGGATGGCGGCGGTCAGCTGGCACGCGTGATGCGCTGCCTCAGGCCAGCAGTGGCACGCAGTGTGTGCCTGAACGGTGCCTATGCTGGCAGGGCAGCGCCTACCGATGCCGTGGCGGCGCTTGCAGGCCTGACGCTCCTGACCAGCTTGCAGCTGTCTGGCTGCGAGCTGCCGCCCCACACCACCAGCGTGCTGCATCAGCTCAGCGGCAGCCTGCACTCCCTCAGCCTTGGGGCACGCGAAATCTCTCCTGACCTTGTGGCCCCCTTGCTGCTGCTGCCCCATCTCACCGGCCTGCATCTCGGCTCAGTCGAACCGCTGCCGCGCTTCGACTGGCGCCGCTTGTCGGCGCTGGCACAGCTGCAATGCCTTTCACTGGAGGAGGAACAGACGAACGGTGATGAGGATGAGCAGCTGCAGCTGCCGCCGCCAGCCGCTTTTGGCGCCCTGACCGACTTCAGCTACTTCACCATGAACGACACGTTTCAGGTAAGGTTTTGACCGCCGCCAATGGGGCAGGCGCTGGGGCTACTGCAGTCGCTGCATGCTCCGGTGGGGGCTGCCCGGCAATTGATAGGTGCGCACAGCCCTGACATGCTCGTGTACCTGCGCTGCCCCCGCAGCTGGCGGGTGCTGAGATGCGCAGGGTGGCGTATGAGCAGCTGTGGGGGCCCGATGAGGATGAGGAGGATCGTGTGCATGGGCGGGCCGCCCATGCCCTGACTTTGGAACGTGTGCAGCGCCTGGACAGCCTGCGCACTCTGCTGGATGCGCTGCTAACGCCTCGCATGCCGCTGCGCGACTTGACCATCGTAGCAACCACTCCGGTGCCCGCTGCCACCGTGCGCGGCTGTGAGCAGCACTTTTCTGGCCTTACAGCCCTGGCTTTCTACCCGCATGACTCTCCCGGCCCCGGCGGTGCTAACAGCACAGAAGCCCTGCAAGCCCTGCAAGCTCTGCTGGAGCAGGCGCCGCGCGCCGTCAAGCTGCGGGTGGGACTGGAAAATGAGTGCGGCGCCCTTTTCCCCATCTCCTGGCCAGCCGCCCCTGGCGGGTGCTGCACCTCGACGGCTTTGGCCTGACGGATCTGCCTGAAGGGCCGTACTTGACAGGTGTGATGCCTGCTTGCTGCTGCCTCGCTCTGCCTCGCTGCGGCTGCGGCTGCCTCGCTGCTGCCGTTTTGGGGTACTGCTGGAGAGTTGAGGTCCCCATTCAGTACCTAACCACATGCACCCGCTCCCTTCCTGCCTGCAGGTCTCGAGTCGCTGTCCTTGACTGAGCCAGCCCTGAGCTGCTTGCCCACTGCTCTGGCCCTTGCTACGGCGCTGACATCCCTGGAACTGTGGCGCAGCACCGCTGTGGGCTTGGCAACTGCCGACGAGTGGAAGGCCCGCCTCCCTCCACACCTGCGTCGCCTGGGCTTGTTGAGTTGTGGCCTGACCGATCTCCCAGCTGTCAGCCAACTGTCGGGTGGGTGGCCACTCAGTGGCTGTCTGTTGGTCACAACCTGCAGATGTGCTGCCTTGCATCGTTGCCGGCGCGATGCTGGCATTTACCTGTTTGCAAGCACGCATCCGTGTTGGGCCTGAGCCTGGCCTCAAAAAGCACATTGCCACTATGGCTGAATAAGTTTGGTGGATGCAGTTGGTCGGTTGTTGGCTCCATGCGCCCTGAATGCCCTCCCCCACACACCCGTGCCTGCCCTCCCACACCATGCCCGCTCCCTAAACGCAGGCCTGACATCGCTGGACCTCTCCAGCAATGCTTTCACCCAGCTGCCCGCAGTGCTGGAGGCTGCCACGGCGCTGGTCTCTCTGGATTTGGCCCACTGCAAGCCGCTGGAGTGCATCACAGCGGATGTGGACAGGCTGGCCGCAAGCCTGCCCAACCTTTGCCTGCGCCGCCTGCGCCTACCCGGCATCTCCACACTCCACTGAACACTGTGCCACGTGCGGGCGCTGCTCAAGACCTGACTGAACGCATCAGCGTCAGCATTGCACCTACCCGCAATGCGTGGTACCCCAAATGCACTGCAGTATGTGCAAACCATGTGTTGCCTGCTGCAGTTTTTTATCGGATGATTTTGACTTGTGTGCTTGATTGCGCAGTGTGGCTTTGCCCGTGCTTCAGCAGACTCAGACTTGCAAGTCCTCCACCTACGTACCAGTGCGCAAGACTGGAGCAGATAATGCAGCCTACAAGTACACATATGCTTGTCCGAACGTGCAGCATGGGCAGTTTGAAGGGCCAACATGCAATCAGCTTGCCTGCCGCCACCAAATGCGCCGCCGCCAGCCCGGGCGATGGCGCCAGCTTGAATCGTGCTATTGCCGCACACTGCACTTAGCTTCTTCTTGCATCAAACACAAGTTTCTCCCTCAGCAGGCCAGAAGACGACGCGCCGCTCCCGGGCTTGACGCGGCCCGGCTCTTGCACGGTTCTTCGTCGTTCTTCGGCATCGCCACAGCCTCACAAGCGTCTCAGAAGCTACTTGGTGCTCTCCAGCAGCGGCCACAGCAATGGCCGCTGCCGCAGCCACCCCCGCCACCCCCACCTACCGCCGCCCGCTGCCGGGCGAACGCTACGCCTATGGCGGCCTCTCCTGCATCATTTCCGCCATCATCACCAACCCCGTANGATCTCGTCAAGATCAGGCAAGATAGCGGCACTTGCTGGGCTCCCGCTTGCAGGTGCAGGTGGCGTTGCAGCATGGTCTTTCAAGGCAGCTGGGTGCCGCAACCACCTGAGCATGGATTGAAACCTCATGAATGCCTGCACCGCACATGTGCAGGATGCAAGTGTACAACGAGCTGGCAGCGGCAGCAGCAGCAGCCAACGGCGGCTGTGCCGCCACGGCGCTGCGTGCTCGCCCGCCCGGCTTGACCGCCACCCTGGCGGCGATTGTGAGGGATGAGGGGGTCGGCGGCTTGATGCGAGGGGTGACACCCTCCATGCTGCGAGAGGCCACGTACAGGTGCACACATGGGGGGGATGTGTAGGTACAGCATGCGCAGTGCACATGTAGGCATTTTGAAGGAGTCCACATGCAGGCGCCATACAGCTGTGCAGCAGTGCATGGTTCCTGGGACGGTGCACGACTCGCGTTGGCTTGTGCCTTGCAGGCTGCGTGCTTCAGCAAGTGCTGCATCGCATCATGTCTCCTCCCCTGCCGCAGCACGATACGCTACGGTGCCTATGAACCCATCAAGGCGCTTCTGGTGAAGCCAGAAGTCACCAGCAGCAGCAGCGGCGGCAGCGGCAGCGGCGGTGGCCAGCAGGCTACCGCAGCAGCAGCAGCCATGCCGCTTTGGAAGAAGGTTGCAGCGGGCGGAGCGGCGGGCGCTATAGGCGCGGCGGGAGCTACCCCAAGCGATCTCATCAAGGTCCGCATGCAGGCCTATGTGGCAGCTGATGAGGCGGCGATTGTGGCGCACACGGCCCGGCCGCCGCCTGCCGGGCTGTGGCGTACCGCAGCGCACATGTGGAGGTGAGGGGGTTGGGGGTTGGATAGAATGCTGCTCCTCGTGTTCGGCAGCAACGCATGCAGTCAGGGGCGGCTGCGCCTGCCAATGCAGCTTCAATCGGTGGGGCCCACTCTGCCCCGCTGCAACCTGCCTCGCTGTACTCTGCCCAGCTGACTTGGCAACCATGCTGCTGCCAATCTCGGAACTGCTCCCTGCTTCCCAGGCATGAGGGCGGGCTGGCCGCGCTGTACCGAGGCGTGTGGCCCACCACCGTGCGAGCCGCCATCCTCACAGCCTCGCAGCTGCCGGTCTATGACCACTCCAAGCATTGGCTGCTGAGCAACCCCGCCACAGCTGGGCGCGTCAAGGCGAGCACGGCTGGTCGTTGGGGTATTGCATCAGCCTCGCGGTGGGGCGTTTGGCTGGCGGCTGGCATGAGTGGTTGGCTGCCCGATGAGCCTGATGCGGGCCGCAGCCCCAAGCAACAATCGTGCTGTTAAGACTATACCAAACAGACTCTAAACACCTGCCAAAACAAAGGTGCCCGTCCACCCTGCCCTGCAGGAGGGCCCGCTTTTGCACTTTGTGTGCAGCATGGTGGCGGGGCTGGCCTGCGCCACCACAACCGCGCCTGTGGACATTGTGAAGGTTAGTTTGTGCACATCAGTGCTGCAGCACTGAGTGCTGCAGAACTGGGCTGTCCAACTCAGCTTTGCGCCGCTCCCGAGTGCTTTGGATGCCTCCAGGGCAGTACACGGCTGTGCCTAGCCATCCGTCGCGCACATGTGATTTCAAGCCCTTGCCAACCATGCCAACCATACCCACACCTTTCATCGTGTGCTGCTGCAGACGCGCTACATGAACCAGCAGTTCTGCGGGGAGGGGCGGCCGCAGAAGTATGCCGGCATGGCGGACTGCTTCATGCAGGCGAGACTAGGGTTCTTGTCAGGCGGCGCCACATTAATGTGGTGCGCTGTGGGTGCATGCACGGTCAACTGCACATTCTTTGATGCGGTCTAACTTGTCGGCCCCGCCGCCGCGCTCTCTGGCCCCCATGTGCCGCAGATTGTGCGGCGGGAAGGTGTGCTGTCTCTGTGGCGCGGCTGGCTGCCCTCCTGGGTGCGCCTGGGGCCCCATACCTGCATCTCCCTGCTCGTTTTCGAGTGGCTGCGCAAGGTGGCGGGTCTGGAGCCCATTTGAAGGGACAGCCGTGGATGACAAATCTCGTGCTTTGTACACCTTTGAGATCCCTTCGGCAGCCCGCTGCTAGCACGGCGCCAGGCTGCAGCCATGCACTGATATTGCTCTCAAAATTCAGCTCGTCCATATCATGCAACCATGCAATCCAAACCAGCATAAATGTCAGATGGAGAATGGAAGAGGAAACATGCTGAGGGTCAGTGCCACAGAGGCGGCATGAGCGGTTCATGGGCGGCATGGGCCAGCGGCAGAGCGGTGCGCTCCAAAGGTCCCTTCCCTGGGGCGTTCCTCCCTGCTTGCTCCCTGCTCTGCTGCACAAGCCAGTTGCTGGCCCCTGAGGTGCCACTTCCCATCCCCCGCTGCTGATCCCGCCTACAGTCGGCGATCCTAGGCGACCTGCAGCATGTGTGGCACCTGGCCTGGCAGGCTTGGTGCAGGCCATGGCAACGAGGCGCTCGCTCGGCAGCAGGGTGCAGGCCGCCGCCACCGCCGCCGCCGCCGCTGCCGCTTCTCACCACCTGCCGCCGCGCCAACCCTGCAGACCGTCCTTTTGCCATGTCGCACTCGGGCTCGCTCTTTGATTTGCTGCCCGACGAGCTGCTGGTGGCCATTTTGAAGCTGCTTCCGGAGGTGAAAGTTGAGCCCTTTGGGCAGACAGAATTTGGCACAAGTGGCTTATAACTGTGGACCAGGTAGGTGCGCCGATGCAGGTTGCGATGGTTGGGCCCAAAATCCACCACGCCGCCCAGTGCCTCCTAAAAGCATTGCTCAGCAGAAGTATATATCTAGCGCTGGCCTGCCCGCCCCTCCCCGTGTCGAACACACAGAGGCGCGGTAGAGCACGTCTGCCGCCGCTTCCGCCGCGCCGCGCTCTCCCTGCCCTGCCGCCTGCGGCTGACCGATCACCTGAGCCTGGAGAATGGGCGGAAGGGCGTGCTGCGCTGCCTGCGTGGACGTGTGCCCGCAGACCTTCAGCTGCAGTGGTCTTGGCTCGATAAGGATACTCGGAGTGGAGAGCTGTTAGGACTACAGGTGGCTGAAGTGCTGCCCACAGTCACCAGGTGGGTGCTGGCCGACACGGCCTAGGCCTGCTGAGGCACTGGCAGGGTTAGGGATATGCCGCATGCGCTTGCTGCAGGCGGTAGTGAGTGCGCCAGATGTGCTGTTTCTGCTGCCATTGCGCACCCTTGCCTCGCCCATGCAGGCTGCGCATTAGGTGGGGCCTGCCAGGCCCGCTTCTGGATGCACTGCCTCACGCCGCTGCCCTGCGGCGGCTGAAAATCGATTTGGAGGGGCCTTATCAGTGGGGGCGCGAGGAAGATGCTCTGGCTTACCCCAGCCTGCCATTTCAGGCGCTGGCGGCGCTGCCCAGCGTGGGATTGTTGGAGGAGATCTCGTTTACCGCGAGCGAGGGTGATGCCGCTTTCTGGGAACTGGTGGATGGCCGAGCTAAAAGCATTGGCAAGTGGAGGTGAGGACGGGGACGGCGCTGGCAGGCAGCGCCAGCCGGCCGTCTGGCAGCGTCACCCGCTGCGGCATGCTGGGGTTGGGCCCTGCTGCAAAATTGCACGCGCTGTCCCCCTTGCTGCAGTCAAGTGCTGTGCGGGGCGACGGGCTTGCGCCGCCTGTCGATGGACCTCCCTGCCTGCCCGCCTGAGCTGACCGCTGCACTGACCAGCCTGCGTTTGCTGGGCAGCGTTCAGCTGGCCTTCACAGGCACACCCTGCCCCGGCTGCTGGCCCCACCTGGCGGCACTGGGCAGCAGGCTGCAGAAGCTGGACTTGAAAATCAGTTGCCCCGCACCGACTGATGCGGATGCAGAGCGGCAGAATGAACTGGTGCTTGGGCTGCACAGCCTGGCACAGCTGCCGCAACTGGAGCTAACGCTTCGCACCGATGTGGACCAGCCTTGTGATGCAGCCCACTTGCATGGCCTTGACAGCCTGACCGCGCTGGGGGCCCTGTGCATCAGCCAAGACACTTCAGAGTATCAAGCAAGCATGCCCGCCGTTGTGTGGGACAGCCGCTGGCGCCACCTGACCCGTTTGCAGCTAGAAGATGCGGATCAAAGCGGTGTCGATGATGCAGCAAGCCCGCACAGCTACCGCAGCCCAGCTTGGGTGGCCTCCCACCTGGGCTGCCTGCGCCGCCTGGTGATGAACTCGTGTGATGCGCTGGCAGGCATCTTCCCGGCAGCACTGTGCGGCTTGACGCAGCTCACTTACTTGGTGAGGCTGGTTGGAAGGGGTGTGCTGCATGCCTGCCGAGGTGCCTGATAGGCTGCTTGCAAGCCATAGGCTGCTTGCAAGCTGGCCAGTGGCAATCGGTGAGGTATGTTGGCAGCGAGTATCAAGGCTCACTACCAACCATTCGATGGCTGGACGAACCTAACCGTGCGCCGCCCTCCCATTGCACGTGGTGTTGGCAGTCGATTGAGGATTACGATCCCGACTGCATGCAGCCGTTGCTGCCGTCAAGTTTCTCCGGCCTCAGGCAAGTCCTGGAATCAAAAAAGACGTGGAACCAAGGCCGTGCTGCATGAAAAAGTTGTGAACATTAGGCCAGCTCATCACCCTGCGATGTTTTCCCTCAGCGCAGCTTGCTGCAAGTGCTCAGCATTGCTTGTGAGGCAACGCTGGATGGAGCAAGCATGGCGGCGCTGTGCCCGCTGACCTCCCTCATCGCCCTGGATCTCGCGTGTGAGCTATTCCGATCAACTTTCATTTTCTATCGGTTTGTTGTCCAGCCTGGAATTCTTCAGCACACGGCGTGACGCCCACGACAGCGGTGGTGCAAACCTCTACATCTTAGTGCCACCCCCTTGGCCCTTACACTCTCCCGCCCCAGCTTTTGCAGGCAGCAAAGTGGAGCACTTCCCAACCGGCGCACTCCTCCGGGGCTTGCGCAAGCTTTCCGTTCCATTTCGTGTGCTTAAAGCAAGCGGGCTGCTGCCCGACTGCATTGCTGAGTGCTCGCACCTGCAAGCCCTGAAAGTGAGAATCCCTGCAACAACTATGGACGCCCTGCTCAGCACCTGGGCAGGCATGGAAGCCACCCTGCGCCGGCTGCCATCCCTCAAGGTCAGTGTGTGTGGGCATGCTGCTGCGGTCGGCACAGCGCACCATGCAGCTGCATATTCGGATTGAAGGCAGGTGGCTTGTTTGCTGTCCGCAGGTGGTATACATCAACCTGGACATGAAACTGCCAGGGGAGCACGACCCGCAAGGCCACGCAGCTGCACGCCAGCGGACAGAGGAGGGCCGTGCCCTGCTGAGCAGCCTTTTCCAGGCATCGGGACTGCCATGCCGCCTGGAGCACAAGTGGCCGCCGTACTGCATCGAAGACTGGCCAGGCAGCGAGTGATTCTGCTTCCTCAGCTGGCTGCCAGCCTGGCAGGGACAGTGCACAGCTTTTGCTCCCTCAGCCTCAAAGCTTGCTCCTCAGTGGCAGCCGTCGGAAAACCAGCCCAACGACATGCAACTGATGCAGTGATGCTGTGAAATGTAGCGGGGGCAAATCTATCAAAGCGCTGCCTAGGTGACATAAGTCATGAAGTTCTGGCAGGGGTGCTCTCATGCATTCAGCCGATGGCCAGGCTGCTGTGCCGACTGTTCTGCTGACTGCTGCGGCTGTGCCGGCTGCAGCCGTGCTCACTGCTGCTGCGCCGGCTGCTGCTGCTCTGACTGCTGCTGCGCCTGCCGCTGCCGCCGCTCCAGCTCCTTGCACAGCCCGTGCAGCGCCCGAACCTCCGCCGTGCTGGCCTGGCTGCGCAGCAGCAGGGACCTGAACGAGCCGTGGCAGGGCATGAACCATACAGCTGTTGGCAGCGTGAACAGGAGCAGGAGCTGCGGCATTCCACCCATTTGCATCACCATTTCACACCACAGTCGCTGCAGCAGCTACAGTCACAGCCGTGCAACTGCAAATGCCGTGCCGCACAGGCGCACCTGACGTGCCCCATCAGCTGCTTGCGCCGCCCGTGGTTGCTCTTGTCGCCGCCGCCAATGCTCTCCTTGGCACTGCAAGCAGCCAGAGGGTGGCATGTGATTTGGTGAGCCATGCCCGTATGGGTAGCCTATGCCACGAGCCTGCCGCCGGCAGCGCTGTTTCATTCAAAGCCCACAACCACCAGCAGGCAGCAGCAGCACCAGCAGCATGGCCAGGCACCCGACACATCAACCCACCTGATGCCAGCTGCCTCCAGCAGCACTGCCGCCCGCTGCAGCAGCGCCTCGAGCTCAGCCATGCTCGCGCTGGCCAGCGCCTGCTCGCGCTGCCATCGTACCCGCTCTACAGCAATGCGGCCAGTGGTGGGCAGACAGGGCTGCTTTAGCAGGTGATGTTCCGAGCACTCCAGCCAGCTTGCAAGAGGAGCGCAGCGAGCCTGCGCATTGCATGCATGCCGGACAGCACCCACCAAACAAACGCATTCAGGCACAATGGGCACACCACAATGCAGCCCCAGTCTCACCGCTTTCAAACAGGCTGCCCGTGAGCAGGCTGCCGGCTGGCGCCTGCTGCTGCATCTGCTGCGCAGCTGGCTGCGCCGTTTGCTGCCTCTCCTGCTGCTGCTCTGCTGGCTGCTGTTGCTGCTCCTCGCCCTCCAAATAAATGTCTGCCATCAGCCGCTGCTGCTGCAGGTCAAAGAGCTGCGACACCACCACCGCCACAGCGTGCGACAGATTGAGCGATGGCTGCGTGCGACCTGCATGGAATGAAGGCGTTTCCACACATCAGGCATCAGCAACAGGGGCTTGGAAACACGCGAATGGAAAACCAACGCCACTGCATGGTTACACAACTGCACCCCGCTCGATCTCTGTGCTGAGCCAGTTAGCTACTCTAGTCTAGTCTAGTCTAGTCTAGTCTAGTCTAGTCTAGTCTAGTCTAGTCTAGTCTTGTCACTTTTGATCAGTTAGCTTCAAGCCGCGCACCTGTGGGGATGGCGCATGCGTGGCTGCACAGCAGCAGCTCGCTCTCCAAGAGGCCGCTCTCCTCCCGACCAAACACAAGCGCCACCGTGCCAGCTGCTGCTGCTGCTGCCGCATCTTCTGCTGCGTCCGCTGCTGCACCCGCTGCTGACTCTGCTGGGTTGGTCGATCCGCCGCTGCTTGCGGGCTGACCCGCAGCCTCTAAGGCTGCGTCTGCTGTGTCTGCAAGCTGCTGCAGGCCGCTGGGAGGCAGCAGCAGGGCTGAGATGGCGGCGGGGAAGCGAGCCAGCAGCTGGCGCATCGAAGCGTGCACCAGGCGGCCGCCGCCGGCGCGTCGCGTGAACCCGATGCTGCCTGCAGCAGGTGTGGGAGGGACATGCAGATTTATGATGGGGAGGCTGATTTGACGAAGTGCATCACAGCCATGGTTGGACTGCAAAAGATGCAACCTTGCAAACACGGCAAGCTAAATCCAGCATGAACATGATTCACTCGCCTGTGCAGTCGGCCAGGGCGTCCGCCAGGCTGGGCACCACCCTCAGCTGTTTGAGCAGAGGGGAGAAGCACGATGTGACCGCCACCTCATCGCAGCGGGCATCGCAGCGCGGGTCGACCACGACTACATCATGCGCCTGCGGGCACGAGGGTGGGTATGGGAGCAGTTCGAGGCACGCCATGCATGCGGACGTCACTCAGGCCTGCTCAAGCAGTGGCGAGGACGGCATGCCGACTTGCCCTGCCAAGGTTGTCCAGACGCCTCACCTCAAAGTTTTCGGCCACACGCAGCACCGCCCCGATGTTGGCGGGCGTTTTGGGGCTCACAAGGACGATGCGCACGCCGCTGAGCACTGGCGGCAGCTCGGCAGCGGGGTCAGCCGGCTGCTGCTGCGGGCCGCTCTCCTGCCGCTCAGCCGCTGCCTGCATCAAGCATGAGCAAGTGAACTTGGCAATGCATGATGCAGGGTTTAGGCAAGCCAGCCAGGCATCCCGGCAGCAACCTGCGCAGCGCTCACCGAGACCGTGGCGGGAGCGGCCACTGCAGTGCGACGGGCCTCAGCGGCGCCAATGCAGCGTGATGATGCTCTTTTGATGTCCACTGGGAGCTGACTGAGCCTTGCTCCATGACTCCTGGCCCGCTGAGGAATGCGAGCGGGACGAGTTGCGGCGGCTGGGGCCGCGTGGGCGGCTCTGGTGCATCGCATCGGGAACGAGCTAACTTGCACAGGCTTTCAGCAGCTCCAGAGCGCGAAGGCGTGACCTCTCACTGCTGCATTTCCTGCCTCCCATGCGCTGCTTGCCCTTCTCAGCCAGGGCAGTGCTGAGCAGCCGCAACTTGAGCCTGTGCTCCTGATCTTGAGATCGCAGACCGCAGCTCCGGCACTACAGAGCGACGCGGCGCAACCACCTGCCAGCGGCATCGCAGCGCGCCCAGCTGTGAGCCCAAGCGGCCAGCAGGATCGCGCGCACCTCACGCGCCCAGCGGCAGCGGGCAGGGGCACGTATGGGAGCCTAGGCAGCGCCGCCCCGCGCGTGCCGGCCCCTTCACTGGCCAATGCCCGGTTTGTCAGCGAGCATGGGCACATCAATGGCGCTGGGCACCGCGCCAGGGGCGCCCCGTCGCCCCGGCTGGCTGCGCGGCGCCGCCGGCGGGTGCRGCGCCCGCCTGCCGTGCAGCGTGAACGTGAGCAAGCTACTGCTGGCGCTAGGTGAGCATGCTGCAGCTTGAATAATGACTGTGGGCTTGACAGGGAAGTTGTGGAGCTGCAGCTTGTTGCATTTGACAAGCAGAGGAAGCGCTGCAAGCCCACTCTACCTGCCTGCTCAGCTTCATGTCGTTTGGGTGGCTGCATGGGATGCTTGCAGAGCAGAACTCAGTGCAATATGATCATCAATTGCATGCAGCCTTGCGCTGATCCCTCGCTGCTGTGCTGTGCGCTTCCCTTCTTCCCGCCACCGCTGCTGTGCACGTCTGCAAACCCGGGCGCCACACCGCTCACTCACTTGCCCCAGCCTGGATCCCGGCCTCATTTTCTGGCCGCAGTGCTGGTGTCCACCATCATCCTCGTGTCGCTCAACTTTGACGCCCAGAAGGTGGAGGGCCTGCTGATGTGGGTGCAGGACAACCCACGCCAGGGCTCCTTCCTGTTCCTGGTGCGCTCCCTGCTGGCGGCAGGACAGCGCATGTTCGGGGCGGAGACCCCGGAGCCATGCTGTGGCTTCACATGCTGCCACTGCGGGCACCTTGCCCACGCTCATTGTCACTTGCCGAATCTGAAGCTTTGATCTTCTGTTCCCCTGCCTGCAGGGCGTGTACACAGCAGGCGTGGTGCTGATGGTGCCGGCGATGGTGATGGCCATGGCGGCGGGCGCTGTGTTTGGCATGGTGGGTTGGGTTGCGCTGGGGCACTGGTTGTGTGCGTTGCTCAGTGCTGGCTCCCGCAGGCTCTGGCGCAGCCTGCTCATGCTCCCGTCTGCTGCGCTTCGGCAGTCGGCAGATGCGCTGCTCGCAGTCCAACGCTATTCTCATGCCTAAAAGCTACATCTGCCCCCCTCTGCTGCAGGTGGCGGGCACGGCGCTAGTGTGGGTGGGCTCCAGCGTGGGACAGACCATCGCCTTTGTGATCGGCAGGTGCGTGTCCCGCTGGCTGCTGGCTATTGTATGCTGCATGGCTGGCTGTGCATGTTTTGGAGTTTGATACTTGCTGCTGGCAGCTGCGGATGGTGGTGTTGCCGGAGCAACTGGCTGCTGCAGCCCGGCCCTGCTAAGCCAGCCATATTCCCCTTCGTCAGGCACATCATCGTGTCTGCGCCCATGCCCCCTTTTGGCCCCAGGTACCTGCTGCGGGAGCTGGTGGTTCAATACCTGACCAAGCAGTTCCCCAAGTGGACCGCCATTGACAAGGCGCTAGAGACGGGTACGTCTCGTTTAACAGTTCATATGTAGGTATCTTAGCTTGTGTGCACCCTGCTCACAGTCACAGCTATTTGCATGTTTTTGGCTCTGCATTCCAGCTGGTGCTATGCTTACCCAGCTTTTCCACTCTTTGAGCCGTCCCGCGTGTTGCACCTCACCCGCTCCGCGTGCAGAGGGCTGGAAGCTGGTCACGCTGCTGCGCCTGTCGCCCATCGCGCCCTGGAACGTGCTCAATTATGCGCTGTCCGTGACGGCGGTGCCGCTGGCTGCCTATTTCCTCGCCTCGGCGCTGGCGGTGAGTGATAGCTGGTCGGAAAGAAAGGAAGTGGGTGTGAGGGAGCCAGAGGCGGGCGCTCCACGAGCAAACTTTGTGCTGATCTGATCCTACCCGCTGCCCTGCTGAGCTGCCCGGCTGCGCATTAGATGGACTGCATGCTGTCGTCCCCGCTTTGCAGATGCTGCCCTTCCTACTGGTGTGCAATTGGTGGCGATTCATGTGCTGCCTCCCCTCGCAGATCTGGCCCCTACCGGCTGCTGTGCTCTGCCCCGCCACTCCGCAGATCCTGCCCAACGTCGCGGTGTCCAATTGAAGATGGCATGTTGTTCCGCCCCTCCCCTGCGCAGATCCTGCCCTACCTGCTGCTGTTTGTCTATTTTGGCTCCCTGGCCCGCAACCTGGCCGACATCTTCACCGGCAAGGCNGGGCTGGGCNACCAACGGCACCATCGTATTCGCGGTTATTAGGTGAGGGCTCTGCGGGCGGAGATGCCTATGATAGGAAGGCATGCATGAACTGAGTGCATCACTCAGGGACACTGCAGGGTGTGCTTGGAAGGTGATGCAAGATTTGGCCAAGCAGCCAGCCCTGCATGCATGCAAACACACACACGTTCCTCGGCCGCTGTCCCCTCCACCCCCTTGGTGTTCTGCTCCCTTCCATGCCCCTCCTACAGCGGCGTGCTGATGGTGGTCATCGTGTGGTACACCACGCACCTCAGCCGCAAGGCCATCAGTAACGCGCTGCTCACCGGCGGCGACGAGGTGGCCATCGAAACGGTGGCGGACACAGAGGTGGCGGAGCTGCTCAGGTGTGTAGGCCACCTTGCTGCTCTGTGGCATTGTTGCGATTATCACATGCTGCCATCGAAACAGTGGCAGACACAGAGGTGGCGGAGCTGCTCAGGTGCGCTGCCTGGTGGCCCTTCTGCTGCAAGAACCTGCTGTGCATGCGGTGGTGATGTTGGCCTGGAGCGCTGCGTATTGCGCTTCTCTTCATGGCAGCAGAGTGCATGCCGACTTCATTCGATGCTGATCAACTTCTGCCGCGCTCTTACCCTACTGCAGAGTGAACAGCAGCGACGCGCTGGCGGCAGCAGAGCATATCCACACGCCGCTGAGCACGGGGCGTGCCACGGCGGGCGGGCACCACATCTCGATATTTGCAGCCTCGCCACGGTCAGAAGGCGGGATAGAGCTTGCAGCAGCATACACAACTGGCGGCGGCGGCGGCAGCCTGCGGAGCTCGGCGGCGGGGACGCCGCTGGCGGGCGCACAGCACGCGCAGCAGGGCGGCTCGGTGGCGAAAAAGAACACACCTGCCTCTGCGGCTGAGACGCAGCTGCTGCTCGACCGCATGGCAGCAGATGCGGGGGCCGGCAGCAGCGGCGGGGTGCMCCTGCGAGCCAGCTACMCAGGCGGCGGCGGCMGCGGCACACCCAACGGTTTCTCGCCTAACGCGCCCGCCGCTGCGGCAGTGCGCAGCAGACTGACCAGCGCGCTCTAGCGGGGCCTTTTGTTACACCCATTAGCCGCCGCCAAAGCTGCTTCCAACTTCTGACCAACATTGACCTCTGGACAACCAATTTTGTGTAGTGACTTGAGTGCGGCATGCGCCGACACATGACATCCTATTGCGGATACACAAATCTATTTGTACATCAAACTGATTGCTTAGTTTGTCAGGCAGCAGGGGCAAGAGGCATTAGGCAGCAGCAGGCAGCGGGAAAGGTAGGGCAGCAGTAGAGCAGGTAGCAGAAAAGAAGGGGCACAGACAGTGGCTTGGCCCCTAGTATGTGTGACACCACACGCAAAGCGTATTGCTCATGCCAGCGCAGACTGCACGTAGGCCTGGTTGAGCTCCTCCCGGCTGAACTCGCCTTGCTCTGCATTGGAGAGACATTGGGGAGTGGTAGGAGGCCAGCTCGCAGGCATCGCAACCAGCGCAGGCCATCGCGACCAGCGCATTCTTTGCAGCGCAGCAGCGCTCCCTGCGGCAGCCTTGTATGTCATCTGCAGCAGCCTTGCATCACATGAAACAGCGGCTTAGCCAGACACACTCCATCCATTCACCTGCATACTGCACGCGCAGCTGCGCCTCGTGCTCCTCTACTGCCCGCGTGAATGCCGCATACGTCTCATCGTCTGCCGCCGTGGTGGGGATGCCTGCCCGCCGCCGCAGCTGTGGCAGAGGGTTAGGGTGGAGGTGCAGATATGTTTGTAGGTGGCAGGAGGAGAAAGCAGCAATTCTGCACACAGCTGCATAATGGTTGCCGGTGCCTGGGTGGCCACCACACCTGCCGGCAGACGCAAGCAAAGCAGCTGGCCAGAGGGGGAGCCCATGCGCATCTGCTAGTTGGGGCTTTGAACGGCTGCTGGCGGCCACAATCACATTCCCCAGCTACTGTCGTGTATAAGCACCTTGCGCAGCTGCTCCGTGTTGGCTCCCAGCCCCTGCTTCACCGCATCCACTAGCGCCTGCTTGGCCTGCAGCACGCGGTGGCACTCCTCCTGGATCTCTGGCAGCTCGCTGCAGGGGCAGAAAGGATGGCGCATGTGCATCAGAGGCCAGCAGCAGTGGATCGATGCACCGTCCAACCGCCTCCCGCCGCCGCCTGCCTGCCGCCGCACCGGCGCAGCTTGTTGAGCCGCGTGAGCAGGGCCAGCGTGTTGATCTCGCCCTTGCGGCAGCTGCGCGCAAACTCCTCCTCCAGCCGCAGCCGGATCCAGTCGAGCTCGGCTTGGGCTCTCGCAAGTGAGGCCACCAGGCCCTCGGCCGCTGCGGGTGCGAGCGCTGCCATGGCTGTGGAGTGTGGCGGAGGGGCTTGATGTGAAACAAACAGGCGCTGGCGCCACCTGCGGCAAGCTGCATGAAATTGAAGGCGCGCAGCGCGCAGCACAGGCCCGGGCAGGCGTCGATCGCGCTCTGTTGAGCCACGATCACTTCGGCTGTTGATCAGTCATGCGCAGGGCCAGCGAGGACACCTCCAGCTCCTGAGCGCTCGGCCTGCCGCGCAGAATGAGCCTGCGCAGTGCCCTGAGCGACTACGGGCAGCAGCTGAGCGCCGAGCGCGAGGCCCTGGTCGCCCGCCTGTGCACGGCGCTCACCGGCGCCCAGGTGCGGTTGCCGCCGCTGCCGCTGCTGCGTCTGTGCAGGTCGCGCCGAACATGCCAGCATAGCACTGCCATCTCACCCTTCCTGCTGCAGGCGGGAGAGCCGCAGCATGCAGCAGCCGTGCAGGCCTGCCTGGCAGCACTGCAGCACCACCGCTTTGCCGACCCAAACCCGCGAGAGGTGGATGACGCTTACGACAGGCAAGCGCTTGCACGATTGCAGGCCGGGTGATCTGTCGGCTGGGATCCGCAGTTGCACATGATGGCTAAATGAGACGAGCATCAGGACTGGCAGCCAAGTGGAAACTTAGTTCAGCTGCAGCAGACCCGTGTGCGGCTTGCATCCTCGCCGCCGTCGCAGGCTGGGTGCGCGGCTGAACGAGCATGCGCAGTTTGGCAAGCAGCGCGCGCTGCGGCTGCTGTGTGACCGCCTGCGCAGCCTGCCGCTGCAGTCAACACAGGTGGGGCATGCTGGGCCGGCCGCCTGAACCGTGGCGGGTGCAACCCTTCGCGCCTTGGCTCTGGCTCCTGCAGTGCCAGCTTCATCCACACATCGAGCTCGTACCTGTACACCTGAGTGTCATTATCTGTTGCATCTCTTGCCTGCCGCTTACCTTGATCAATGGATGCAGGTTGAATTTCAGCACCGCCTGCTGGCCTTCCTATCCGCCGCCTCGCGCACCCCGCTGAGCACCCAGTACAGCGGCAGCGGGCTGGTGGATGCTCTGGAGGAGCAGGTGGGTGCTGGGGAGTCAGTGGATCGCTAGACATGCTTTTGCTACGTGGATGATGGAGGGTGCCAGTTGTAGCGTGCGCTGCAGGGGGCCAGCTGATTGACCCGCCTCTGCATGGCTGCCACGGCCGCACCCACATCTCTGCAATGCCAAGCAGTTCGCTGCTCCCTGCGCGCCCTCTGCAGGCCCGCACAGCGCTGGTGGGCCCGCCTACCTACCTCTCTGATGCCAGCAGCGACAGCTGGGAGGAGGAAGTAGGGGCCTACAGCCCTGGCAGCCAGCTGTCGGAATGGAGCCACCTTTCAGTGGCAGCAGCAGAGGAGATGGAGGGGCATCAGGAGGAGGGCAGCTCAGCTGCTGCGGCAGCCGCTCAGACAAGCAGCACCGCAGGAGCGCAGGGTGGGGAGCAGCCGATGCAAACTCAGGCCGCCGAGCAAGGCCCAACTGCTGCGCTGAGCACGCTTCTGGAGCAGCAGCAGGCAGCAGCAGCCACAGCATCGGCCGCCCTGGCCGCTGCGCTGGGCCGGCCGCTGCCGCCAGGGCTGGAGGCTCCCCAGGCAGTGCGGCGGGAGACCCCTTACACTCACAGGAGCCTGTCAGTCTGGCTGGCCAGCAAGGCCAGCGGCGGCCAGCCGGCGCGGGTGTTGGAGCCGCGCCTGTGCTTTCATGAGCGGGAGCTGGTGCAGCAGGTGRGGGGGTGCTGAAAGTGCGCTCATGATTGTTGGAGGGCTCGGCGCTTGGGGCATGCTGGTGCGGATGGTCACTTGCCCGGATGACACGGCTAGTTTTGTGAGTTTCCACTGTTTTTGCACATAGAATCAATGCCTTGCTGCACCCTTGATGCAGGTGATCCACTTGCTGAAAGGCGTGGCCGACCCGGGCCCGGCTTTCCAGCTGGACGCTGTTCGAGATGCCTACGCACCCCGCCCCGGCGTGCACCTGCACAGCAGCAGCCACGGCAGCACGCGCTCGCTGCTTGCGCGCTTTGGGCAGGCAGCCACGGCGGTGCGGCGCGTGCAGGCCTTCTGCACGGCGGCGGTGCGCTGTGCCGGCAGCGTTGGTGCGGACGCAGCAGCAGGCAGCGACGGCAGTCAGGAGCAGCGGGAGGAGCGCAGGCTCTATTCGCTGCCAACTGCGGCTGCCTTTGCGGCAGCGGTAGCGGAGCAGCAGCAGGGCCTGCAGCAGCAGGTGCTCGTGCTTGAGGCCGCCTTCAACAGTGGAGCAATGACCAGCCTGCTGCAGCTGGAGCAGCGCACGGCTGGTCTGGCACAGCAGGCAGCGATGCTGGCGGCACTGGCCCGGCGCTGCTGCGCTTGGCGGGGCAGCGCTGCTGAGACGGCGGCTGGGCTGCTGTCAGCCCTGTATGACGCCCTGCAGCTGCAGCTGCTGCAGGCCCGGTCCCAAGGTGGGCTGCTCTGCACATCTGTGTGTGGCGCTGCCAGGCAGTGTGGGCATGCACATGCGACGTCTGCAGTCAGGACGCGTGGTTTGCACATGCGGCTGTCTGCTGCTGCCACGCTCTGCATGCCCGCACAGTGTATCTCAAGTTGGTGCTGCCGCCCTGCCCTCGCGCTGCTCCCTGCTTTCCTGCAGGCGGGGTGGCTGCCGCCATGCTGCTGCGCATCTTCACCGCTGCCTGCCACCCGCTGCTGGCGGTGCTGCACGGCTGGTTATACCGCGGGCAGCTGGATGATCCGGCTGGGGAGTTCTTCGTGCAGCGCAGCGGTGAGATTTGCGTGCTGGTTGTGCTTGGCATTTCATGCTGGGACTGGCTGCCGGTGCCTTGAGTGCTCTCCTTTGCGCGCTGCATGTACCTGGCTCAGCATGCAGCCGTACCGCGCTCCCTCACTCACCTGCATGCCACTTTGGCAGGCTCAGCATCATCTTGCCTGGCCTCCTGCCCATCTGCCATGCAGGCGCGGGCATTCCCACAGACAGCCCCCGCTTCTGGTCAGAGGCCTACACGTTGCGGCGGGCCTCTGTCAGCGGCGCCCCAGCTGCTCCCTGCTTCCTGCTTCCCCTGGCAGACAGCATCCTGTCGGCTGGCAAGGCAGCGCTGCTGCTCAATGCTTACAGCAGCTGGCGCCTGGCGGCAGCTGCAGCGCGCGGGGCGGGTGCTGCGCCGGCTGGCAGCAGCGCTGCTCAGGAGGCTTTCGCCTCTCCCTCCAAGCGCCGCTTGTCAGAGTATGGCGCCCTTGGATTTGCCATTGCGGCTGGCCAGGGTCTGGGCCAGCAGAGCGGCGCGCCCCATCCGTATGGTGTGCCGCCAGTGGCAGCCGCTGCACTGGCAGACAGCCTGGTGGCGGCAGGCGGCGACGGCGATGCTCCCGGCCCGGAGCCGCTGCTGCTGCACCAGCAGCTGCTGCAAAACTTGCAGGCGCAGCTGCAGGAGCAGCTGGCATCTGGCGGCAGCACCAGCCCTGCCAAGGTGCAGGANGGTGCTGACGCAACGCTGGTCCAGGCAGCAGATGCATCAACAGGCGCAGCTAGCCCGGCAGGCAGCGACAGCAGCTGCAGTGGCAGCAGCGGCAGCGGCAGCCATGCGTGCCATGAGGAGTGGCAGCAGGCGTGTGCTGCGTGTGGCGACCACACCCTGCTGCTGCCAGCCGAAGACACCCTGCCGCCGCTGCCGGTTGTGCCGTCCTCAGCTGACCGCCTGCCGGCTGCGCCGCTGGCAACCATTTCGCAGCCGCTGCTGGGGCTGGGTGCAGAGCCAGCCTCGAAGCAGACGGTGCAGCTGGCAGCAGCTGCCGCAGCAGCGCCTGTGCAGGCAAGGCAGGGCCGGAGCGGCCAGCCGACCATTGCTGACCGGATGCGGGCTGCAGCAGAAGCACGCACTGCCCAGGCCTGCCGCATGGCCGCGGCCCAGCTGCCACTGCTCATCATTCCTCCAGCCCCCCTGGAGGCTCTGGCAGTTGCAGCGGGCAGCGGAGGCGCGGCACACGGCGCAGCTGCAGACTGCGAGGCCGCACAGCAGGCACAGCAGGCGCAGCAGTTTGATGGTGCAGCATGGCAGGACTGGTACCGCCGTGTGGCTTCCTCTCTGTCCCACCAGCTTCAAGTGCTGGACAGCATCAGCGCCCGCGGCGGCAGCAGCAACAGCAGCGCAGCAGGCAGCAGGCGCCTAGCCGGCGGCTATGGCGTGCCCCTTGGCCTCCCTCGCTACACCAACGCCAGCCCTTCAGAGCAGCTGTGGGGCCGCAGGGGCAGCCAGGCGGTCGACGCCGCCAGCAGCGGCACCGGCTCATGGGGCATTGCTGGAGCACAGTCGCTGCAGCCGCAGCTGGCGGCCGAGGCCCCGCCACTGGACGTCCTGATGCAGCAGAGCCTGCTGCGGCCTGTGAGGACCCAGGTGGATGCAGCCAGCGGCGCGCTGTGCACGGCGCTGCTGCGCCACGGCCTGCTGCACCAGGTGCGGTGGATGTTAGATGCTTGTGGCTTTTGCAGGGCGGTGGTGCAAGGCGCTGGGCTGGCAGCGCCTGCCAAGTCTGGAAACCGGGATAAGCTTGGCTTGTAAACAGCCGCATCGGGTGGCTTGCCGATGCGCGACTGCAGCGGATGCGTCGCTTGAAGACCAACACAGTAAACTTGCACAAGGCCTCAACTCGCTGTGCTGCCCCGCACCCCCTTCTGACAGCTGGCGGCCCTGCGAGACACGTACCTCCTGGGATCGCCGCTGCTGGAGCCGTTTGTGTCCTTCCTGCTGCGCAGCATCAGGTGCAGCCCCTTGCTGCTTGCCGAGCTCCTGCCAAAACCCGCTGTGTTGCGAGAGCTGCCACACCACAGCTTCGTGCCACTGCCGCTGGTGCCAACGCAGCCCTCTTACAGCAGTTGCATCAAACCCTCCTCTTGTGTCGTCGGCCCGCTTCCCTGTGCAGCACCAGCGGCGGCATGGATCGGGTGTCTGAGTTTGAGGCCAACTCGGCTCTGCAAGACGCCCTTGCAGCCGGCGGTCGCGCCCCGCTGCTGCGCATGACAGCCCACATCGCCAAGTCAGCAGCAGGTGCAGCAGGCGCAGCGGCGCCGGCGCCACCGTCGGCGGCGGGCGTGCAGCAGCGGGTGCAGGCTCTGGGGCGGCTGCGCCTGCGCTGCGAGCCTGGCTGGCCGCTGGGGCTGGTGGTTGGGGAGGAGATGCTGGCTCAGTACAACTCTGTGTTCACGCTGCTGCTGCAGGTGAGGCAAGGGTTGGCGGTGAGAGTCTGGGGGATGCTGCACGGCTGCACCTGCTTTCTGACCAAACCAGCTGCCTGGTCGTGGCTCCTCTTGGATGCATGCGGCATGGCAGCTGTGGCAGCTGATCCGTCTTGTGCCCAGCTCACCTGTGTCTGCCTGATGTGTTTGCAAGTTGATGCCGTAGCGTGCAGCTTTGGATGCCACCTCTGATGCACGCTCTGTCCCGCCACCCGCTTCGTGCCACGCAGCTGCGCTGGGTGAAGCAGAGCCTGCAATCTGTGCGGTACCACGGATGGAAGGCGGGGCGGCGGGCAGCAGCGGGCGGCATTGCACGGGACGGGCTGCAGCACCAGGCAAGCCGATGGGTGACGGATGTGTCCTAGAACAGGCGGAGCGGCAGGCTGGTGCAACGCTGCTGCACCGGTTGGGCACCTGCGGGCCAAAGCAAGCCATGCCTGAATCACCCAAAACGGCATTTCCTCCAATATTTCCAATGTTTCGCTGCCACAGATGCTACACTTGGTGGACTCGGTGCTGCAGTACATCAACGACCGAGTGGTGGCAGCCGGGGCCTGGCTGGAGCAGGTGCGAGGGGCCACCTGCCTGGCATGCATGTGCCCCCACCCGCCGCTGTTGAGGTGCGCGTTGTGGCATGCATGCGCGCCATGCTTGAAGCTACCAGCGCTCCCTGCCTTGCCTACCAGTGCGTATCCACCACCACCACCACACCCATTGTTTTTCCCCCTCCTGCCGCAGGCCATGGAGGAGTGCACATTGCTGATTTGCACCCCTTCACAACCCCTGCCTGAGGGCATGATTTTGCTCCCCTCGTTTCCTCACACTGTCGCAGGCCATGGAGGAGTGCACATCGCTGGACGACATGCACCGCTGCCGCGCCAAGTACCTGCGAGCCGTCACCCGCTACTGCCTGCTCAGGTCTGGTGCGGGGCTTGCATGGCTTGCATGGCTAAACAGGCGCGCATGGCTGGCGTACCTTGCCCGGAGTTGTACGCAAGGAGTGCACTTGCTAGCTTGCTGCCTGCCGCGACCGGTAGCTCATCAGCTCGCCACAGCCCCGAACGTTGTGGCCTGCCGTGTTTCTTTCGTTGCTGTGCAGCTCGGAGGGGGTGGCTCGGCTGGTGCACGAGGGCCTACTCCACCTGCTCAACGCCTGCCTCCAGGCGAGTGGGACCTTGTTCTCTGCTGCTGCGCAGAGGCGATTGAGCCTTTTTTAGATACACAGCCCTTGATTTGTTTTCACAATAAGCGCCATTGCCGGACAGCCGCACGTGCTGCCGCTGCTGGAATGCCACAGCTGCCAGGACGCACCCCTTGTGTTGCAGCAGCAGGCCTCAGCACAATGGTCAACTTTCTTTGTTGCCTCCCTGCCCACAGTACTGTGCCCTGCACAAGCAAGTGACCGCGGTGGCAGCAGCGCTGCGTGCGGGCGGCGACGGCGGCAGCGGCGAGGGCGGCGGCAGCGGCGAGGGGCCGGTTGGCGGAGAGGCAGA
>JADXDR010000151.1:113434-125368 GCA_025026875.1 Chlorella ohadii
GGCGGCGCTCAGAAAGGAGTTTGGCAACCGGCAGCGCTTGGTGAGCGGCAAATACGGGGGCGTGTCCTGTGTAGTGGCGCCTGCCCTGCACTGCGGCGCTGCTTCTGCAACTGAGTGTTGGTGACTGGTGTGGTTACCGTTGCTGATGCAGGAAACACCTGCAGTCCTCTAATCGGCTCGCGCCCTTGCCTGTCCTGCCGCTTCACTCGCCTGCAGCTGCTACGAGTGCTGTCCACCAAAGCGGCCGAAGCGGGCAGCCATGCCGATGAGCTGAGGCAGCTGCTGGGCGCTCTGGACTTCTCGCGCTGGTTTGAGCGCAGCATGGCGTAATCAGCCGCAGAGGCATGACAGTGCCACAGACCAAAGTTCTTGTGTGAGCGGCGAATTTGTTGAGGTGCAGCCGGCAACACTTGCTTAAGAGCTGTTGCCTGCCGCCCTTGCTCCACCCCCATCCCGTGCATCATGGTATGTTACAAAGCATCTGTCAAAATGAAAGCGGGGTCAAGCCACGCAGCAAGCGCGCTACGCTCGCCGGGCAACGGAAAACGGCGATAGTCACTAGTCAACAGCAAGGAAACCTGATGGGCCTGTAATCTTCTCGCAGAGGGGAAAACTGCATTCAAATCAAACTGCATTTCTGCTGCTTACCATATAGCTGTACATTCCCTCCGTTTCTTCACCAGTAGGAGTGCTGTCCCGCCACGTGAGCGTGGCCGTTGGCGTGCTCATACCCGCCGCTGCCGTTGTGCCCGGCGCCCGCGGCTGCCAGTGGTGCCTCTGCTGCCTCTGCTGCAGCCATGGCCTGGCTGAGCTTGGCAACCAGGGCCTCAACACCGGCAGCGCTGGTGGACACAGACGCCTGCAGGGGGCACGCCAAACCAAGAGCAGGTGGATTGTGGAGGCTGGGGGCTCAACGGATGGGCAGCGGCCTGGAGGAAGTCTGTTGATTGGCAGCGGCGACTAGTACGACCCTGCACAGAGTCACACAATCACTCTGCATCTCGAAAGAATGGCGAACGAGCAGGCACACCCACCTCAGTATCCTCCAGGTCGGCAGCCATACCATGCACCCGCATTATCAACCGTTGCCAACTTCGTATCCCAAAGTAAGGAAAGTCTGCTGCTAGTACACACCTCGGTATCCTCCAGGTCTGCGGCCATACCATGCACCCGCCGCTCCGCCAGTTCAAGCTGCCGCTGCGCCTCGGCACGTGCCGCCGCCTCGGCGTGCGCGTCCTGCACAATTGGGTAAAGAGCGCGGCAGGGTGAGGAAGCTTGCTGGTGGTTGCAGGCAGCAGGCAGGGGTGCCCGCTGACTTCCCCGCTCGAGCGCTGCTGCCGCAACCGATAACAAAATTGCAGGCCAGTGAACTGGGCTGGCCACGCGTGGCTGCGCGCAGCTGCATGACAAGTTGTGCACAGGCAACCAAGGGCCAAGGCCTGAGTCAACAACCCTCCCCACCTGCTGCGCGCTCGTCCAGGCGCGCTCCAACAGAGCGCTGCGGCTGCGGGTGGCCTCCAGCAGCGCCTGCGTGTCTGCCGCCGCCTGCTTCGCTGCCTCCAGCTGCAGACAGCAGGTAGGAGGAGGCGTGAGAACGAGCTGATAAGAGATGCAGCTGCGGAAGACACAAGCCGTGCATGCTCAACGCTGCTGCAGCGTCCGTGCGGCCTCCAAAGCGCGCCTGCCTGAACGGCCAACCAAAAGCGCAGCCGAATGCATTACAGCTAAACAGCGTCCTGGTACACACCTGCGGCGCCAGCGCCCGTGCCGCCTCCAGCTGGCCGCGCAGCACTGCAATCTGCTTCTGGGCATCGTCCAGCGCGCCCCGCAGCTGGCGCTTCTCGCCCGCCAGCTCCAGCGCCTCCTGCGGCACGCAAGATCAGTAAACTTGCATGAGACCAAGTTGTACCATTGTACCAAACGKCGTGTGGCTGGAAAGGGCTCTTCACACCCCAGGCGGCCACAATGCCAAGCCACACCCGGACATGCATGCTCTGCCTTGCACCAGCAGCCTAACCGCAACTGACCTGCGCCGCCGTGGCGTACGCCTTGTCCAGAACCGCGCCGCGGCCCTCCGCCTGCGCAAGCAGCGCGCGCGCCGCTGCCGCGTTGGCCTGCAAAGCAGCGGGCCGGAAAGGTGCGATGACACACACGACAAAGCCACCGTCGAGGGCAGGCCACGTTGTGCAGAATGCTGCAAACCAGGCAGCACGGCCAACAAGGGGGCAGCCAAACCAGCACAAGGAACACAGGCCAAACACACATCTGCCCTTGTTGTAATTGGTATCCACTCACCTTCACTTCCTCCAGGCGCGCCTGCGCCGCCCGCGCCTCCTCCGCCTTTGCCGCCAGCCGGTCGGCCYCCGCCTGGCTGCGCTGCAGCTGCGCCGCCAGCCGCGCGTTCTCCTCAGCCAGGCGCTGCACGTCGTCCTGCGCCGCCACGGCGCGGCTGCGGGACGATTCCAGGTTGGACGCCGCCGAGGCAACGCCCGCTCGGGACACTTCCACCTGAGCAGCCAGGTGAGCGGCGGCGCCGCCCAGGTTTGCCACCTCCTGCTGCTGCGCCTCCAGCTGCGGCAAGCGAGGGCAGGTGCGGGGGGCGGGGTGGGAGGCAAGAATCAGACGCAGGTGCGGCGTAGCACGCACATGCTGCACAGCATGGCTGGCGCCGACCTGCGCCTCCAGTGCAGCGCTCAGCTGCTGCCGCTGTACTGCCTGCTCAGCACAAGCACATGTTTGTTAACAGCTGACTGACTCTCCAGCACCCACCTGCGCCTCGAGCGCGGCGCTGAGCTGCTGCAGGCGCTGCCGCTCTGCCGCCTCGGCATCCACCAGCTTGCGCAGCGTGTCGTTCTGCGGGCACAGCAGAAGCAGCAGAGCCACAAGGCGATGCCTTGTGAGGCGGCAGTAACCGCAGCACTGACCAGCACGCGCCGCAGCAGCCGCACTGGGCACTGACCGAGCGCCGGCCAGCAAGGCAACCCCTCAACAGAGGCAACCCTCGGCGCAACAGGTATCCAGCTTGCACAAATCAAGCAGGGAACCCACCTTGCTCTTCACCACGTCCAGCTGCTTGGAGATGATCGAGCGCTGGCTGGTCTCCTGGCTCAGCTCGTCCTGCAGCCGCCCCCAGGCCGCCTCAAACTCCTGAGAGGGACAGAAGAGGGTGGTATGGCTCAAAGAGAAGGAAGCGAGTAAGCGCATGCAGCCGCCTCCAGGCCGCCTCTTAACTCCTGGGAAGGCCGAGCAGCGCAGGGAAGCAAGACAGGGTAAGTAGGGCCATGCAGCAGGCGGCCAAGCTGGTGCCTCAGTCCAGCGGTACAAAGTGCACAAAAACGCAGCGAGTCGGCATGCATGAGTCAGCAGCACAGAGGACACGAAGTGCAACCTGACGACCCCGGCTGCCCGGCAGCACCCACCTGCGCCTTGGAGTTCATGTGCAACTCCAGCCGCGCGGCGGCCGCACCCACCCAACTTTGATTCGTCTGGATAGCGCCCAGCAGCACCCACCTGGGCCTTAGAGTTCATCTGCATCTGCAGCAGCGCCAGCTCCTGCTGCTGCAGCTCCTGCAGCTTGACCACCTCGGTGCGCAGCTTCTCCAGGCGGGTGCGCTGCCGCACCTGCAATGAGCAGCGTGCAAAAGCCGGGAGGCAGGCGCGCTTCAACGCGAGGCTTCAACTTGGGGCTTCCAGTCGAGAAGCCGCTCGATGGACGGTGCTTTTTGTGCGGCTTGATCAGCACCCACCAAGCGCGCCTGGCGCATCCCGGTCCGTACATCTCCCACCGCCTCACCTGCTGCTCCTTTTCGGCTCGCTTGGTGATGCCCAGCGTGGCGGCCGCAGAGGCTACGGCCGAGGCAACCGCCGTGCCGCCCACCATCATGGCGCTGCCCTCTGCAGCCGACAGCGCCTCGGCCGCCAGGGGTGCCACGCGGGGAGCCACCTGCGGCGTGCAGCACCCAAGGTGTGAGCGAGAGCAGAGGCAGGCATGGGGAGGCGGCAGGTGCAGCACGGAAGGGCTGTAGGTCGAGCAGGGGCGTGAGGGCGCCGGCGGCGGCGGGGGCGGCCACCCACCGTCTCTACTCCAGCGACTCCGACGGAGAATGCGGCTCCCAGCGCCAGCACGGACTTGACGAGCTTGGCGCCGGGCAGTTCGGGCTTGTCGGAGGGCTGCTCCGCGCTGCTCGCGACTGCCCTGACGGGCGGGGGCACGGGAGCGCGGCGCCCAGCTGCTCGCCGCCGCCCAACGGGCTGCAGGGCCGCTGGGGCCGCGCCCACGCGTTGCAGCGCGGCAGTCATCGGGTCTACCCGCTGCTAGCCTCGCCGCAAGGGAGGTGGGCTGTCTTCGCTGCGACCCAGCAGTCGGCTAAAGCCCACAAGCAGGCGGAGCGAGGCGCGCCACACCACAGAGTGGCGGTGGCCACCGCATGCGGGCAGCCGTTGGGCGGCCAGCGCGCGGCCGCTCTTGCGGTGAGGCTTGCGGTGCGTACCTGCGGGAGTTCGAGCATTGAGATTGGATCCCACATGCATGCTGTTGTGGACTTCCAGTAGACAATCGTTCGAGCCGAAAATGCCCCCCGCTAGTTGCCACGCAGTCGGGTGGCTGGGTGGCCGCCTCGCACAATCAGCAAGTCCCGCACGTCACAACCTCACATTTGACATGTGCTATCAGGTGGTCTTACTGGGCTGCGGTGCAGCCCAGTGCAGGCACTGCTGCTGGCGCCGCCACCTGGACACTGCCGCCAGCTCTGACCAGGTATTAAGAACCCCCTCACCTTCTATTGCCTTGTGACCGCTTCATAGAACGTTCGTTAGTTCGCTTCAGCTCGGTGCGCATGCGCCCCTCTGTCACCGCGCAGGCTGTCTGCACCTTGCGTACGTGTGCAAGCGCAGCCGGCCACTGCCGGCCACCCGCGTTAGCGGCGAATCTGAGGCTGCCGGGCGGCCTCCCTTGATTGCTGCTGCTCCTTCCTGGCAACCGACACGAAATCCAAATCAGCGCCTGCTTGCTTGGCTTCATGCTGGGACTGGTTCGCAAGGCTTGCCACCCATTGCCACTGAGTGCGCCCACCAGGCTGGCACTCGGGACCACGCCCTGACCACTCCCCATGCGTGCATGGACGGAAGTTCCATACAGATTGGCCCCGCACTCCACAGCCGCCACTTCACTGATGCAAGCTCACTCTATTGCAACGTGCTTTCCTCTCAGTCGATGGTACAACCAACTTAGCGCTCACAGAAAATCAAGCCAGCCGGCCACGCAGCAGCACGTGAAAAATGGAGGTCCCAGCTGCAGCCATGGCAGCAACAGGGGCTGGCCCAGCCCAACGGCTGCACAATCAGTGCTGCTGCTTTGTCACGGCCGCAGTAGCCAGCAACTTTGAAACCTCCAGCAGCTTCGCGGTCATTAGATTGCTGTTCCGACTGTGCTGGAGGTCAGCAGAACTTCCAGCGGTTGTTGCAGTTCATGCTGCGGGGGCAGAGGAGGGCACGGATGGCGCTTGTTGGCACACCAGAATTGAAGGAGGCTCGGCATACAAAGCAGGATGCAAGCGCAGCAGCAGCATCCACCAGGGTGTGCAAAGTTGTTGCGGTCAAACGAGTCAATCAGCGTGACACAAACCCCGGCCCAGAGCCTCCCCCGTAACCCCCCAGCTCGACAAACGTGGTCATGGGCTCATCCGCCGACCACCTGGAAAAATTGTACCAAAGCTGCCTGAGTTCATCATGAATGTTTAGCAGCAGCAATTCCGCTCACCAGCTGACAAAGGTGGTCATGGGCTCATCCGCCGACCGCGTCTGCATCTGGTAGTACGTGCACTTGCGCTGCTTGCACTTGCCGCACTGGAACTGGTCGGTGGTGGCCTGCAGTCACACAAACCAATGGTGCATTTGCTCTGCAATGCTCCCCACCCCACATGCGCCCAAGAAGCAAGCGGCCTCCTGGAAAGGCCTTCACAGGCAGCGGCCGGTGCTCCTGTTCACCTGCTTGGCCGAGGAGGGCGCAGCGTCAAACAGCTTCTTTTCGCGGATGCGCGCGTTCTCCTCCTTCTTCGCATCGCTGGCCAGCTCCTCAGCCGGCAGGTCCAGCAGCACATCAGGCGCAACCTCGCCGCTCAGCACCTGCATTTCAGTTCAGCAGTTGAGTGAGTTTAGCTGCCGTTATGGATGGCAGGTCGGGCAGCAAGTTGGGTGTGATCCTGCCGCTCAGCAGCTGCAGGGGCCAGCAGGGCTGGGTGGCACAGCAATGGTTACGGCCCGCTCCTTTAAAAAACATGGCAGGCCTGGTGCGATTCTCCACCCATGGCGTGCAAACGCGGTGCGCAGCAGATGACCATAGCAAGCGCAGCGTGCATACCTTGCGCCGCAGGTCTGGGTTGGCCGCATCCTTCAGGTTGAAGTGCAGCTGCCGGAACTTGGCTTTGTATGCCTGCAGGTGTGATAGGATGAAACAAAGTGGAATCAATGCCCCAACCCACAGAGGTCGGAAAGGAAGGCTGAGATGCAACTGCCGGAGCTTGGCTTTGCATGCCTGCAGCGGCGTGGTAGGGACGACCAATTCACTCCACAGCGGTCAGTTTGACGCTTGTAACGCCTGCTTGCATCTGCCGCGCTGCCGGGTTTGGTTTGCAGTCCAGGGGGACAGCCTCCATGTACTGTTTGCCAGTTGCACGCAGCTTGCAAGCTCAGAGCAGAGAGCACGTCCCAGCGCCCAATACGCACCGCCGTTACGCCGCCATTCTGGTTGAAGAGCTCGTTCTCAACCGCCACGCCGCACACCAGTGGGTCTCCTGCCACGCCCTCCAGCACCGCTTGGTGGAACGCCTGCATGGCAGGGGATAAAGAGAACATGTGACCTCGCAAGGAGTGTACAGCTTGGTGGAAGGCCTGCGAGGCAGCAAGAGCAAATTGCGCACGCACATGCCATGCCAATGCACCAAGACAGCTGTAAGGACCCCTCGACTGCTCGGCAGCCCTCAGCAAGGCGGCAATCACACCGACAAAACTACCCCTGCCCCANCCCCCACCAGGCCGCACCTGCGCAAGGTTCTGCCGGCACTTGTCCCGAATGTTGTCTCCCGTGCGGGCCAGGCCAGACAAGTCGAGCGGCGGGCCAGCGGCCGCTGCCGGCGGCGCGCCCGAGCTGCCGCCGCCGCCCACCGTCTGCTGGCTGGCTGGCTGCGAGCCCAGCTCGTCTGCCTGCCCCACAGTGGACTGCGATGCCGCCCGTGGCAGTGCCGCACCGCCCTTGCTGCTGCCCGCTGCGCTGGTGGCCAAGCTGGCGGCTGCCGCGCCGCTGGCGGCGCCGCTGTCCACCTCTTTCCTCACCAGCTCCTTCCATGCTGCCACCACCTCTGCTGCCGCCGCCGCTAGCTGCTTCACGGGATGCTTGGCAAGCGCCTTCACGCGCCGCCCCGCCTGCAGCAGGGCAAGCAATGGCAGGAGGTGAAACCAAGCCACCGAGCAGAGCCTGCTTCGGTCGTTCTTCCAAAAGACATTGTGTGAAGCGCTGCTTTGCCGCAAGTGCAAGGCGGCGATGCAATTCATCCAGCCCAAATGCAGGCACCAGATGCGCCTGCGTCTCCGACAGCAGCTTGGTGCTCAGCACATCTGGCCTGCCACAACTTGGTGCAGTTGCACTGCAAAAGAGCTGCACTGCAAAACTAGATGTGCATCCAGGCGCTTCACCTGCGTCTCCGATAGCAGCTTGGTGTTGACCGGCTGCTTGCGCAGCGCCTTCAGGCCATCCAGCGCCCGTCCCTGCAGGCGAACCGCGGTTTGCAGGGGAGGCTCAATTCAAAATGCTCTACCAGCTGCTCAATTTCTTCAGTTCAGAGCTGTCAGCAGCGGGAAGCAGCACGGCACTGCCAAGCCATGTGCAGTTGGGATTGTGCTGCTGGGCCAACCGCACCTGTTCTGCTGCATCGCCTCCCTCGGCTTTCTTAGCCGCTGCCACCACCGTCTCCAGCAGCTTGTTCAGCTCCGCGGCTGCCATAGCTGCGGCTTCAACAAGGGCAGGAGGCAGCGGGGCGGCAGTCGGCGGCAGCCGGCGGCAGGGGGCGGCAGCGGCAGCAGGGCACAGGCAGAGTGGCCGCCTGCCTGCAGCGCTGCAACCAATGCATGGCTATTTGCGCATGTTATTGGGCCTGCTCACCTGGGCTGTGGGGGACGCAGGCCGTCGAGCAGGCACCAGCAAACTGCTAGGCGGGCCCTTTGGAGCTGGGATCACGGGCGATGCCACGATGGATGCACGAGCAATCAATCGGTACGCTCCTGCCGCTGTTTTCTGCCGCCCCGCCAGCTCGGCTGCAACATGAGACCTGCTGCCCCGGCGCCTCTGCGACCGAAACCGCCAGCCCCGACCGCGATCACCACCGCAATGGCGGCCTGAGAGCCAGCGGCGATCCCCGGCCCCGACAGGGCAAGCGCCAGAGGCGGCTGTGCAAGCGAGCTGCAAGGGCAGCCCCTGCTTTGGATTGATCAGGTGCGCATGTCGGCCCTGCGGGCCGCCCACAGCCTGCACTACCCGGCCGCTTGGCAGTCCCCTGAGCTTGAGAGCGCCCCTGAGGCGCTTGTGGGGGATTTGGCAGAGCTTTCGTATGCCTGGCGTGCCGCTGGCCGCCATCCAGGCCCCGAGCGGCAGCCGCCAGCAGCGCTGTTGGCGGGCGGCGGCGGTGACTCGCACGCCTCCGCCTACCGAGCCCGGTGCCTCCCTCTCACCAGCAGCGGCTGTTGCTAAACCAACTGCTGCATGGCCACCTCCACAGGTGCCAGTCCCGAGCCGCGCGCCGCAGCGGGCCGTGGGATGCGCGCAGCGCCGCCCGCCGCGGCTCCCCCCACCTGAACCGCACGCCGCGGCAGCAGCAGCGGCAGCACACCAGCTGGCGGCGGCGGCAGCAGCGGCATGTCGGGACCCATCCACGTGCTGAGTGCCCGGCTGCAGAGCGACACGCCGGTCAGCTCGGTTGCGCTTGAACCGTACGTGCTGTGCCGCCGCGCTGATGGCACCACCGTCTCGGCAGGTGCGATAGTTTCACGTGCTGTAGTGAGCTCTTTGCGATGCTGATGCCTTGTGCCTGCCTGCCTGCATGTCACTACCTGCAATGCCTACTGAGGCGCCACGCAGGGCACTGTGCTGCTGCCTGTTTGCTGGCTTTGGCTTCTGCACTGCTGCTGACCTGCTGCATCAACCTGCCACTGAGGCACGATTGCAGGGCGCATCGGATGCTGGCTGAAACTGCTGCTTGCAGCCTTGCTGCGCCGCCGCTGCTGCTCACCCCTGTCGCTGCTGCATGTCTGCCCTGCTGCAGAGGAGGTGCCGGCGGAGGGGCACACCGACGGCCGTTTCAGCGTCAAGTGCCGCTGGTACCGCTCCGTGGTGACCAAGGGCGGCCAGGTGCGGACATTGATTGTAAATCTCCCTGCAGTCTGTGGGCTTACACCAGGGCGGGTGTGAACTGCTGGGTAGTGATTATTGCTGCAAGCTGATGGCTTGGCCGTGATCACCTCTGCCATGTTGCGCTCTCGACAGTTGTGCAACATCCATCAAAATGCCGTGCAACCTCTGCTGCCAGCCGCCAGTCGCCTCGCTGCCTCCTGCCCCGCCATGCTGCTGTGCCGAACTGCTCCCAACCCAACTTCGAGAATCTCGTTCCCTCCCGCCCCGCAGTACTGCTGGGTGCAGCTGACCCAACTGCACATTTTTTTCACCTGACTGCAGTACTGCTGGGTACACCCCGAGAAGGAGGCCGCCATCCAGTGCATCCTGTGCCTGCGCTGCAAGGTGAGTATCGAACTTGTGACATAGCAACTGATGCGAGTTGCAACACACATGCAAGGACGCCTTGCATGCTGTGCCTGCGCTGCAAGGTGCGCACAGCATTTATCATAGAGATATTTGGTGTGAGCTGGAGTGGGTCCTGCGTTCGGCATGCTGTGTCTGCGCTGCAGGTTGCACACAGCAGGTGTACCAGGAAGCACAATTCAAAGCTAGAGCAGCTCATCAAAGCGTCAATACTTTAGAGCGGTGCTGATTGCTTATAGCGCATCTCGCCCCCCTTTGTTTCTCGCAGGTGGACATCAAGAAGAGCTACCACTGCTCGCCCGACTGCCTGCGCGAGCACTGGGCCTTCCACCGCGACTTCCACACGCAGAGCCGCGAGAACGGTGGGTGGACGTGCATCTGCAGTAATCTCTGCATGGACGAGAGCGGCAGCCAGCCCTGCAAGTTGTGACGGCAGTGCAGTGTGCCCCAGGGCCGATTCATGGAAAGGCCTCTACACATTCAGTGCCTCACTTGCTGATTTGTCCCGCCTCGATTGCTCCCTTTTTGTATGCAGGCGAGAGCCAGTCTTTCCCCCGGGTCGACTCCTTCAAGGGCTCCTACACCTACAGCAACAGCGGCGAGACGTGGGTGGAGGTGGGGCGGGAGCGCGTCTACACCCCCGCACCTGAAGACGTGGGCGCCATCCTCAAGTTTGAGTGCACGGCCTACGATGCAGGTAGGTGGTGGTTGGGTTGTTGTGATGCATTCGATGAGGGTGAGGAGAGGTGGCGCCGTCATTGAGCGCGAGTGCACGGCCTACGATGCCGATGCGTTGCGCATGCAAGCATGGCTGGTTGTGGGCTTGTGGGTTTGGCGTGCGCAAGCGAGCGCACAGCGCCACCGAACCACTTGCACATGTGTATCAAATAGAACGCATCAGCACGGCGTCTTCGTCCGTCCTTTACCTCGTGTGTGTGTTGACCTGCCCACTCTTTATCCGCGCATCACCTGCAGCCTCGCCCTACCCTGAGGTGGGCAAGACCTTCTCCATCATCACCGCCCGCGTGCGCCCAGGTGCGCCCTGCTGCTTAAGTCAGTGCCTCCCGTACTGCAGCGACCCACCGGCAGCTGTCGCAGACAACCATGCCTGCCTCGAGTGCTGCACGGCTGCTGCAAGCTCGCCCCTGTGCATGCACCATTACATCACCCTGCCCCTCTCTCAACCCCGCCTCCTGCCCTGCCCGCCCCGCCCCCCGCAGCGCCCKGCCCGCCGCGCCGCGTGCTGGTGCCGCTCACCCCCGGCAAGCCGTGCGTGACCAAGGGCAAGTTCACGCTGCTGTCGTACAACCTGCTGGCCGACCTCTACGCCACGGTGAGCAGTGGGGCAGCTTGTTCAGTTGGATTGTTGAGATTCGGTTGGAATGGATGTGAACCAAGAGTCAGGCGACCTGTACGCCACGGTGGGTAACGATTGGATGAAAAGGGGCCTGGGTTGGGTTGGCTGGCCAAGAGAGAATGGTGTTTTGCGTAGCCCGGCGCACCTTTGGCTGCTGGTGAACATTTGCACCACTCAGTTCCACCCATGTTGGCTCACGCATGCGCGCTTTGTTAGCATGTGCCCGCTGGATTTGTGCTGCAGGCATGCGTGCCTCTCCCCCCCGTCTAAACTTACAAGCTTCACCTGCACCCCTGCAGGGCGACCAGTTTGGCTACTGCCCGCCCTGGGCGCTGGCCTGGCCGTACCGCAAGCTCAACCTGCTGAAGGAGCTGCTGGCGTACGATGCCGACATCATGTGCCTGCAGGAGGTGCAGTCAACCACTTCCAGGTGGGCTGCGGACGCTATTGATCTGTTGGGGGTTGCTTGCAGGAGAAAGTGGGGCTGCATAAGTGCGCTGTGCTGACTGCTAAATAGGATGCTTTGGACTGCTTGTTCATCCTAATCCTCTCATTCCCGAACTGGGTTTGTGCGCACAGGATTTCCTGGCGCCGGAGCTGCAGGGGGCTGCATTGTTGCTCTCTCTGATTGCACAACAGATCGCTCAAAGCTTCCACTTATTTACATTTTGACGCAGGATTTCCTGGCGCCGGAGCTGCAGAAGGCGGGGTACACCGCCATCTACAAGAAGAAGACCACAGAGCTGTACACCCGCAACGCGTGAGTACTCAA
>JADXDR010000152.1:0-28902 GCA_025026875.1 Chlorella ohadii
ACGATGCTCAACACATCTACACCACGCATTGGCGAAATGGGCCACGGCTGATGGTGGGCGCCGCCGCTGCCGCCGCCGCCAGCGCTGCCGCCCCGCTGGCCAAGGCTGCGCGTCGGCGGCCGCCACTGATCGCGCGCAGATCCCGGCATCCTCACAGTAGCATGATCGTCGCCACCGGGCTCCTGTAGGCCCCGCAGGCACTCGGAACGACAACCCCTTGCTCGCTGAGTGCGCCTGGCGGCCCGCCATGGACGCCCTGGAGCTGTACGCGGCCACCCTGGGCGAGGTGAAGCGCCAGGCGGCGCAGCTGGGCGCCGCCGACGAGGCGGGCGGCGACGCAAGCGGCAGCAGCGCGTCCGAGAGCAGCGGCGGCTGGGTCGTGCTGGAGAGCGGTTCCACGCCCCCGCAGCTGCCAGGAGCTGCTGGCTGCAGCCTCTGGCCCCAGCAGCAGTGGCAGATCGCCTACGAGATCCTGGTGAGTCGGGGGAAGCGCTAGCCGTTTGGTAGGGTTCTGACGAGGTGTTGCACAAGCTGCGTGTGGCCTTGCCACAGGGCTCACGCTGCGTCTTCCCCTCCTGGACTGCCGCAGTTTTGCCAGTGCCCGCCAGAGGTGGCGGTCCTGCGGCCGCAGCAGGATGACATGCTCTTCTTTGTCTACACTGATGAGGCAGCGGCTGCCGCTCGCGCCCGCCTGTTTGTGCGGCGCCGGCAGGCACGGGCAGCCGCGCTGCCGCCGGACCTGCAGCCTGCGCCAACGAGCAGTGCAGGCGGTGGCTTGGGCATCCGCAGCAGCAGCAGGAGCAGCCTCACGGGCAGCAGCAAGGCGGCACAAGTGGACTGGCGGGCCTCGGTCCTGCTCATGGTGGTGCTGCAAACGACGTATCAGCTGTCCCTGGTCACTTCTCCTGATGCCGACCTGCTGAATGCATTTGTGGAGGATGCGGGCAGTTCAGCTGCAGCGCGGACGCAGAGCGGCGCGGCGGCGGCGGGCCGTGTGCACCAGGTCACTCAAGGGGTGCACCCCTCACCCAGGCAAGTGTAGCATCAATGGTTTTAGAAAGCAGGTGGCCTGCAGGCTGGCCGGTTGGGGATGCGGGTCATTTCTATGTCATCCGCTGCAGCAAGCTTGCGCTGCGACTCTTCATGCAAACTGATGAGAATAGCCATGTGCCACACGTCTGCGACCCGGCATGCCATTTCATTCTTGTTGCCTTCAGCCAGTCAGAAGCCTTCTGCTAGCCAAAGGTTGCCCTGCCGCCCTGCCTCCCATATGCTGTGCAGCCGCGTGCCCGTCAACCTGGACCACAGCCGCTCGGATGCGGGGCAGCCCAAGGAGTCGTACCCTGACATCTGCTTTGCGGTCGACTCGTGCGACCACGCCTTCCGCTCGCAAGTGGGTGCTTGCAGGGCTGGGCGGTGCTGGGGCTTAGCGGGACTGTCTCCGCTTGACCTGGCTGCCGCCGCCGCTGCTGCTGCTGCTGTTGCTGCTGTCGCTGCTGCTGCTGCTGGTTCGCTTCCCGCAAAMGACTCACCAGCCACCCGACTGCTGCCCCCMCCCCCACCCCCATCCCCACCCAACAGGTGCTGCGCCTGCCGGGCGACTGCTACTGCGTGCTGCTGCATGCTGATGTGGCCAGCTCCTGGCGCATGCCAGCCCCGCCGCCCAGCAGCAGCAGCAGTGCAGGCGAGGCAGCAGCAGATGCAGCCGATCCAGCGGTGGCAGCGGCAGAGCGCGGCATGGCGGCTCTGGGGCTGTCGCACACGGAGCAGCGGCSCYCCAGCGGCARCCTACCCGGCGGCKCAGCAGCCAGCAGCARCGGCAGCGTGCACAGCAGCGTGCATGGCAGCCCCGCGCAGGCGCGGTCGCAGGCGGTGGTSGCGTTTTCGGGCTACGTCTCCCACCAGCAGCTGACAGCCGCCCTGGGCGGCCAGTTGGCGGGAGATCCCGTGCGACAGGTGCTCCGTGCGGCAGCGGCAGCGGCCCGCGGCAAGCAGCGCAGCGGCAGCGCAGCAGAGCCAGACACCCTGGCCACGTGCCGGGTCAGCATGCGGGGCCCTGGGGGGCGGGGCTGTGCTGATGTGGCGGTGGCCAGCTTCTCTCCGGCCAGCGATGCGGGCCACCTACCCGGCAGCACGCCGTCCACGCCAAGCGGCAGCGGAGGAAGGCAGGGCAAGCCGCTGCTGTTTGCGCGCGCGGAGCAGCTGGCGCGAGGCGTGGCTGCGGCGGCCAAGCAGGCGGCAGCGCAGGCGGCAGGGGACCCCCGGGCGTCTGGCGTTGATGTTGAAAAGCTGGCGCTCAAGTGTGCGCTGATGAGCCTGCAAGTCCCGGTCGACCTGCTGGCAGAGTGCATCCTGCGCGCGCTGTGATGCCTGCGCGCTGCCCGGTGCCCTCACTTTGCCATGTGTCTGCCCAATGCTTTGTTGTATCATCTCGTCTTGTGCATCTACACCCCATCTTCTCTTTCCCCATCAGCTGCTTTGTGACTGCTTGCTTGGTGGAAAATTACAGTGCTCACTGCTCGCAGTTCAACAGCTCAGGGCCACTAAATGCTGGGGCAACACCATCACAGAGCATGTTGGATGCCGGCGCTGGTGCCACCTCGCAGCGCATGCGACTGCACTACCTTACCAGGGCTGCGCCGCCTTGCCCTCCGCCCGCAGCGTGCGCAGCAGGCTGCCCATCTCCACAGCCGTCACAGCCGCCTCGCCGCCCTTGTTGCCAACCTTGCCGCCGGCGCGGTCAAGCGCCTGCAAAGCGGAGAGGTGCACGTGGTGTCGAGTTGAGGGATGAGCAGCGCGGTTAAAGGTGTGGCCAGGGTGGGACAGGGGAGGCAGCTCAGGACAGTGAGAAATCACAGGGCTGCTGTGGAGAACAGGCCTCAATCAGCAGTGCCTGAAGCAAACCAGCAATGCGGCTGGGCAGCAAACGCCTTGCAAGATGTCGCAGGCAACCGCGCCAACCGCAGCCCCTTCCAGACTGCTCATTGCCACCGCTGCTGCCGTCCATACAACCCCCACACAGGCCATACTCGCCTGCTCCATGGTGTCGCAGGTCAGCACGCCAAAGATCACAGGAACGCCCGAGTCAGTGGAAGCGTTGAGCACGCCGCTGGTGGCGCCGCCCACAACCGCGTCGTAGTGCGTGGTCGCGCCGCGCACCTGGAGTGTGGGGGAGCGGGGGAGCGTGGCGGCGGCGGGCAGGTTTCGGTGGCGGGGTGTGGCGTGTCACAGTTTGCTGCCAGGCGGTGTGCAGAAGCATGGCATCACGCAGCTGCGATTAGAGAGCTGACCCCTGTCGACCGCTCAACACGTCGCACCGGCCACCCAAGCTTTGTAAACCAGGCACCCCGAACCCTCATCAGGTCCGCTGCACTCACCACCACGCCTATGCACACCACGGCGTCGTACTCGCCGCTCTTGGCCATGGCCTTGGCCACAACCGGCAGCTCAAAGGAGCCGGGCACCCAGGCCACCTGCGGTGACGTACAAGAGGGCGCAGCACAGGTCAGCAGCAGCGCCAAGCACGCATTGCAGGAGGCAGCAACCAAAGCATGCAGCAGCAAGTGAACAAGCGGCTGCACGGCGGCAGCATTGGGAGCAAGGTACAAGGGATTGCACTTCACCGCTGTAGCAATCCAGCCAGCGCAGGAGCTCACATCCACGTCCTCGCGCGCCACGCCATGGCGGTTAAAGGCATCCAGAGCGCCCTCCAGCAGCAGCTTGGTGACCAGGTCGTTGAAGCGGCCCACCACCACGCCAAACTTCATGCCCGTGCCAATCAGGCTGCCGACGTAGGCCTCGCCCGCAGCCGCCGCAGTGCGCACCGGTGCGCGGGCAGCGGCGCTGCCCTGCCGCCGCTGCTGTTGCCGGGGCGCCGCGGGAGCTGCGGCCGGGCGTGGGACATCAAAGCCCGGCACAGTCAGATGACGAAGAGGGCAGCGGGACCACGCAAGGAGGCCGGGAGCTGAGCTAAGGGACCCAGCCACTGACCCACCTGCTGCCAGGCGGCCGGCGGCCGCCATCGGGGCTGCGGCCCGCACCATCGTGGCGCGGGCGACCGCAGGAGCGGCCCGCTGCTGCTGCACGGCGCAGGACATGTTGCTCGGGCTTTTGGGGTGAGGCAGCAAGCGACAGCGGAGCAACGCCTCTAGTTTGATTGAATCGGGTCAGTAGAAGTGGAGCGGCCGGACGTGCTACTGCATGTTTGGGGAGCCCGCCAGCGGTGCGCTGCGGCGCCTGCCGCCACCACGGTGCACATCCAATGTCCCTTGCCTGCATGCTTGACACCGGCTTTGGCATGTGAGTCCTGCTCAGTGCGATGCGTACACATGTGTGGTGTGTTATGCATTCAGGTGGTTTTAAAGCAACTTACGTGCTGCTCTAAAGTTGCCCCACAGCTGCACACATCCCGTCGGACTGGTCGCCCGTGCAATGATCGATCTCCTTGGCATGGGTGTGCACCACAATGCATGCCCCGTCACCACTGCATGCAGAGGCACTGCTGGGGTTCTTGAGAGTGTCCAGCGGTTGCAGATTGCCGTTAAAGCTTGACAGCGCAAGGCTGCCGTGCTGTGCCGCCATCTGCCGCTGAGCCGAGGTGGGTTGCGGAGGGCTGCCGCAGGCGCCAGGTGCCCGTGTTGTTGCATGTCGACTGTCCTGTAAACTGAAATGGGAGCCCTGTCCTCCGTCCACTTGCTGAAGCACATGCTGGGAGAGGCACCATCGCTCACATGATGCCGCTGCTTGCGTGCGTTGGCGGCACAGCGGGCGCAGGATGCAGCCAGGATGGACAAACCGATCCCGTCGCGCTGGCATCTGAACACAATCGTGAGACACCTGCGCACCTTATGCGTCATCTGTGGGCAGCTTGACGCAGGCCACAGCAAACCCCAACCCGGCTCCGCTCCCACTCACGCCGTGGCGCCCAGGCGCACCTCCCACATCCTCACTGACGGCATGCTGAGCGCGGCACCAGGCGCGCTGGGCGTGTTGGCGCTGCCCGCGACGGTGTTTGTCGCCTCGGTCGCCGCCGGCCGCCTGCTGCGCCACCTGGTGCACACCTCTGCTGCCGCCTCGAGTGCTGCTGCAACACCCAGCGAGCCGCGTAATGGCCTGCCCAAGCGGTACAGCAACCTGGAGGAGCTAGAGGCGGACGCACAGCCGCTGCTCACGCCGCAGGTGCGCCGCTTGTTGAGGAGAGGCCGGCAGCCCCGCTCACCACCGCACATGTCGAATCGATCGGGATGGCAACTTTGCCCACATGCTTAACTCTTCCCTGCTCTTCCGTCTCAGGCGTATGGCTACTACAGCGGAGGCAGCGACAACGAGTGGACCCTGGCAGAAAACAAGGCGGCGCTGGGGCGGTACCGCCTCCTGCCGCGTGTGCTGGTGGATGTCTCGACTGTCGACATGAGCACCACGCTGCTGGGTGAGCCGCTTAGCTTGTCTTCATAAAACTCGGCTGAGCTGTCGCAGGAAGTGGTTGGTACATGCGTGCTGGGAAGAGGCAGGGTGTGTGTATAAGCCTACACCTGGAATCATCCTTGTTTTATGCATGCCCTGCACCCCCGCAGGCCAGCGGCTGGCATCCCCCATCCTGTTTGCGCCCATGGCGCAGCAGCGGCTGTGCCACCCGGACGGAGAGCTGGCTATGGCTCGGGCAGCCGCGGCCTCCGGCCTGCCATACATCTTATCGACCATGGCTACTAGCAGCATCCAGGAGGTAGCGGAGGCAGTGGCGGCAGCCCCCGAGGGCGGCTGGCCGTGCGACCCCACCTTGTGGTTCCAGGCACGCTGGGCTGGGGAGGGAGGGTGGCTGGCTGGGTGTGCAGAGCGGGACAGCACACATTTTGCCAGTCTTCATGTAGTGATGTGAGCATGTGCCTCCTGCCTGTACGCATTGGTTGAAAGGCGCATGGCTCCTGCTCATTACCCTCTTACGTGGCCTGCTTCTGTGGGCCACCAGGCCTTGTGGCTACAAGGTCTTGTATCACCTGCTCACTGCCCCCGCAGATTTACGTGCTGAAGCGGCGGGACGTGACGGAGATGATGATTCAAGAGGTCAGCACGCAGAATGATTGGACATCTACAGGATCGCCTTGCCTGCCTGCCTGCTTTGTAGCTGCTGATGTAGCATGCTTGCATGTAAGCCACGCCATGCGCCCCATCGCTTGTGCCGCCCCGCGCTAATTGCTGCCTCTTGATCCCTCCTCTGCCTGCCCTTTTCAGGTGGAGCGGCTGGGTTACAAGGCGTTGATCGTCACTGTAGACGCGCCTCGCTTGGGTGAGGGAGTGCTTGCTCGCCAAATTTGCCAGCTGTGCTGCACCGCCAGGGCAATGGTGGTTCCCACAGCGATGCAGCCTCCATGCCGACACTCGCCTGCCTATGCCGCCCCTCACACACGTGCAGGGCACCGCGAGGCTGACGACAAAAGTAAATACAGCCTGCCGCCGCATCTGTCCATGAAGGCAGGCCTGGGTGCAGGGTGGTGGGGTGGGGTGGCTCGTCCAGTGGCTGGACTGGACGGTTCAGTGGGATACAGATTGAGCAGACCCTGGGCTGCTTGATGCGGCCAAGAACTAAATAGCACCACGTGCACAACCCAGCTCTGCATGATGTTTCATCCTTCATTTCAACCACACATCGAGGAGAACAAGTGCTGTGCTTTCTCCTTGCACTCACCATCCAAAGCAGAACCTGGAGCTCATCACCAAGGCGGCCGCCACCACCGAGGGCGTGGCCACTGATGGCTCCAAGTTTGGCAGGTGCGGGCGCCTGGAGGNTTTTTTTTGCTGCAGCGCCCATTGTTTTCATGCACGATTTGGAGCATGTGCGCTGCCGAGTGCACTGCACTGCAGCGTGTGGGAGCAAGTAGAATCCACCGCCCCCTGCCTGCAGGCACTTTTCCGACCTGTTTGACCAGCGGCTGACCTGGGAGTTCCTGCCCTGGCTGAAGCAGGCGTCCAAGCTGCCCGTCCTGCTCAAGGTGGGGGCTGCAGCAGCAGCAGGAACCGGGCACCGGCTTTGTGCTCGTTTCTGTGCCGGGGAGAAGGCAGGTTTTTGTGGGCACCGGCTCGCCGCCAGGCAGGCTGCGCCAAGGTGCCACTCTGGCGTCCTCACCAGCCCGTGCTCTTGCACAGGCAGCAGTTCGAATCGCCACTTCATTTGCTTGCAACCAAACTCTACCCCGCAGGGAGTCCTGTCCCCCGATGACGCCCGCAAGGCAGTAGAGCTGGGCGCTGATGGAATTATTATCTCAAACCATGGCGGCCGCCAGCTCAATTACTCGCCCGCGGCCGTGGACATGCTGCCCGCCATTGCAGGTGCGGGGCGGCAGTACATGGTATGCAAGTGCTGGGTCCAGCAGCACAAGGCGGAGAAGGCGGGTTGGCTCTGGTCTGGAGGTCCGTGGCAATCGATCTCGCTGCTGCCCTGCTGGGTGGCCTCAGAGTTCTTGATCGGACTTAGATGTCCACTGCATCTGTGTTCTTCCGCCGCACACCCCCTCGTGTCTGCCTCCCAACTCGCCCCCGCTTGCAGAGGCGGTGCAGGGCGCAGTGCCGCTGCTGGTGGATGGAGGCATCACACGAGGCACCGGTGCGCTGTGGTGCTGCGCTGCTGTGACAGAGGGGGCGTATGACGATGTGGACTCTTTTTTGGGAGAAAAATGCACCCCAAGCTGACATTATCCGTCCTCTCCCCCCCTGGACTACCTGCAGACGTCATCAAGTGCCTGGCACTCGGCGCGAGCGCGGTGCTTGTGGGCCGCCCGCTGCTGTGGGTAAGCAGCCAGGAGGGCAATGTGATGCCATGACAGTGCGGTGTACACGCCAGCCCATGCCCTGCTGTGCTGGAGTGCACCCAGCCCTCGCCTACGTCGCATCTCTCGCCTCCAATCTTCCCTCCCCTGCATCGCTGCGTCCCAGGTACTCATGTTGAGTGGCCACTGCTGTGTGCACTCCTTTTTCTCACGTCCTCCGCCCCTCCACCTTCATCACCTCACCAATAGGCGCTCACGCTCGGCGGCCAGAAGGGCGTGGAGGAGGCGCTGGCCCTGCTGCACTACGAGCTGGAGCTGTCCATGGCCCTGCTGGGCTGCCCCAGCGTGGACCAAATCACCCGCGACTACGTCATCCAGCCGCCCGGCTACCCGCTGGACATCCCCGCTGCACGCCGGTAGCGGCCAGGGGTAGCATAGGCATATCAGCGAGGCGGCAGCGTGTTGGCAGACTGCTTGCGGCAGCGGCGGCAGCAGCCCTAGTGGCTAGCATCCTGCCTTTTCAAATATGGAGTGCATTGCTTGATCTTCTTGTGCAGTCCTACATGTTACCTGTCCCTTGCTGGTTAGCCACTGCACGGAGCCATGCGCTGTGGGCGGCTGGCACAGTGGCGGCGGGGGTCCTGGCGGAACAGCCCAGCCCACCTCATCATCGCTTGATCGGATCAATTGCTGCTTCAGCCACACCCCATGGCTTCTCTAGCGTGCGCCGCGCCGCGGTGGAGCCCTTCTGCGGGGGGACCGCAGCGGGGCGCCCAGCAGCAACCACGGCAGCAAAGATACAGGCTGCGGTTGCGAGCGCAGCGCGGGCAGGATGGCAGCCAGCCGCCCGAGCAGCCTCCCGCCGCAGCGCCGCCGCCGCTGCCGCTCTCGGACCCTGCGGCAATGGTGGTATACGGTGGCAGGCTGCCCCCTGCCCGCCGCCTGGTGGTCAGCGGCTTGACGGCCTCTGCCATCGGTAAGGAATGTAGACCCGGTTCAGCTTACCCTGCCTGTGTTTACCTCGCAATGAGGGCACCTCACGCTGGCTGCACCAATCTTACGCGCCCGCCCGGCCGCCACACCGTTGCCCTTGCAGCTCTGGGAGGCAACCTGTTTGGCGTAACCAGCTGGCTGCTGGGGCTGGATGGCGGGCGGCTGGCAGAGAGCTCCCGCTTGGATGTGCTGGTCCCCGTGGGTGGCTTCAGGCGCTGCCTGGATGCACAGAACGGTGCGCGCCCGCTGGCATTGCCCTTGCGCCGGTGTGCGACTGGTTCAGTTACATAGCGTGGAAGCCGCTTGCTCGCACGCTGCTCTATGGCACGCCGCTCTGGAACACGCCGCAGCGCTGCTGGTCTGCCTCACCCTTGGCCCCGCTGCACCTCCCGCCAGGCTTCACATTTGTCTATCCGGCGCGCTGGCTGGCGGACCAGACTCTGTACCGCCGCTATGCTGAGCGAGTGGAGCGGCAGGCGGCGCTAGACCCYCCCAGCCKGGCGCGCGAGCGCACGAGGSGGGSAGCTGSGCCAGAGCCTGCCGCAGCATACGGCCCGGCCGGCAGCTGGGGTGCGGGGCGGCAGGGCGAGGGAGTAGGCGGTTGTGCAAGGGCGCGGGCATGTTGATTGGTGCGCAGCAGCGGCCTCAACGGAATGTTCCCGCTCCTGGCTGCCTGTCTGTGCTGCTCGTGACTGTCACTTTTTGCCACTGGGCACAAGCCTTCATGAACCGTCTCGCTCCTCATCCCCTCAACTTGTGCTGCCGCAGGCGAGGAGAACATCAGCGTGGTTGTGGCGCCCATTCGGGAGGGATTCACGCTGCAGCGCATGGGCAGCCCCGAGGAGGCAGCACAGCGCTTCCTGGAGACCACAGGTGGCCAGGGCATGGAGCACCGTTATTGGATGCTCCTGCGGCGGTTGCTATGCCTGTGCATGTGCTGCTCTTCGTCTGAGCGAACCTGCACGCTCATTGCAGCTGCTGAACTTTTGGCCTTGAAGGCTTGGGTGTGATTTGTGACACACGCCACTAGTAGCAAGGCCTCCTGCCAAGCCGTACATCTGCATTATAAATGTCGGATGCAACCCAATGCAAACCAAACCCAAATCTCCTCCTCTGCTTCACGCAGTGGCCCCCGAGGGCTCGGGCCGCACCGCCCGGCTGCTGGGCGCGGGCTCGCGGCGGGACGCCAGCGGCCAGCTGTACTACTGGCAGGAGTTTACCGTCCAGTCAGACGCCTTCAACCGCCACAACCTGTCTGGTGAGCAAGCATGTGGAGCCCAGAGTGCAGGCGGGCGTGCTCTTGAATGACCACTTGGGATGCTGCAGGAGGTGTAGCACTGTAGCAGCATGCTGTCCATATTTTGATGCATTCATTCACAGATGTTGTTTGATCAGCCAAACCACTGCCCTTCACCTGCCCGTGCCGCAGTGTACTCTGCGCGCAACGGGCTGCTGTACACGCTGAATGCGCAGTGCCCAGAGGAGCGGTGGGCAGCAGATGAGCCCGCATTCAGGCGGGCTGCAGAGTCGTTCACGATCTTGAACTCAGGAGTTGCAACGGCGGGCTTCCCGGACCGACTGTGACCATGTGTTGCAGGCCGTGCACTGCTGCGTGGCGAGCTGTGTGTGTTGGCAGTTGGTTATTGTAACATAAACGAGCAACAGTCCATTCAGACAGGATGCAAACGAAATGCAAGAGGCCGCGTGCAATAGGTGGCGTCAACAAACACAGAACAGGTAGCGCTAAACAATCTGTCAAGAGGGCATAGCTGTGCGTAGGAGGCAGGCAGGCTGCAGGTGCCACTGCTGTGGGCGCCTGCAGTGGTCTTAAGAAGTCAAGAAGCCTGTTGGGAGGGGTCTGCTGGCTCGCTCTTGGGCACAGGCCAGCTGGCTGCTGGTGGGGCAACTGGGGCCTGTCCTGCCGCTGGCTGCGCTGCTGTCTCCGCCTGCGGGCCTGCGGGTGCCAGCTGCGCGGTGGGCTGAGCAGGAAGGTCCTGCACCGGCTGTGTTGTGGCCTGCTGGGGCAGCCCCTGCTGCCCTGCTGTCCACTGCCGCTCCTGGTGCTGCTGCAGCAGGCGCTGCAGCGGGGAGTGCGGCCCAGGCGGCAGCGCCACCGGCCTGACGGGCTGCGCCGGGAGCAGCGGCGGGCGGCCCCCAGCGGGGCTGCTGGCTGGGGCAACGGCAGGCACTATCAGGGGAGGCTGAGACTGCGGCGCTGTGAAGGCTGTCTGCAGGCCTGCAGCAGGCCCAGCATGGGGGCTCAACGGCTGAGAAGCGGCTGGCTGGCTTGCAGGGGCAATGGCACGAGGGCTCTGTGCCTGCCCAGCTGGGTGCAGCGGCACCGGCAGGCGGGCAGCTCCCAGGGGCGGCTGCGGCAGCACAGGTGCCTGCTGCAGCTTTGGGGGGCTCCATTGCACGTTGCCGGGCAGACCCTGCCCGCCGGGCTGCTGAGCCTGGAGGAACGGTGGCTGTGCTGAGCGCGGCGAAGGTGGCTGGGCTGAGTGCGGCGACGCCGGCTGCCACGGCTGCGGCAGTCCGGTGCGGGGTGAGGGCGGCTGGGAGAGCAGGGGCTGTGCAGCCTGAGGCGAGGGCGGCTGCCCATGCATGCTGGCGTAGCGAGGTGAGGGCGGCTGCGGCGGCAGGCCGGCGGGCCTGTGCTGCGTGGGCAGCTGCAGGCGCGGTGGCACCTGCTGCACGATGAGCGAATTGGCATACGTGGGCACGCCTGCCTGCTGCCCCTGCTGCACCTGCTGCGCTGTTAGCCTGGCCGGGCCCAGCATCTGCAGCACCGGGCCAAGCAGCGCTGTGTGCTGTGGCTGGGGCGCTCCGGGAGACATCACGTATTGCAGCGCAGCCAGCGCCTGCTGCCCCGCTGCTCGAGCCTGCCGAGCTTCCTCCTGTGCTGCCTCTGCGGTGCGGCGGGCGGCCGCCAGCTCGGCGGTGAGCTCAAACACCTGCAGCAGGGAAGCGGGGAGGGCAAAGAGAGATGGGGCTGCTGCAGGCCAAGGACAACCGAGCATAGGCAACTCAGCAGCATGGCCTCGACAACAAAAAGGACTGCATGCGTGGCGCAGCTTCATAACAAGCAATGTCGGCCCGGCCCTCCCACCTGGCCCTTGCTGCGCTGCAGCTCCTCGTGCAGGCCCCGAATCACGCCCGCCGCCTGCTGCATCAGCATCACACTGGTGGGCAGGTCGATCTGGCCCACACCAAGTGAGGCCCCTGCCGCCGCCTCAGCCACCCAGCTTGGGCCCTCAGCATGCGGTGGGGGCCCCTGGCCAGCTGCCACCCCGCCCGCTGCACCTCCTGCACCACCCTGCCGGTCTGCTTCTGCCACAGCCAGCGCAGTGCGGAAAGCTTGCAGCTGCACGGGCGGGGCCCGCTCCAGCTGCCCTGGCGGTTCAGCCGCCAAGGCTGCACCCAGACGCTCCACCGGCGGTGCACGCATGACCTGGCCGCTGTGGCCTGCAGGCACCAGTGGCACCTCCAAGGCGGCAGTGGCCAGGGACGCCAGCTGCTCAGCAGCCAGCTGCTCCAACAGCTCGTCATCGGCTGCGCAAGCGCGGAGGGGACAGGAGCCCAGGGTTAATTACTCTGCACAACATGGCATGCCAAGCAAGGGCACCGCTGCAAGTCCCGAGCCGACAACCCAGCAGCTCTGCCCCCATGGCAGCACGCACCTTCCCCTGCTGTGCGTGCCGCCCGGGCCCTCAGCCGCTGCGAGCGCGGGCGCGCCACAGCCACTGCCTGCCACGCAGAAAGTCATGGGCAGGCGCAGACGTTTGGCACAACAATTACGCACCAGAGGCAGTGGCAGCCGCTAGAAGCAGGCATGAAGGACATTTGCTGTGATGCACCCAGATGGGTCACATCAAGCAACAACAAGCACAGCTCTAACGCATTCCCATCCAAGCACACCTGGGCTGCCTGGCGTTTGCTGGTGGGGCGCAGCTGCACCTGCTGTGGCGTGGCAGTCACCACTGCGGGTACGGGCGGCAGGGGCGCCGCAAGGGTGGCAGGCATGCCACCACCCAACACCGCCGGCGGCCAGGCAAAAGTGAAGCTGCCTGCCGGTGCCATCTCCTGGTCTAGCCCACCCTCAGCCGCAGCCGCTGCCGCTGCCGCAGCCGCTGCTGGGGCTGCTGTGGCGGGCGAGAGAGGCGTTGGGGTGCGGCTGCTGTCCCCAAGCGGGGTGGCAGCCTGGGCTGCCATCATGCCTGCTGCCGCAGCTGCCGCTGCCGCTGCCGCCACGGCCGCCTCAGCCTCGGCTTTCTCCTGTCCACTCTCTGCTTCTGCCATTTCCTCGTCTGCAGCTGCTTCCTGGCTGCCGTCCTCTTCCTCCAGCTGTTCTGAGGCGAACAGCTCATCCCGCTCGGCTGGTGCAGCCGCCACTGGCTGCTCCAGCTCCAAACCCTCGCCCTCTCGCTTCTCCTCCGTCTGCTGCTGCTCTGGCGGCCGCTCAGGCTGCTGCTGCTGCTGCTGGGGCTCAGGCTGCTGCTGCTCTCCCTCATCCTGCGGTGGCTGCTGCTGCTGCTGCTGCTGGCTGGCCGTTGCTCGCACGCGGCGGCGGGCGCGCCGGCGCTGCTGTGACGTCTCCGTCCGCGGCAGGCTCGCCTCCTCCCCTGCTTCCCCCTCCTCTGCAGCTCCCATTGCCTTGCGCTTGCTGCCGGATGCCTGGCGACCATTAGAAGCAGCAGCTACCTGCCCCTCAGAACCCGCAGGCTTGCCCTCGCCTTGTGCTGCCTCTTCTGCCTCTGGCTTGGGCGGCTGCGCTGCGGCAGGTGCCGCTCGCCGCCGCCGCCTGGGCGGTTTGGGCTTTGGAGCCGCTTCCCCCGCTGCGGCACCCTCGCCGCCGTCCTCAGTACCGGCTGCACCCTCTGCAGCTGCCGCTGCAGCCGCTGCCCCGCCGCTCTTGGCTCCCAGGGCCACACCCACAGCTGCCGCCGCCGCTGCTTCATCACCGGGGGCCACTGGCTTGGGCTTGCGCGGGCGGCGAGGCGAGGTGGGAATGTCTATGTGTACGCCCTGCTTGAATGACGGTAGGACAGATGCAGGTCAGCATGAAATAGGGCAGTGCTCCGAGCAGGGCTGCTGGTTGCCGCGGCTGGCCCGCCCGCCCGGCGGGCTGGCACCTCCTGGTGCATTTCCGGTCGGCCCCTCCAGCAATGCCCAGGCCAGTCTGCTCTCTCCAATGCACAGCGACTCCATTCAATCAACCTACACCTGTAGGACTGCCCACCTGCTGCTCCCGCTCATAAGCCAGCAGCGTGCGCTCATACAACTTCTTGATGTGGAAGCTCAGCTGCGGCGCAGTGGCAGGCGGCAAGAGCATGAGTTCGAGTGGTCTGCGGCAAGTGCACAGAACCATTAGGCAGCTGGGCTGCCGGCAGAGCGGCGCAAAGCAAGCATCGCAAACCGTTCATCCTGTCAAGGTCTCTCACATCGCAAGGAGCATGGGTGTTGCTGCACCTGCAGCAGTGCCTCCTCACCTTCCCCACCGCCGAACACCCATTCCCCCGCTCCACACAGGCCCAAGCCGGCACTTAGCCCAGGCCCATGGCTCACATTGGTCATGCTCTTGGGCGGGTCAAAGGCGCGGCCCACATTTGCCCACAGCTTGCGCTTGCACACCTGGCAGGGGAGGGCGGGCAGGCCAGGCGTTGCGGACATGCACTGCCGCCCAAGTATGGGGCGGGCATGATGTGAGTATGAGCGCAAACGCATGCCGCCAGGCAGCAAAGCATGTGCTGAGAAGCAGCCAAGCACGATGGCACTGCTGAATCAGCCAGAACCAACATGCAGCGCACCTCGTCGTAGCCGCCGTGCTGGCTGACCAGCGACCACAGCTTGGGCACATCCAGCAGCACCCGATTGAAGCGGGGCGCCTGCGGGCGAGCAAGGGGAAGAGGTATGGGCGGTTGGGTACTGGTCTGGTGCTCGGAGACTGCATGCTTAAGCGGTGAAGCGGATCAGATCACCAGATGACCATCAGGACAGGCCAGAAGCTGCATCCGATGCCCACATGCTCGACATGCGCTACGGCGTTTGGATTGTCGGCAGCGGCGGCGCCGCCGCAGATGCTCACCGGGTAGTGCACGCCTCGGCGCTGAAACAGCGCTTTCACTTTCTCCAGCACATCAGCGTCCTGCTGGGCGGCTGGCTGGGAGGCTGCGGGCGTGGCTTCCGGCTGCTGCTCCTCCTCATCCTCCTGGGCGGCAGACGGCGGGGGCTGCTCGCTCTCCTCGCTGGCCTCCTCGCCTCCCGGCATCCACTCATCGTCCCGGCCGCCCTCCTGCGCCTCAGAGGCGCTGCTGGTGGTGGCGGGCTGCTCGGATGAGGCCGAGCCGGCCTCCGCATCCATCCTGCTGATACTGAAGCAATGACCTTGCAGCTAGCTAGGCTAGGCCTCAGGCAGGGCGAGCCCCTCACTGGCATGCACCCGGGGTCTCGGCGCTGCATGCTCGGCGCTTGGATGGGGTGAAGCTACATTGCCCCAGCCACAATCAATTGCATGTCTCATGCAGCAGCCAGGGCAGCAAGCTCTAGCCGCAGGTATGGCCGCTTGATTGGATCGGCCGCCGCCAACCGCTCCAAGGCCTGCCGCGCCAGGCGGCGGGCCTCTGTGGCTGCCGCCGCTGCATGCCGCCTGTCCAACGCTGGCGCACCGGCCGCAGCGCCCTCTGCGCCCACCTCGGCGGCAGCGGCAGCAGCAGCAGCCTCGCCCAGCAGCGCCGCCTGCCCCAAGAACACATCGGCCAGCAGGGCAAGGGCGGGCGGGCAGGCTGGCGCCCGGTCCAGCACCTGGCGTGCCAGTCCTAGGAAGCGTGCATCAGCAGCCAGGGCATGGCTGGGGGCACCCGGCAGCGCCGCCAGCCCACGCAGCGCCTCCCAGGCCGCTTCGCTGTGTGGCGCCAGGGCTGCCTTGCTGGCCGCAAAGTCAACTTCACGGTCGTAGGCTTCCTGTGGGGTGCCCGCCGCCGCCGCCGGTGCTGCGCGCAGCACAAACAGCCGCTGGCTCCAGGCTGCAAGCAAGGGCCAGTGTGGAGGGTGAGTGAGATGAGGCAGGCTCACTGTGTAAGATGGAGCAGCGCCGGGCACAGCAATATGCGCGGGGCAGCAGTACAGAGCATGCAGTGCTTGCATGCCCCATGGCCGCCTTATATCCAAACCTCCTCCGAGCTGTATCCGCCCACACACTGAAAGCCTCTCACCCGAGTTGTTGCGCACATCGTCCTGCAGCACGCGGTCCGTGAACGCCAGCTCAGCACTCCACAGCACAGCCGCCCGAGCTGCCGCTGCCGCTGCCGCTGCCTCGCCGCTCGCTGCCCCGCTGCTGCCCCCGCTGCCGCCTTGGCTGCTGGCACCGAGCTCTTCTGTGGCGGCCAGCAGCACAGCCTGGCGGTGCGCCCAGACGTGATAGTTCTTGGCATCGCGCTGCAGGCAGGCGGCCGCAAACTCCAGCTCCTGCCCAGGTGAGGTGAGGAGAAGCAGGAGGAGTGAGGTCAGTAACAAGGTGCACGCGCAACGATTGACAGGCAAGGCACAACCATAAGCAGTGGGCTGCGTCTGGTGTGGGTGGGAGGCTGCACCAGTCAGCCAGCATGGCAGCAGCTGCACATGTGCACTGCAGACTGACGCCAAATGGCGCATGTGTGCGCAACACACCACTGCACAGGCCATCGCTGTACGGTGCACAGCTCCACTGCCCACCCTCAGCTTCCAGGACAACGCACCCGCTCGGCGAGCGCTGCCGGCCCAAGTGCCAGCACCAGCCGCCGCCGATAATTCCACAGCTGGTAGTTTTTGGCATCCAGGGCCGCAATGTCGACGGTCAGGGCAAACTCCTGGGCGGCATGGGCTGCCACCCCGCCCAGTGCCTGTGTGGGAGGGGCAAGGTGGGTCAGTGGGGGAGGCAGGAGTGCAATCAGAGCAGAAGCATTGTAAAAGATAGAGGGAGAGGATGAGATGTTGCGAGCCGCAAATAAACTGCATGAACGACCACCCCCATGGCCAAGACTTGCCGACCCTGCCTTGGCATTTGGAGCTGACCCCACATGACCAGCGTTACCCACACCGCAGCGCACCTCCAGGCAGCGCCAGCGCCACGCCCACACCGTGTAGTGCGAGCGGTTGAGGTCCCGAATGATCTCGCCCGTCAGCGCCAGCACGCGCTCGCTGCGGGCAGGGCGAGGTGTTGTGGAGGACACCAGAGCTGGGCGGCAGACAAGCGGCAGGCCTGGGGGTACAGGCCGCCGGATGGGTGCAAGGCCCGCAGCCCAGCCCTCCCAGCTGCCTGCCCAGTGCACCTGGGAGCACCTGCCCACCCACAAGCTGCCTCCCCCACCCGCCAGCCGCCCAGCCCACCTGCACTCATTCGCCGCCACCGCCGCCCAAAAGTAGTCCATCAGGTCCCCCATCAGCTCATCACGCTCGATGGCCACCACCGGCTGCGCCTGGGGCGGCAGCGGGCGCGGCGCCACGCCCACCCACTCGGGCCGCTCTGACACAGGCAGGAAGTCGTCGCTGCCGCTGCCGGACGACATGCTGGGCAGCGCTTGGTTGGGGGGCTACAAGTCGCACCAGGAGCTGTCGAGAGCCCAGCAAAGCTGCTGCTGCGGCCGCTGCTGGCGTTATCAGCTCAGTGGTAGCTGTAGCGCGGAGCCTCGTACAGCCAGCTGCGGGGGGTGGGTGGTGCAGCGCAGGCGGGCAGGTCAGCAGGCAGGCGCAGCACACACAGCGTGCAGCACACACAGCGTGCAGCACACACAGCGTATCACACGGCACTCGCCACGCAGGCAGCGGCCGCCCCACCGCTGCAGCATCGGCAAACAGCTGGCTCCTCAGCACAAGTCGGCACACCCCTCACTTGTCGCTCTCCAGGTCAGTCAGCTTGGAGCGCAGCTGCGTGAGGGTGGCCTCTAGGATTGCTGCGCAGGCCACAGGAGGGCGGAAAAGGCACAAGTGTGTGTGTGTGTGTGTGTGGGGGGGTCAAGATGTCGCAGCCGGCGGGCAGGCCATCAGAGTGAAAGCAGCACGCTCCCATCTGCTTTGCAGTAGCCCCACACACCCTTCTGTGAGTTGTACTTGGCCAGGTCGGCGTCCGCCGGCTTTTGAAGCGCGCCTGCACGGGGACGAGCAGCGGCGGCAGTGGATGAGCGGCGGCAGCGGCAGGAGTGCCTCTGGGGCCTGTTGCTTTGCGTCGGCGCCATTTGGTCGGCTTGCCCCGCATCAGCAGCAGTGTCCGGCAAAAGGGAGGAGCGGGAGGAGGCTGAACAGTCGCGACTCCGGCGATCTGCGCGACTTGCAGACGCTGCTGGACCCACCCTGCAGCCTGCTGAACTCACCCGTGATCACCGCGGCCGCTGCCTGCTGCCGCCGCGACTGTGCGCCCTGCTGGGGCGTGGGCATTTGCCGGCGGGGCTCCTGCGCGCCTGCACGGATGCTAGATGGCTTGGTCTGGCGATCTGACGCACTGTCGGCAGTAGAGGCGCACAGCAAGACCGTGCATTTTTTCTGGGGCGCGGGCGCTGGGGACGGATGTGGCCCCTCTGCCTCATTGGAGGGTTCTATTGTTTGCAGCATCGTTGCTGATTTTGCTATAAGCATCGCAGCCTGCACACAAGCTCGGCTGCTGCTGGGCGGCGGCGGCGCAGCGGGGAAGGGGGCGCCTGAGCGGCTGAGTCGCCATGTCGGTATCGGGAGCCGATTTGTTGACACTGCAGGTGCGCCGCCGCCCGCCGGCGACCGCTCGAGCAAGGAAGGAATGTGTGCGGCCTCCACACGCAGCCTTGCATGCCCCAAGCACAGCCAACCATTCGTAGATAGCACCACATCCCTTTGACCCAGCTCCAGGGCGCATGCATTACTGCCGCCCCTGCCGCCGCCGCTGCCGCCGCCCCCGCCTGCTGCCTGCGCCTTCGCTCGTGCTGCTCGCATTTTCATCTCACATGGTGCGTTCCCCTGCAGGGCAACATCAAGCGCGACCCTGCGAGCTATTCGGACGAGTTCCAGCTGCAGTGGCGGCACTACAAGGCCTGCCTGCAGCTCTTCCTGCTCAAGCCCACCCAGGATGGCGGCGAGTTTGGAGACCTCGTCAACTTTATCGCGCAGGTGGGGGCCTGCACCGACTTGCTGCAGGGAAGTTGAGCGCTCGCCACTTCCATCGTGCCTCTGCTGAGCTGCAGTAACACTGTGCTGCTGCCGCACGTGCGGTTGAAAGCAGCCCACTGCCGCCGCTGCCCCCCCGCCACATGCCTGGACGCGCCCGTAAGCTCCCTCTGCCGTGGCCCTCACCCTGTGCAGGTGTCCAGCAGCTACCCGCAGGCCACGGCCAGCTTTGCGCCCGAGCTGATGGAACTGCTGGACAAGCACCACGCAGTGCTGGAGCCGCCGCTGCGCCAGGTGCGCCCAGCTGTGGTCGCCTGCCTCCTTGCTGCTGCTGCTGCTGCTGCTGCTGCTGCTGCTGCTGCTGCTGCTGCTGCTGCTGCTGCTGCTGCTGCTGCGTCTGATTTTCGGCAGTCCTGGAGCCGCCGCTGCGGCMGGTGAGACCAGCCGTGCCTGCCTCTCCGGCTGTTCATGTCCTGTGWAATGCTGCTGCTGCTGCTGCTGCTGCTGCCATTCTGCATTAGGGCAAGGGCTGTTGTAACTCCAGGTGCCGCATCGCAGCTGCAGCCAGCCTGCCTGGTCCTGCTGTGGCTGCAAGCCATGCGCTGCCCCGCCGCTGCCCTGCCGCAGACGCTGGTCAAGGCGCTGATCCTGCTGCGCAACCGGCAGCAGCTGGCGCCCACGCAGCTGCTGCCGCTGCTCTTCCGCCTGTTCCGCGTCCAGGACAAGGCGCTGCGCCAGGCATGCAGGGTTGGGAGCAAGTGGCTGGCTGACTGGCATGCAGGGCTAGGAAAGAGTGCTGGCTAACTGGTTGGCATGCAGGGCTGGGAACATTGGGAGCTGGCGGCTGGCTGCTGGCTGGCTGGCTGGCTCGTTCTGTGAAGCACACTTTGCAGCTGGTGTTCGTTGCTGCTGTGCCTGCCACCTTAGGCGTTTCGTCCTTGGCCACGCATCCACCTGCAGCTGGTGTTCCGCCACATCACCGCCGACATCAAGAACAGCAACAAGAAGCAGCGCAACGAGCGGCTGAACCGCGCGGTGCAGAACTTCATGTACAGGTGGGCAGCTGGGCAGAATTGGAGGGGATGRGCGAGTAGGGCGGCGGCGGCGGGGGCNAGGCGAGCCGGGCGGCGGGGGAGGCAGTGGCAGTGGGGTGGCAGCTGKGGGCTGCGACCCGCCCATGATCAGGCCTCCTCACTCCAATCCACCTGCCGGCTCGCGTGTATGTGCAGCGTGATTCAGGATGAGCACGAGGGGGCGGCCAAGAAGGGGCTGGCCGTGCTCACGGAGATGTGGCGCCGCCACGTGAGCGGAAAAGTGATTTAGAGAGTTTGACCTATTAGGGACAGTTTGCGGCTGCGACCGGTCGCCTGGGCTGCTCCTTCTGGCTACATGTTAGGACTCTTTGGGGCTCTTCGTTGATGCCATGTACTGCTGCTCCTGCATTGCGCCAATGTATGCCCTCACCCATATTGCTGCCCCTGCACTGCGCCGACCGCTGCCTTCACCCGTGCTGTCCTGCACGGTGCAGGTGTGGCGGGACGCCCGCACCGTGAATGTGATTGCCGCCGCCGCGCTGCACAAGAGCAGGTGCACAGCCGAGGTTGCTGGGCTGGCGGTGGCCTGGAGGGCGCAGGGGTTCGAAGCGGGTGGGCTGGCCGCACAGGACTGTGAACTGTCCTGGCTTGTTGCACACTAACGGAGCCCATTCTGTTCTGTTTGCCTCATGCAGCCGTGTGATGCTGGCCGCGCTCAAGTTCTTTCTGGGACAGGACGCAGCGGAGGACAAGGGCGACGGTGGGTGCAACGGNCTGGGGTTTGGTGTGGGGCAGTCACGTGGGGCGGTGTGTTGCTGGGGGGTGGCGCGCAGCCAGCTGCCCGGGTGGGCGGTGACAACGACGTTGCGCCCCTGAGCTGTCACGTGTACCCATGCAGCCCTCTACCAGCGTTTCCTCGCCATCATTTCCTCGCCATCATCTCCTCCTGCCCGCCTGCCCCGCCTTCGCCAAGCAGACAGCGACGACGAGGGGGGCGACAACGACGGCGAGGCGGCTTTTAGCTGTCACTGGTACCCACCCACACAGCATCGCTTCCGTCCTCCCTCCCGTTGCCCCCAGCAGACAGCGACGACGAGGGGGGCGACAATGACGGCAAGGCGGGCGTGAGCGGTCCCAGCCGCGAGGACATGTACTCCGCCTTCCACAAGGGCACCGTGTCCAGCAAGAAGAAGAAGCAGGTGGGTGGTTGGGTGGGTGGGTGGGTTGGTGCTTGTCGCTTGCCAGCCAGTGTAAGGCTACGCCTTCCAGAAGGGCACCGCCTCCAGCAAGAAGAAGAAGCAGGTGGGTGTGTGCGTGGGTGGGCGATAGCTTGATGGTGGCCAGCGTGAGGATGCAGACTTCCACAAGGGCACAGCATCCAGCGAGAGAAGAAGAAGCAGGGGAGGGTGTTGCGCGGCATGGAGGGCTAGCTGGCTGGCGAGGGAAGATGGAGATGCAGGAGCCGCCGAGCAGCTTGGGTGGGCACTCGATTGCCCAACCGTCGCACGCATTCTGCTGTCCATCCACATGCTCAGCTGCGTGCCACAAGGCGTATGCTGCTCATCCACCCATGCGCGCTGCTGTGTCCCATCCCCGCCCTCACCCCAAGCAGAAGAAGCTGAAGCGCGTGCAGGCGGCGGTGAAGCGGCAGGCGCGCAAGGAGGAGGGGTCCAAGCACGAGTCGTTTGCCGCGCTGCAGCTGCTGCACGACCCCCAGGTGCGGCGAATTGGTGGCATCACGGCTGCTGTTGGCTGCTGCGCCGGCTGGCACCGCGCTGCATTCTGTTCCGCTCAGGCCCCCACCCTTGAGGAGCGGCAGCTTCTGCACTGACTTGTTCACAGCTGCTCTTTCCTGGCAACCTTCCTGCTGCACCACCCTCTGTCCAAGCCCTCCCCTCCCACCAGTACACTTGTGCCCCCGCCTGGCCAACGTGCAGGGCTTTGCCGAGAAGCTGTTCAAGCGGCTGCAGGGCGGGCACGAGCGGTTTGAGACGCGGCTCGCCATGCTCAACGTGGTGTCGCGCGCCGTGGGCGTGCACAAGCTGCTCCTCCTCAACTTCTACCCCTTCCTTCAGGCAAGCAGGGGTGCGCTGAGCGCCCGGGGCGCAGGCTGCACTGGTCCAGCTGGGTGGCAGGCTGGGCGGCGTGTTCACCATGTGTTGCCTGCTGTGCCTGCCTACGAGGCCCATGTGCGCCTGCATGGATGACGTGCGTGCCTACTCCCCGTGTGCCTGCATGCCTTCCGATGTGTCCAACGTCCCTGCTCCTGCCCCTCCCGACACGCAGAAGTACATTGCGCCCCACCAGCGGGACGTGACCCAGATCCTGGCGGCGCTGGTGCAGGTGGGCTGGGCTGGGCTGGGATGGGCGACCAGCCTGGGACACTCTACCAGCTGCCATTCCAGCATGGTCTCACCCCGCTTACCCACACCCTGTGCTTCTGTTCCTGCAACCGCCTGCCCTCAATCACCTGCCCCGCTCTCTTCCCTCATCTTCTCACGCTCCCTCCAGGCCTGCCACGAGCTGGTGCCCCCCGAGACCCTGGAGCCTGTGCTGCGCCAGCTGGTGGACCAGTTTGTGCACGACAGGTGGGCACGGAGGGCAGTCTGTGCATAGGAGCAAGCGTGCAGGGCCAAGGGTCGGCCATAAGTTGGGCAGGATCTGGTCAAGCTGCAGCAGAGAAGTCACAGCGCACTAGCAGGCGAACGACGTGTACGTGACAAGCGCAAGTTGCTGGAGCCTCACCTGGAAGATGCAGCCCACCAGTCCCCCGCTCAGCTTGCAATGTGGCCGCGTTCCTTTCCCCTCTTCGCAGGGCCCGCCCCGAGGTCATGACCATTGGCATCAAGACGGTGCGGGAGCTGTGCACGCGCTGCCCCCTGGTCATGACGCCCGACCTGCTGCAGGCAAGTGCTGCTGGGAGGGGTGCAGCCGGTGTGGGAGGGGCCCAGCTGGGGCGTGGCAAGTGGTGTGTGGGGTGGCTTCTGTGCAGGCCAAGCGGGTTCAGTCGAGCTCGCCCACATGCCCCCGCGCCGAGTCCCTCGCTAAGCATGCCAGAACGGCGCGCCAGCCACCCACTCGCTGAAACGCGCAGTCGTATCCTTTGCCGTCGCCAATCGCGCAGGACCTGACCGCGTACAAGAAGTTCCGCAACAAGGAGGTGTCCCGCTCGGCGCGCTCCCTCATCGGCCTGTTCAGGTGCGGTGGCGGTACCACATTGGATGGTGCCACAAGGGCCATGTGGTGCCTGTGCAAGTGCGCTCGGATGTTCACCGTTGGGTGCCGCACGGCCCGCTTGCGACTTGCGCACATGCAATCTGATCGTGCTCCGTAAATTGCGCCTGCAGGGAGCTGGCGCCCGGCATGCTTGAGAAACGGGACCGCGGTCGGGGCGCTGACCTGGACGCACGCGTCATGCAGTACGGCGCTGCCCAGGTGTGCCCATGGATTAAGAACAGATCCTTTAGAATCGATTGATTCTGGAGATAAAGTGCGATGAGTGCTGCTGCTGGCGTGCCGAGGCTGGCTGTGGAGGCGATGCCTGTCTGGTGCCTGCTGCCTGCCGCCCCGCTGGCCCTGCTGCCCTCGAGGCGGCTGAACACACACGCTCGCTCCTGCTTGCACGTGCTTGGCCCCTTCCCTTGCTTGTCAATCCACTCACCCCAACACCGCTCATCCTGGCCTGCAGATCGCCACTCGTGTGGAGGGCGCTGAGCTGCTGGAGCAGGCGCTGCGTGAGGGCCGGTTTGACAGCGACGGCGAGCTGATCAGCGAGGGTGAGGATGTCAGCGATGCAGAGGAGGGCAGCGAGCTTGGCAGTGAGGAGGGCAGCGAGCTGGAGCTCAGCGGCAGTGAGGACGAGGAGGGCAGCGAGGGCGAGGAGGAGGAGGAGGCGGCGGCGGGTGGCGGCAAGGGTGAGCTGGGTGGCGGGCTGAGCGGCGACGAAGAGGAGGAGGAGGCGGCAGCGGGCAGCGGCAGCGAGGGCTGGAGCTCAGATGAGGAGGAGGGGGAGGAGGGCGGCAGCGGCAGCGAGCTTGAGCTCGAATCTGGAGAGGAGGAAGAAGGCGGCAGCGGCAGCGGTAGTGAGGAGGCAGATGAGCAGCAGGAGGATAGCGAGGACGAGAGCGAGCGGCGGCGCAAGCGGCCACGCCAGCAGCAGCAGCCGCGGCCGGCCAAGGCGCCGCAGGAGGGCAGCATTGCGCAGCTGAAGAAGCAGCTGGCGGCGGCGCGGGGCGGCAGCGCGGCAGCAGCTGAGCAGCAGCAGCAGCAAGAGGAGGAGGGTGTGCCGCTAGAGTGGGGCCGCATCCTGACTGAGGAGGACTTTGACAAGATCCGGCAGCTCAAGCACCGCAAGCTCGTGGATGCGGCGATGAAGGTGCGGGGCAGCGGCCCAGGTTGGGACATTGCACAAGCTGGGTTGATCAAGAGGGAGGGACGGGTGGGCAGGCATGTGCTGCGGCAGCGCCAGAGTGGTGTGGCATAGAACCCTGCGGGGCAGGGAACGCGGAGTGCACCAGTGCAGCGCCGCCCAACCGAATGCCTTCCCTACGCCCCGCCCACCCCGTCTCGCCCTCCCCCGCCCAACCCTGTTACTGCCTGCCCACCGTCAACTGCCTGCCCCTTGTGTGCTCCCTCCCTCCCCGCAGAAGCACGGCCTGAAGAGCGCGAGCAAGCGCGACAAGGCGCGGGCGGCGGCTGAGGAGGAGGCGGATGAGCTGCTGGCGCTCAAGGAGCGGCTGGGCGTCATGCACGAGGAGGTGCGTTTGAACTGCTGGTAATTGTCATGGGTGATGGGGAAACTCGCTATCGTTCAGTCAGTCAGGAGCGGCTGGGCGTCATGCACAAGGAGGTGGGTCATGGCTGCTGGTGCTGTGTGCCACCCTACGAAGATGTGCCATTTGTTCAGCCGAGCTGTACGCCTGGGTTCCATGCACATTGAGACGCGCTGCTGAGGCTGTGATAACGTTGGCCAGGCCCCTGCACGTCCTGCCTCCCCACACTCCATCAAGCACTGGGCGCCTGGTGCCATCTCTCACCCCGCCCTGGCTGCAACTCCCGCCCCTCCCGCCCAAACCTGCCCCTCCCGCCCAAACCTGCCCCTCCCGCGCCCACCTTGCACCATTCGCAGCGGCTCAACCCCGACGCGCTGCTGGGGCGGCACATGCCTGTCGCTCACAGTGCTATGCCCATAACTCCCGCCCCTTCTGTCTGCTCTTTGCGCAGCGGCTCAACCCCGACGCGCTGCTGGGGCGGCACAAGTACCGCAAGGACAAGGAGGAACGCATGAAGAGCGTGCTGGAGGGTGGGTTCCTCTGGGTTTTTGAGCGCTAATATCAGTGGGGGTTTTGACACATGGATCAGCTGGGAGGGCTGGTTCTGGGGGACTTGCTGCCTACATGTACCGGCCCGTGGGGCTGCGCTTGCAGGCTGTGCCTTGCGCCGCCGCCGCCGCCGCTTGAGCCNTGTCGTCAACGCAGTGTTGCTGGCTTCTCATGTGGTGCCCGTTAACACCCATTCACCCATTTACCCTGGGCTGCCACCTTCCCCCTGCAGGCCGCGAGGGGCGCGAGGGCTTTGGCGCCAAGTCGGGCCTGAAGAAGAAGAAGACGGGCGGGCTGAGCAACCGGGAGAAGGACAAGCGCAAGCGCCTGCCCTTTGCGGCGCGCTCCGGCCAGGTGGGCAGGCAGAGGGAGTGGGAAGCTGGGGTGGGCAAGCGGGGCATTGGGGGCATCGAGCTTGAAGGGATGTTGCACGCCGAGGGCTGGCGGCGGTGGTGTGAGTGGTTGGCGTGCGCATGCTGGCACCGTGCGGGTGCCGAGCAACCAGGGAGGGGCATGAGCGTGCGAGTGGTGGCAAGGGCCACCAACCGACCACCTTACTACTGGAATGCCGCTGCGCTCCGCCTCTGGGCGCAGGTCAAGAAGCGGCTGGTGCGGCACAAGCTGAAGTCCAACAAGAACTTCAAGGGGCACGCGCGCAACTGAGCCCGGCAGTAGGCAGCAGCCGGGCATGCGTCGTCGAGCGGCACCCCATCAGCCCAGCGGGTGGCGCCACGCCGCCGCTGCACTGGGCCGCTTGGTCACGCTGCTTGCTCCAGTCGCTTGCAAACTTCATTGCCGTTGTCAAGCGACAGTCGCACCCGCCAGGCAGCAGCGTAGAGGGCGTCCAGCGATGCGCTGGCCCTGGAGGGGGCGCCTTTTTAAACCGATCCATCGGAAGAAGAGTTCCCAGAGCCTGCTGCACACAGTCGTGATGGAGGCGGAGGGCTCCACGCTGCTGGGCGGCAACGAGCAGAGGCAGCAGCTCAACCCGCGGCTCTGGATGTTCTTGGGCTGCAGCTACGTGGTCATAGGCAAGTGTTGGCACCTGGGCAGCCGCCGCGGTACTCCTCGCTCGCCTCCGCCGCCGCTCGTCTCCGCCTGCCGCCACCCAACGTTTGTGCCTGCCCTAATGTGCCCTGCAGGCCTGGTCAATGTTGTGCTGGCGGCGCTCTGGCACTTTTGGCTGGGTGTGGCGCTGGGCTTTGGAGTGGCCAAGATGGGCACCAGCCTGTGCGGCATGACGCTGGCGGCGCGCCCGCCGCCACCCCCTGCCCGCGGCTGCTTCGGGTGCGGCGAGCGGCTGCCGCTGCGTTTCTGCCTGCTGCCTTGCAGCGGCAGCAGCATAACTGAGGATCATGTTTACTGTGGCTGCAAGCAGCCAGCTTTGAGCTGTGCTCTGAAAGCTGCTTGCCGCCTGCCCTGCCCGCAGGTGGCTGAAAAACCTGGGGCGGCGAGTGCTCATGTGGGGCGCTTCCAAGATGCAGCAGCTGTTCTATGTGCGTGGGATGTGTTGCTTCTGATTGATTGTGCAGTAACCGGTTGCTCGGCCTTCTGCCAGTGGCTGGCTGTGCGGGTCACAAAGAAATGCCGCCGTGCTGGTTGGTGCACAGGCAAGCTGATGCAAACTGCCTGTTACCGGTGCCACCCACCCGCTCTGCAGTTCTTCCGCTGGGCCATCTACCTGTACGGCCTAGTCGTGCTGCTGCAAGTGGTCATCCACATGGCCAGCCCAGACTACCGCTGGGCCACCTTCCCCAACGAGTGAGCGCTGCTGGTCACAGCTGCTGCTGGTCGCTGCTGGTCACAGCTGGACAGGTCTTGGCTTGCCATGTTGGCTTGCCATGCGCATACTGGTTTGCAGCACGGCTTGCCAGGGGCTGGGGGCAAGCTGAAGCCCGCCTGCTGGTTTGTCCACCTGCCAGGTCGCCTTTTGCGCCTCAGCAGCTGCCATGCCTGTGCCCCGCAGGTGCCCAGAGGACAAGTTGCTGGGCTGCAGCCGCATTGCGGAGAGCAACCCGCACAACACGCGGCACCTGCAGCCCCTGCACCTGAACGCGCAGCTGGACACAGTGCAGTCATGGGTGCGAAGCTGATAACAATGCTGGCGGGCAGTCGATGCCAACACTAGCAGCTTGCCTGGTGCAAGTGATTTGCGTGTCAATTTTTGCCTCTCTGGCTGCTGTCGCCCCAGCAGGAGGTGCATGAATGCTGCCGTTGCTGGTAGACAGACACCTTACCGTGCCGTCCCAACTGCGCTCGCCGCAGGCCAAGGCGTGGGTGCAGGCGCAGGCGCAGGCCACGCTGCTGCGGGACAGCCGCCGCGGCTTCCTGCACGCCCGCTGCCTCACCATGTTTTGGGGCCTGGCAGACGACCTCTTCATCTCAGTGCGGTGCGTGAGAAGAGAGGGCGAATTGGTTGCAGAATCATGTGCGCAGGTTGCGGGTGGTATGTGATGCACAGCAGGAATGTTCCGCTTGCTGAGCCCTGCTATTCAACACATGCTGTCGCGCTGGTGCGCTCCCGGGCTGCAGGTGCGACAAGCAGCGGCGCGCCGTGGTGGAGGTGCAGAGCCAGCTGCGCCTGGGCCGCAGGTGCGCAAGTGCATAGGCTGCTGGGCAAGTGGCTCTTGGTTCTGTGTACGGCTGCTGTTCCCGAGAATACGCTGGGTGTGGCGCTGCTTGGCAGGCAGCCGTGTGCCTGCCTGCTCATGGGGCTGTGGCGCCGCCTCACACGCCTTGTCCAGCCCAGCCACCTCATCACTCCCCTGCCACATCATCACTCCCTGCCACCTGGCCCCTCCTGCCACCCGCAGCGACTTTTCGGTCAACGCGCGGCGCAACGAGCGGTTCATGCTGGAGCTGTCGCGGGCGGTGCAGGAGGGGCAGCTGGGGGAGGGGGAGTGCGTGGAGGGCTATGCCGCGGGCGCCACGATAGGATGATACCCTGCATCACACGGCAGCGGGCCGCTTGCGCTGGGCGCATTTGTATCAATTCGCTCTGACGTCCCTTCTGACCAGGCCTGTAACTTGTAGCCACTTGCTGCCGCACCTGTCAGTGTGAAGGGACAGCGATCGATCAACACTCTCGAGCGGGAGCAGCAGGCATTATCAGATCGCAGAACCAGCATCGCAGGTGCCTGCCTGCACTAAGGCGCCGCCACAATTTTGCTGCTTTGGCGGCAGCTGTGTGCCACAAGGGGCATGTCAAGGCACGGCATGTTTGTACACAGAAACCTTGCCGGCTGGTCCTGCAGCACAGGATGGCAGCAGCGCCACAGCACGAAGGCTGCTGTTGCCGAAAGGCAGATGGGATCTGCAGGGGCTGCCTGCAAATATTTGCGGAGCGCTGTGTCGACAGGGGCGGCGGCACTGTCGCTTCATGCACATTGTGGCAAAGCAGCCATGTGCTGCCCGCAATGTGTCTCAAGATACCGGTATCTACGTGGGCAGCGTTGTTCTACTGGCAGCCGTGCAGCATCAGATTGCCCTGCTTTCTGCGCAGATAAAGCGCCTGTATCTGCTGGTAAGTGAGAGGGAGCTTGCAGGTGGCAGCCCGGTGGGCGGCGCGAAGCGCCGCCCCCGGGCCCCTGAGCCTGCGGCCTTTGCATCTTGCAACCTGCTGCAGCTGCTGCTTGTGCGCATGCAGCTGCCCCTGCAGCACAGCCATGTAAAGTTGTGGGTTGGAGC
>JADXDR010000152.1:39391-58118 GCA_025026875.1 Chlorella ohadii
CGCCACCGCCCAGCCCCAGCCCACCACCACCCTCGCCGCCACCCAGATCCAGCCCGCCGCCGCTCTCACCTTCGCCGCCACCGCCAAGCCCCAGCCCACCCCCGCCACTCGCCTTCACCGCCGCCGCCCAGCCCAAGCCCCCGCCCACCTCGCCCCATCCTCCCCGAGCTCGTCCGCCCGCCGCCCTCACCCCCGCCSCCCTCGCCGTCTCCGCCACGGGCAAAGCCACCGCCTCCCGAGTCTCCCCTGCCTGAGCTGGCCCCCGTGCCGGCCCCTGCGCCAGCCCCCGTGCCAGAGCCAGCACCAGAGGACGCCTCGGCTCTTACACCCTCGCCCCCACCGCCGCCACCTGGTGCGGCGGACGCGGATGGCAGCTCGCTGCCGCCTGGCAGCGTGCTGCTGTTCCAAGACGACTTTGATGGCACCCAGCTGGACAGCAGCAAGTGGAGCATCGAGCTGGGCACGCCCTCAACCGCCAACAATGCCGGCCAGCTGCAGGTGTGTGCTGGCAACGTTGGCCATACATGGCCGTGCAGAACGGGCGGAGAAATGTAACGCAGCAGCTGGAAGCGCTGCATGGTGCCAGCAGGAGGAGTGTGCTTGCCGCATGTGCACCTAATGTGGTGTGACCGCAACGTGCCGCTCCTCTTGCTCCAAGCATGCCTCTCCTGCTCATGTGCCTTGCATCTGCAGACGTACACTGACTCAAGCGACAATGTGTGGGTGAAACGCGGGGAGCTGCACATCACGGCGCTGCAGCCGGACCGCGGCAACGCCTATACTAGCGGGCGCATCCAGACCAGGGACAGCTTCTACCCCGGCATGCGGGTAGGACACATTGTATGCTTGCGTGGCAATGAGGCAGGGTGTGGCGCAATGGCTAGGGCGTGGCACTGTGGTTCCTCGTTGCCTCCTGTACTTGACGTTATGGCTAAGATGCCAGATGCCTGGCACGCTGCCCGCCCCGTTGGCCCTTTGTATGCAACGTTCTGGCCCCAACCGCTGCCCTGCCCCGCAGCTGGCGGATGGCACTGTGGTGGAAACAGTGCATGTCGAAGCGCGCATCCAAGCGGCGGGGCCCAGCCAGGGAGTGCTGTCCCAGCTGTGGATGCTGCCGCCAGATGGCAAGTACGGCTCCGACTGGCCGGCCTCTGGAGAGGTGTGTGTGTGGGTGGATGGGTGGGTGGGGGGTGGCATGGTTCTCCAAACCTTTTGGGCAGGCTGCCTTAACGGGCAGCCACACAGCGAGCGATGTGGGCTGTTTGCTGTGTGCTGGCCAGGGCAGGGCAGGGCGTTGCAAGCGGCCACGAGGGCCATGTTGCTGCCTTGCGCTGTTCCCGGACCATGCCTGATATCATTTGCAGCAACAAGTGCAGCCCTTTGTCGCTTACCCACTGCAGATTGACGTCATGGGAGTGATCAATGAGGGCCTGCAGGCCACACAAGGAATCCACTATGGCGGCGCATGTGCGTGTGGCTGCAATGCTGTTTGTGCTCGTGGCTGCGGCTTGTGCGTTGCGTTCTGCTGGGCGGTTGCCTGCTGGTGCGGCGGTGCTGAACGCCGGGATCAGTCTTACTCTCAGGGCCGTGACGTCCAGCTGTTGCCCAAGCTGGCATGCATTCACTGCCATTGGATGATCAGGCTGTCGAGACCTTCTCCCTGCAGGGCCGCTAAACCAAGTCAAGGACGTGTCCACCCGTGCCCCCGGCGGCCAGGGCTTCTGTGACGTTTACCACGTTTTCCGCATGGACTGGAAACTGAACACCATCAACAGTGAGAGCGCGCTGCTGTGGTTCCCGTCTCCCCACCTGCCCACCGCCGCCGCTGCTTCCGTCCCAGCCAGCGCGCTGCGCTGACTTGCGCGGGCCCCTGAGCAGCAAGCTGATCAACTATGAACTACCTGCACCCTCTACTCCTGCAGTGTACATCGACGGCGCACAGACGGCTGCATTCAACAGCATCGCCCTCGACGCCGCCGGCTGGTTTGCGTCGGCGGCGGGCACGCCAAACTCTGCTCCTTTCGACATCCCCTTCTCTATCATACTGTGAGCCTGGGCCATGGGTCAAACAACTGTGGATCTCGACTGCGCTGGTGCAAGTCTGCAGCTGGCTAATCGCACATGCCCACCCGGCCTCCATTCCTCGTGCAGGAACGTGGCGGTTGGCGGCAAGTGGGCGGGTGCACCGGACGCAGCCTCCTACTTCCCAGCAACCATGCTGGTGGATTACGTGCGTGTGTGGGGCACTCCTTCCAACAACACCAGCTCCGGTGGCTTCATTTGGGATATCCTGAACAACCCCTCCTGATTCCTGCACATTTGTCATTCTCTTGGATGGCCCAGCATTTGGGCCGGCTGCACTTGCACACCCACAGGCAGGCAACGACTGACCAATGCCACTACTCTATTAGCTCACCAGACGCTGTAACATGTTCTTGCACTCATGCTGTTTGGAGCAGTAGTGCTTCACAGGAGCCAGTGAGCTGCCAGGGTGGGCAGGGAAGACGCACGGTTCCAGTTGCGCATGTGGCACATCGGCAAGCCTGCGCACCTCGTAATGGGCGGACGATAGGTTGGATTGCGCAATTGTATGAATGCTTGATGCTCAGTGCTAGGCTCAACTAATGTGCACAAACAGGGAATTGGTGGTGGAGAGGTGCTGCCGTGGGCATTGAGCAGCCGCTGAGCCCGCACTCCCCGTGGCCACGCGTGGCGCGCCCACCTGGTAAGCGCCCGCTCGTCGCGCCCTCGCGCCGCTTGCCCAACTGACGTAGCACTCTGCTCTGAGTCTTTTTCCAGCGTTCACGGCCCTGCGGCGGCGTTGCGAGCAGGCAGTTGGGGGTCTGTTGCCGGCGCCCTCCCGGCTGTTCTCCGGTGTTATCAGCGACATCGCGTTCCTGCAAACGTCCACAAGTTCGCCTCTGCAACGGCAGCGATCACGGCCGGCGGTCGGCCACCCTGACGCGGCGCTGCTCGCACGCCGACCGCGTGCGCCCCGTGAGCGCGCAGCAGCCCTGGCGGTCGCAGCGCCATGAGCTGGACCAGCCAGGGCAGCGGGCGGCTGCCCAGCTGGACCAGCCAGGGCCGGCCGCCCCGCCCTCCCTCCTTCAGCACCAGCGAGCGCGATCGGGTGCCGCTGCCGCCAGGTGCGCACCAAGCAGGAGTTGCACGCAGGGTTCATTTCGATGACCAATAGCCCTAAATAGTCCTGTAGTATCTATCCTGCTGGCAACGCCCCAGTTTGTTGGATCTCCTCCCTGCCTCTGCAGAAATGTTTGGCGGGCGGCCGCCGCTGCCACCGGCTGCCACAGCCACCATCTTCCTCACTGGGTGCGCCGCAAATCTTNGCTATGGATGTTTGTGCGTACGTGCTGGAACATTGAGTGCCACACGCTCTTGCTGCAGCTGAATTGCTGGGCTGCCCACAGCAGCTGACCGCTGCTCTCCAGCGCTGGCTGTNCACCCCCCCTGCCGCCGAGCACCGCAGGCCCAACCTGGACCCTCGCAGCGTGCGGCAGCAGCCCAAGCGCTACAGCCAGACGCTGGCCAAGGACGTGGAGTCGGACATTGTGGCGGAGCGGCAGGCGGTGGCAGTGCAGGCAGAAGTGTGGAGCAAGAAGAAGCGCATATGGTTCTGGGCAATCGCTGTGTTGCTGCTCCTGGCCGGCGGCGTGGCAGTGGGAGTCGGCGTGCCCATGGCACTGCAGTCCAAGAACGCGGCGCCAGCGCAGCCGCTGCAGCCAAGCGTGCCNTAGCGTGCCGAGCCCGCCGCCGCCCAGCCCGCGACGTGCTGCGGCGCAGCCCGTGCAGCCTGCAGATAAAGCGTGAGTTGCGCAGCGGGCAAGNCCATGCAGCAGCATGCTGAGCCTGCTGCTGAGGGCATATGGAAGGGCATGGCATGCTGCTGTTAACCAATTAGATGCTGACTGCCCCGCTGCCTGCTTCTGTTCTCCAGGCCGGCCGCTGCTGCTCCCAAGCCAGCGCCCAAGCCGGCACCAGCGCCCAAGCCGAGCCCCAGCCCTAGCCCGCCACCTGCGCTGCCGCCTCCCGCCCCCTCTCCCAGCCCTCCCCCTCCCGTGGCGCCTGCACCCGCGCCAGCAGCAGCGCCGCAGCCCTCCCCATCGCCTCCCCCGCCAATGCCGTCGCCTCCAGCCCCGCAGCCCTCGCCGCCGCCCGCCTCGCCGCCGCCTGCGACGGCCGCTGCAACACCAGCCACCCCCGCACAGCCGGATTGGGTGCCTCCAGGCAGCGTAGCACTATTTGAGGAGGACTTTGCGGGTCCCAAACTGGACGAGGGCAGGTGGACGGTGGAGACTGGGCAGCTGCAGAGCGCCCGGGATGCGGGGCAGCTGCAGGTGGGCCGGGGGTGGGCAGGCAGGGGATGAGCGGGAGATTCAGCTGCATGGGCAGAATTGCTGGTTGTTGCCTGATGTTTTACGCTAAGGATCGGGATGCTGGAGTGAGCAACCAACTGCAGGCCGTTGTACCGCTGTCTGCTCCTCTCCGGCCATCCCTGCATGTGCAAGTTTCCCTTTCCCTGCTCCTGCAGACATACAGCGCTGACCCACAGAATGTGGCCATGGCCGGTGGGGCGCTCAACTTGGTGGCTCAGAAAGGGGCGGCTGGGTTCACGAGCGGGCGCATCCGCAGCAAGGGCAGCTGGTACCCTGGCATGCCGGTGGGTGCTGCTCTGCGGCTGTGCATGCTCTGTGATGGGTTGGCCACATGGCGGTAAGCCAGCATGATGGTGGTTGCCGATATGACCTGGATATGACCCTGACTGACACCGGTTGCATGTGTCGGGGTTGCCTGCCGACGGAAACACGGCCTAGCTTGCTGTCTGCCCGCCCGCCTGTAGATGCCAGACGGCTCCAAGGTGCGTCTGCTGCACGTGGAGGCGCGCATGAAGGCGCCACAGGGCAAGGGTCTCTGGTCCGCATTTGTGCTGGCGCCGGCAGCCAACAAGTACGGTCCATGGCCCGCGTCCGGAGAGGCAAGTTGTGCCGCGCTGGCTTCGGCTCGTGATCTTTGAAGCAGCGGCAGGGGGAGAGGCAGCGGTGCTGATGCTGGGGCTCTGGGCAGGTTGCAGCCATCGCTCAGCTACCGTGGCGCCAGCGGCAGCTGAGCCGATCACCCTGTTCTGCTGTGGTCGTATCATGTGATTGTGCCATCCTTATTTGCCTGTGCGCAGATTGACGTGGCACAGGTCATCAACGCGGCGCAGGCGGCAACGCAGGGCATCCACTTTGGAGCGCCCTGTGCGTGCATGGGGCAGTGCTGGGTCCAGCGCTGCGGTGGCACTCGAGCGGCGCTCTGTCGGCTGTCTACACGTCTCCTGTGGCACTGGGGCCCGCGCTTGCTTACCTGCAGTCTGGATCCACCGCCCACGCTGCCCCACACCCCTTCCGCTCGCATAAAACTCATGGTATCCCTGTCGTCTGTGTCCCTCTGCCCCCAGACCCCGGCAACAAGGTGCTGGACGTGCAGACCGCCGGCGCGTACGGCGGCGGCATGCACACATTTGCAGTGGAGTGGGCACGGGATTCCATCACGAGTGAGCGGAAATTTGGGCTGCCTGCTGCTAGTGCTTGTGGTAGTGGTTGGTCGGGATGCTGTGGGAAGACTGGGTGGGCATCGCTGCGCACCTCAGGGGCAGCTGGTTGTTACGCCTGCTCACAACAGTGGCGCGCCAGCGACAGCCTGGACAGCATGCCCAGTGTCCCAACTCCGCGCCTCCCACCCTCCCACAGTGTTCATCGACGGCAAGGCTATCAAGCAGTTTGTGAGCCTGGCTGCCAACCCAGCCGCCGGCTGGTACACATCTGGCGCCGCCGCCGGTGCAGGCGCCTCGGTGCAGGCGCCGTTTGACGCGCCCTTCTATCTGGCGCTTAACCTGGCTGTGGGAGGCACCTGGCCGGGCGCCCCAGACGCCACCACGCCCTTCCCAGCCACCCTCAGCGTGGAGCATGTACGCGTCTGGGCCACCCCTGACTATGCCTTGGGGGCCGCCAGCCTCGACCCCACGGCAGCGGTGCCACAGCAGGCAGCGCCCGCCCAGGACGGGCAGCCAGCAGCTTAGCCGTGCTCCCGTGAGCTGGCCAGCAGCCCTTTCCGCATAAGCAGCACCGCGTAACCTAGGCAGCAGCCCGGTNCCGGCAGTGAGGGGCGCCTGTGACATGAGCCGCACCTGCCAAACCAGCGCTGCCTGTGACTGACCTGCACTGTTTTTGGTACACGCCCTCCCCCTTTGCATTTCTTTGCATGCCTTCTCTCCATTCCCTCATTCGATTACCACTGCACCGCAGCTGCTCGGGGTGCTCACCGCCTGAATTGCCGACTGCCTCAAGTCTGGGTTTTGCAATGTGGCGCCTCACGATTTGATGCAAGTGACACTCAGGGTGGCGTTGCACTCTGCCGCTGCCAGACGTGTATTGGCGACCACTTGCGCAGCGGCTGGTGGCCGCCCCTCGCCGGCTGCCCGGCCTGCTCGCTGCCCGCCATGTCATCGTCACCAAGCACAACGGCCTCCCCTGCAAAGCATGCCAGACGAGCGGTTGAATGGGTGGCAGGGTTGTGCAGGCCGGCTGGTGGGAATGCATCCGAAGCCCAACGTCTTCAATTCCTTGAGGGGCTGGTTTGCAGCAGGGCTATCGCCCAGCACATGAACCAAAGGCGATCTCGGCCCTCCCAGCTGATGGCAGTGCAAGGGCAGCACGCACCTGAAGCTGCCAGCGAGGCGCCATCCGCCGACAGGCACGCACACAGCAGCGGGCGCGGAGGGGCGGCCTCGGGGAAGAGGCTGCTCACTTCGCCTGTGCACACACAGATGCGGAGCACGGAGGCCGAAAAGAGGTTGAAATGGCATGGGTGGGTACTTCACATCAGCAAATGCACCACCGATCATCATCCAGCCTGCCTACAGGACTGCATTCGACTCCGCCCCTCAACCCACTCTGCTCACCGCTAGTGCAGTCCACAAAGTGCACGCCGCCGTCGGCTCCGGCTGCCACCAGGCACTGCCCGCCGCTGCTGCCCGCCTCGCCCAGCAGCGTGCACGACAGCAGAGGAGCATCCACCTGCAAATGGTACAGACAGCGGCCCTGGCGCACATCCTGCATGTGAACAAGTGGAGCGAACGGGAGCAAGTTGGGATTCACAGGCTGCAAATACCTACCGGAGGTGCAGGCTAGAAGGCCGCCTGCTTCACAGTGTCGCTGGTCAGGCCACGTCAGGGTCTGGCATGAGATCTTGCTCTGTGCAAACTGCCCATACCAGCACACGCATGATACAGCATGGCACATACTCCGCCTCGTGAGGCGTATTGTACCAGCAGTTTCACGAGCAGCACTCACCATCATGATCACTGATCCGTCCTTGGACACCGCGCAGAACAAGCCGTTGCGCCCAAACACGCAGTCCGATCCCATAGCCTGTGCACACAGGGCAGGCACTAGAGCGCGCCGTTTCAACAGATGGCACAGCTTGCTGCTTCACACAGCTACTGGCTGCGCATCCAGGCAGTGAGTACTGCACTATTGCTTTGCAACCGAAACACACACTTCATCCTATGCATCCGGATTCATCCTGTGCACCCTGCGCCCTGCTCTTGCCTGGTTCCATGGCAGCGTGCACAGCGGCAGCAGCGCGCTGTCGCCTCCCTCCCGAGCCCACAGCCGCAGGCGGCCGTCGCTGCAGGCGGCGCCAATGAGCGGGCCGTCCGGCTGCGCTTTGACGCCGAACAAGTACCCCGGCCGCCAGCGCTCCGGAACTGCAGGGGCAGTGCAGGGGTGGCTGGGTGCTCACATCGCCTGCAGGTGCATGCCTGACGCACCATGCTGCGGCCTCTCAAGTATCACGAGCAGGGCTGCGGCTGCAGGCATGTTATCGGAAGCACAAGAGCTTGCTACCAGTTCTCACCAGCATGCTCAGCGCCGGCCGCCTCGGCGGGAGCGGGCGGCGGGCCCGCCACGCACAGCTGCCGCTGAGTGCCCACATCCCACAAGTAGAGCGACTCGCCGCTGGCTGTGACGAGCCGCTGCTGCTGCTGCTGCTGCTGCGCCGTGCTGCTGCCCCCTAAGCTTTCACGGTTACCGCTGCTGCTGCTGCTGCTGCTGCTGCTGCTGCTGGGGGGTTGAAGCCAGACGCATGCGTAACACTCCTCTGGGTGCCCCTGCGGTTGACAGGCACACAGCAGAGTCAGTATGAGGCCGGATCAGAGCTGTAACCCACACAAAACCAATGCCAGTAGCAAGCTGCAGGGAAGCTATCAGGCAACGAGCAGGGCAGCAGGGCCGCATGCGCTATGCGGCAGTGCACCGCACCGCACCTCTAGCCGCGCAAGCTCGCACGTCCCTGCATGCCCCAGGTTGTGCCTGGAAGTCAGCGCAGCCTCCAGCGGGCGCCACAGGCAGACCACGCCGTCCGACGAGCCTGGCGGCAGGAGCCGGGGAAGCAGTGTTCTCAGTTTGTGCACTGCATGCGCTGAAAATGTGGGCACCACAGAAGCTGGCGCAGCAGGGAAACGGCAGTGACAACTGCAGCAGAGCAGCGGCGTGGCTAGGGAGCTGCATGCACTGCCTGCCCTGCATGCAGCAGCCACACACGCGTGGTGTAGCTAGCCGCGCACCAGAAGCAACCATTGAGCCATCAGGGGACCAGGCCACGCGCATCACTGAGTCTGCATGGCCCTGGAATGCAGCCACCTGCACACATCATGGACTATGCTTCAGCGGGCTGCAGGAAAACAGCAGCAATGCCCCTACCGTTCCAGACCCAGCAGCAGCAAACAAGAGCAACAATGCTGCTGTTGAGCAGTGCAAACCGCAAGTTGGCAGGGGCCGGACCTGCATGTAGCGGCCCCCAGATGCAGTTCCACCCTGCTGCCGCCTCCACACGCCCGCGGAGCAGTCATCTGTCATCATGTGAAGATTGGGCAGGGGACGGCAGGTTATGCAAAGCAATGTGCCGCCAACCGCCACTCCGGCTTGCAGGCAGGCCCATGGTGGTAGGGCGGCACTACAGTGCTTCGCCATGCGCAGCACAAGGAGCACCTGAGGCAGACACCAGCAGGCTGGAGGAGGCCGGGTGGAAGGCTAGGTCGAACACACGGTTGTCATGCCCATAAGCGCGGAATGTGCGGCCGTTGGCAAAGCCGTCTGCCGCCGCCTCTGCCGCGCTGCCGCTGCTGCTGCACCTGCGCCAGAGGTTTGGGATGGCACATGCCATGCACTGAGCTTGCAGTGTAGGCAGCTATGCAAAAGGGTTGAATTCATGGAGCAATATTTGCCGCCGCTCACCCGGCATCCGTGAGCGCCAGGCTACCGAACGCGGTGGTGGCCTGGTGCTCGTCGAGGGCGAGCTGCTGGGACGCTGCAGCGGTCACAGCGCTTCTAATGCGCGGCATAGCGCGCCCTGGAGCGCGTGCCTGCAGCCGCCAGCCGCCAAGCCGGCGACAAGTTTTTGAGCGGCTCCCACCCTCTCCCGTGCGTTGCCGCAACTGGTAGCAAATTGTTTTGCAGGATAAATGCGAATTGATCTGCTGCAAAGCGGAGTTAAATTCGGGCTACCATCAGCCGGCCGCCGCCAGCTCGCCCATGCCGCCGCTGAGCGGAGCTGCTTGTTCTGATCTCTTTCTGCCTTCCATCAGGAGCTTACATGGGCGTCAGTGTCGCGAAATGTCAACTCCATGGCTAGGAGATGGAGTCACAAGACGCTGCGCTATGACGCAAGCATGGCCGCCCTGGGTGAGTTGAGTTCACACCCTCACAGCACCCGCAGCAGGACGTTAGTNGAGGTAGTGGCCTTCTGGGTAAGCGGGGTCCAGGGTGTGGTCTGGCGCAGCCCCGGCCTCACGCAGCACAGTGACACGTCGCCCAGCATCCCGCGCCGCAGCCTGCGGCAGGACCATTGCAGAGGGCAGGCGATGCTGGTTGGGGCGAGTGCAGCTGCATCCAAGAGGAGGGAAGACTGCAGGGGACGAGCAACCAAAGCACAACAGGCAACGAGGCGCGCTGCCACCAGCTGCCCAGCACAAAGCACACCCCGCCACATAGCATGCCCACCTGCAGCATGGGCACAAACGTGCCGCTCTGGGACATGGCACCTGAGCAGCTGCACGCCATCAGCAGGCCGCCCGGCTCCACCAGCTGCGAAAGAGCGAGGCGAGGGGCAGTTGTAGACGTTTGGTAGGTCGGCCAGGTGAGGGGGCAGCGTGCAGAGGCATGCAGCATGGCTGATGCCTCACAATGAAGGCCGCCTGCGTGCCATGCTTCATCCATTCGCCTGCTGCCGCTCCACGCCTTGCTTGTGCTGTTGAGTCGATCCAATCGATGAGCTGCACAGTGCAGCCGCCCCTCCTCACCCACCCTCCAACTCCAACGAGCATGCCCCCCTCACACTCCACCAATCATGCCCTGCCCACCTGAATGGCCATTGCATTCAGCCGGCGGTACTTGCGGGTCGCCTTCTCCAGCGTTTTGCGCGAGGGCGCCAGCTTGGGCGGGTCGAAAACGACCAAGTCCCAGCGCCGCCGCTCCGCCAGCGCCTGCAGGCCGGACGGGGTTGCATGGCGGGCAGTCATGCTGTTGTTGCAACAGTGCAGGCATGCTTACGGGCTGCAGAGTTTGCATACTGCTGCTTTGCAAATTCTGCAGCATAAACCCTGGTAGGATGCCAACACACCCATCAGCCAAACCCCGCCACTCGCAAACCCATCCCCACCTGCTTCATGAAGTCAGCCACGTCAGCACGCACAAAAGACGCCACTCCCTGCAAGCCATTCAACTCGGCATTCCGCCCCGCCAGCTCCACAGCCGCGGCCGAGGAGTCCACACCCAGCGCTGCTGTGGCGCCCCCAGCGGCAGCCGAGAGCGCAAAGCCGCCCGAGAAGCAGCACATGTCAAGCACGCTGCGCCCCGCTGCCAGCTGGCGGACCACAGCGCGGCTGTCTCGCTGGTCGGCGTAGAACCCGGTCTGGGAGAGAAAAGGGAGGGTATGGCAGGGGAGGGAGAGGAAGCACTTTGGGTGAGTGTGGGCAGACAAACTGCGTTCACAGCTCAGCAGGCAAACATTGCACGTGGCGCAGGATTCAGCAGCCGGCAGCAGCACGTGTGCAAGCAGGGCAGAAGCGAAGCGCACAGAGCAGAGGCGCTTGCCGTGGTCCCCCGCACAGCACCTCACCTTTTGCCCCAGCGGCGAGGCCAAAAACTTGAGGCCATTCTCCATGATCACCACAGTGGCTGGAGCTGCCCCGATGCTGCTGCTGCTGGTGCTGCTGCTAGCTGCCGCCGCTGCCTCTGCCGCCTCAACTGCTGCTCCCTCATCTGCGCCCTCTGCTGCTGCTTCTGCTGCTTCTGCTCCAGGCTGCTGCGCAGGTTCGCAGCCCTCCTCTTTGAGCATGTCAGCTGCCGGCCGCCACACGATGCTGGTCAGGCCCGTGTGCTGCCGCAGCGCTGCACAGATGGCCTCTCGCTGCTGCTCCACCCAGGCCGCTGCATATCAGAGGAAGAGGCAGAGGTGGAAGCAATGTGAGGCAGGGAGGTAGCAGTGCAGACTTGACAATGCACGATGCAGCAATGCAAGCCGGACACACGCCGACCCACCAGCTTTCCTACATGCCTGCATGCCGCGTGCGCAATGCAGGAGCAGCAGCAGGAGTTACATCAAGCAGACCAATGCCAAACAAACCCAATGCGGCAAACAAACCCAATGCGGCCCACCTGAGGAGGAGACCACGAGGTCGCTGCCCAGCACGTCCACAATCAGGCCCGACAGCCGGTCCCCCTCGCTGTTCAGCAGGCGGAACACGGTCGTGCGCTGCGCCTGCTGCGTCTGCTGTGCCTGCAACGGCTCCGCATGCTGCTGCTCTGCTTGCGCTGCTGGCTGGCAGCGCAGGCCCAGGGCGGCTCGCAGCGCCACTGCCTGCTGGATGCGGGTGCTGACCAAAGCGTGCAGGTCGGGCGCCTGCAGCCGGCTGCCCCCGAAGCACTCCTCCGCCAGCTGCATGATTCGCACTCGGAACATTGAGTTGGGGTTGTAGATGCCCCAGCCCACGGCCTTCTCTGCGCCGTCACACACCAGCACTGTGTCGCCCGCCTTGGGCGCCGGCCGCCCCAACACACGATCCACGGCTCCCGAGTAGACCATGGGCGATTGCCCCTCTGGTGTGGGAGGTTCAAGATAAGGAGATGTGTGTGACAGGAAGCAGGTGAAAGGGCACAGCAGGCAGCAGGCTGTGAGCAGCCCACAGCGCGGTGCCCAACACCTGAGCGGCGTAATCTTACGTCAGGCTAGAACGTTTGACAGCCGCCCCCACCTGTGAACAGNCTTGGACTTGCCGCCCTTCAGGATGACGCGAGGCAACTGCGGACCAGCATCAGAGCTGCTGCTGCTGCTGCTGCTGCTGCTGCTTGCGGTGCGCTGCTGAACAGCGGCGGCGCCGGCGGACTGCTTGGCGCCGCGGGCAGGGGGCGGTGCTGCGGCATTTGCCGCCGTCCATGTACTCCTCAGGCGTCGGCTTGGCTTGCCAGCCAGCCTCAGGGGCTGTGGACGGCCCAGGCAGCGAGCCAGCGTGACGGTGTGCGCACCGAGCGCCTGCATAGCCCCGCCTGCCGCCTCAAAGCATGCGAAACAGCCGTTGTATATGCATGCATGTGCTGAACGCGGGCCATGTGAGCCCCGCTCGGCGCCAGCTGCCAATGCGGCCAATGGGCGGCCACTGCTCCTCGTTTCTTCGAGTGCGGATCATTTACCGCCTTCCCAGACCTTCGATCATCGTCTAAGAGCCATGATCGCTCAGGCCGCGGCGCAGGCGCAACGTTGTGCGGCGCCCTGCCCCGCTGGGGCCAGGCCGTCCGCCTGCCAGCAGCGCCAGGCGTTTGCAAGCTCGGTTGTGCGCCGCCAGCAGCTGCACAGGTAGAGAAAAGGGCGCGGCCGCGAAAGTAGCATTCCGCTCTTGCTCGTGCACCACTCGCTGGCTCACTGGGGCCGCACCCCCGCTCGCAGGATCGCTGCCCGCCGCGACGTTGCCCTGCAAGCGGCCCAGACCGAGACAGTCACCACCGCGGCCCCAGCCGCCGCCGCTCCCGCCGCCGCTCCTGCCGCGGGCGCGGCCTTCTTGTACACGTCGTTTGAGGGCAATGCCTTCCGCGTGCAGTTCCCCAAGTCGGGTGAGCACAAGCAGCTGCTTTTGCTTCCTGGTTTGGGGAACCGTTCCATGATCAGCGGCCGCCGCCACTGCCGGCTGCGGTGCGTGCCTGCGCCGACCCACCTCGCGCAGCAGCAGAAGCTGGTCTGGGCAATGCTTTCGCAAACAATCACCCCATCCGCTCCTCACCTGCAGACATCAGCGTGCTGGTGGACCCCTGGCTGGTCGGCAAGCTGACGTTTGGCGGCCTTGACTTTGTGTACGCCGGCAGCAAGCGTGAGGCGGGCTCAGGGCGGCGCATGGGAGGCCCACTGGTGGAGAGCCGCACAACCTTCTTGGCCAACCCTGCTTGCGGTTGCGCTGGCGGCTTGTCCTGGCCCCTACGTTGCCTGCAATGGCCGAGCACAGCTGTCGGCGTGCACATGGCTTGTCAGGGTGGCGTTGCATTCAGCTGCACTCTGTACTGCCGCCACTCCTGGTTTGCAGGTGTGGCACGGGAGGACACGCTGGACATTGACCAGATCGCTGCAGAGACAGACTTCATCCTGCTGACCCAGGGCATCGATGACCACGCGCACAGGTGATTAGGGATGTTTTCTGCCGTACTGGGCGCTCAAAAGAACTTGAGAAAGAAGGAGCATGGCCACCCTTAACGCTTGCTGCGGCCGCCGCCGCAGTCCTGAGACACTGCTTTCTTACCATGGTTGGGTTGCGGCACGTTCTTGCTGACTCCGCGTGCTCTCGCCCGCTGCTGTGTGTGCAGGCCCACGCTGAAGCGCCTGCCCAAGACGATCCCGGTGGTGGCCTCGCCCGCGGGCGCTGCCGTGGCGCGCTCCTGCGGGTTTCGCACCGTGTACGAGCTGCGGCCAGGGCAGAGCCTGACGCTGCTGGATGGCCGCATCACCATCCAGGGCACCGCGGGTAGGCTGGCTTGGGGTTGTTGTATTCCATTTGGCCTGCCTGGATGCAAGCAAACAGTGTGCTGTGCATGCATGTAGGGTGAAGGCCGCTGGCGAACACCGGCTGTCCATCCCACCCAGCAGCCCCACCCACCCAGCTTGCATCGCTGCTTCACACCGTTGCAGGCGCGCTGGTGGGCCCGCCTTGGAGCCAGCGCGAGCTGGGCGTGGTGCTGCGGGAGAACCTGCCCGCCTCGGCCAGCGGGCGCGGCGCCAGCCTGTACTATGAGCCGCATGCGGGTGGGTGGGCGGGGATTGCGCTGGGGCTGAGGGAGCCAAGGGAAGGCAGGTGGCAAGGCGACATGCGTGGCTCCTGCCGTCTGCTCTGCTGTGCTTGCGAATGTGGCTGCCTTGGTTGGCCACAGCAAACTCTAACCCACAACCCGCAGACTTTGTGCCGGAGAGCGTGGCGCGCGTGGCGCCCGTTGATGCGGTGGTGTCGCCTCCCTGCTCCCAAATCCTGATGGGGTACCCGCTGGTGAGCGGGAGCGCGTGTTTAGCGGCCTGGGCTGGCTGTGCATGCCTTGCCTCGCTGGTGTGCCGTGGGTTAGGCGCATCGGCGCGGCAGCTGCGGCATGGTGAAGCTCCCCTGCCCTTCCGCAGCGGCAGCGACCATCAACTGTGTATGTTTTGCTGGGATGATGGCGTGCACCCAAGCTGCGCTTTCAACCCATGTGCTTGCCTCCTGCCCTGGCAGGTCAAGGGCTCCGCTGACGCAGTGCACCTGCTCATCCAGCAATCTTGCTTTGACCTAAGTACTTCTTGTGTAATTGCCTCCTCCCTTGCAGGTCAAGGGCTCCACAGACACCGTGCAGCTGCTCAAGCTGCTGCGCCCCAAGGTCTACATCCCGCTGCTCAAGTGAGGGGGTGGCCCTGGTTGCTAAGGCAGTTGCATTTCTAGGGCAGGAGTGTGCAGCAATGCTGCAGAGGTTTGCACGCTACGAACTTGGATGCGGGGCACTCATGTGTCGCAGCCTGCACGAATTGCTGCTGTGCCTACGGCACCATGCCTTTCCCAGCAGCTGCACCCAGACTCTGCCCGACCGCCAACCGCCTCGCCCATCACTCCCTTTGCAGCGCCGAATTTGACCAGAGCGGCCCTCTGGCGGACATGCTTGTTGAGGAGGGCAGCACGGCAGAGATTCAGCGCCAGCTGTCCACCATCCCCGAGCTTGCGGGGGTGCAGGTGGCTGTGCCGCTGGCCGGCACCGCCCGCCCCATCACCATCGCGTGAGCAGCTGTATTGCCCCATCAGCCTCGCTTGCCTCACAAGAACACGCTTGATGCGGCAGCGCGGGCAAAGCACGGCGATGGCGCTCACTCGCGGGGCAGTGGCTGCAAATCGCTGCCGCAAACCCCAAGCTCAATTAATCCCTCCTGAATGTACCAATAACGCCATTGCGCACCCCTGCTTTGATTTCATTTGCTTTAGTTCATTTATCCTCTTTGCATCCGCGCTTGAAATTTGCAAGTGCCAGGAAACTTGGGCAGGGTGGCAAGGGGGATGGTGGGTTCTTGGGCTGGCCAATGGCATGCCAATCTGTGCTGCAGCGCAAAGCAAGCCTCCCATCGTTCCCACAGGCTTCGTCTTGCAGCAATGAGGATCGCCCGGGCTGGCTGGGGCGCCGCGCTCCTGGCCCTCGCGCTGAGCCAGGGTGCGGGGCGGCATGAGCAGCTGCAATCGCGCTCAGAAGCACAAGTGACACGCATGCATGGTTTGAGCGAGCCCCAGCCCCTCCCTGCAGTGGCGGCGGCGGCTGGCACTCATGCCGGCGGCGGCGCAGCGCCGCTGCATCGGAAGCTGCTTCAAACAGGTGCTTTTGGTAGCCGGCTTCTAGACGGCAACCCACAATGCCAATAAGTGGGAGGTCAGCAAGCGCTGGTGTTGAGTAAGCTGCTCCTGACCCCCCTCTTTACAGCCCGCCGCCGAGCCCGCCCAACTTCCCTCGACTTCATCTGTCCGCCTCCCCCTGCACAGACTATGTGGGCAAAGACCCTCGTGGGGCAGACACCCGAGGCGCGGATGTGATCGGATCCGATCACATCGGCTCGGACCCTCTCGGCGGCGGCCGCGGCCGGCCCGCTTCGCCTGCCCCGGCGCCTGCGCCTGCGGCAAGCCCCTCCCCCTCGCCCTCCCCACTCGCCCGCCGCCGCCCCGCCAGCGCCGCCTGCGGCGGCGCCGGCCCCTGCTGCGGGCTGCCGCACCGCTGCAGACATCCTGCAGTCCAACCCAAACACAACCATATTCTGGGACCTGGCACAGGTGCGATTACAAGTGAATGCGTCCATGCTGAGCTGCTGCGGTGGGAGCCACGACGGCACCCACCTGCCAGCCAGACAGTTGGGCTGCCCACCGACCTGCCCAAGTGTATGTGTGGCACCACCTGCAATGCCGTGCGCTATCCCCTGCTGCTGCCATTGGGCCCCTGCCCTCCTTGTGCAGGCGGGCGGGCTGGCCGGTTACCTGAGCGACCCCAGCCAGCTGCTCATGGTGTTTGCTCCCGACAACATTGCTTGGAACTCCTTCTTCGAAGGTGCGGACTTCACCTCAGCATGAGGCACCCGTGGCTTGGTACTTCTGCGCTGTGCACTGGCTCAAACACGCGTGCCGCGTGTGTGCATGTTGCTTGCATGTCTGCATTTCTGCATGGGCCGGGTCAAAGCAGCAGGCTGATGCTGCCCCTGCCACCTGTCTGCATGCGTCGATGCCTTCCACCTACAGGCTTCAAGATTAGCCAGGAGAAGCTGAAAGCTGACCCTGAGCTGCTGGGAGCCCTGCTCAACTACCACGTTGTCCCAGACAGGGCGCTGAACGAGAGCCAGGTGGGCGGGTGCACTGCTCTTAGCTGCCACTCCCCGCCGCCCAGCGGCTGGGCGGCGGGGAGTGGCAGCTAAGAGCGGCAAATACACAGCCAGCCAGTGCACTGCTGTGCATTGCTTGGCGAGAACCCTAGTAGTCCATACTGGGTGCCGCAGTTTGCAATATGTTGCACCACACAACAAGTCAACAAACCAAGAGCCTTGCCTTGCTGCCGCCGACCCGCCGCGCAGTGGACGGCAGCGCTGTCCCTGCCCACGCGAGCGCCCGGCCAATCACTGTCCATCCGCGTGCCGGGTGGCACCGACCCCAACTTCTATGTGCAAGGCGCCCCAGTGAGGGTTAGGAACCAAGGCAGGGAGGCATGCGCATGGGCTGTTTGGGGCATGGCTCACCAGGCAAGCAGGCTGGGACCTGCTCCCCGGCCGTGCCTGCTCAGCTTCTGCGCCTTGCTTCGCCGCCACCACCCCTCTCCAGGGCTATCTGCTCGGTGTGGTGCTGCTGGCCGATGTGCCCGCCTGCAACGGCTCAATTGTGGACGTGATTGGCGGTGTGATGATCAGCGACGCAGTGGATCGGCTGCTGATGCAGCGCGGGCTCGTGGGCGGCTGAAGCGGGCGGCAAGCAAGCTCGGAGCGGCGGCGCCCGACTTGCGCTCGGCCCAGCCGGTGGCCGGCGCTCTCCAGCGCGGCCAGCTCTCATGAACCTGCTTGTTTTGGATGCTGGCTTTTTCCGACCACCATTCTTGGTGCAACTCATGTCAAAATCGCAGTGTGGTAGCACTCTGCCCATGCATGGACCCGTCCGAGAGCTTGCGGCCGAGAGCGTGCGCGACGGGTGGGGGTAACCTCTCCCTCTCCCTTCCGGGCAGCCCTTCGTTCGGTGCCTTGCACAGCGTCAGAGAGTTGAGCTGACCATGCGTGCTTCCCGTGCCGCTATTGTGGCGCTGTGCGCCCTGCTGCTCGTCCAGGGTGCGCTATCATGTCCCTGCTGCTCTGCGCAGCCCCTCCTGACGCCCAGGCTGCGCTGGGCGTGTCTTCACTCGCCAATGCGTGGCCGTGCCGGCGCCAGGAGGGCCGCGAGGTTCAGGATGGGCCCGCCGCCGCCCCCCGCTCTTCGCATCAGCGCTGCTTGCGCGTCAAAACCCGCCACTACGCCCCTCACTGCCCCCCATGCAGGCACTGTGGCCACGCGGTGGCACAGCATGCTGGTGGCCCCCACCGGCGCTGGCGCGGGCGCGAGTACCGCCGCTGGTGCGGACTCCAGCGCTGGCGCCTCCTCTGCTGCCAAGGTGTGGTGCTGAGCGGGCGGGCAGGTTGAAGATGCGAGGGCGCCTGAACAGTCTCATCTTGCTCAAAATGTGAAGAATCTAGAACACGATATGACGCGCAACGTCGCTTCAGTGACGCCCATACTTTTCAGACCGCCTCAGCCCCCTGCCTTTCCCCTGCCCTGCAGGCCGGCGCGAGCGCTGGTGCCGGCGCCGAGTCGGGCGCAAGTGCGGGCGCATCGGCTGGCGCAGGCGCCGGCTACGATATCTGCGGCGAGGGCGGCTACCTGGCCGACACCTGGTACTGCACCTGGCTGCAGGCAAGTTGTAATGAAAAATGCCTGGCTAGACAAGGGTGCCCTGCAACAGAAGCGGAAGGGCCGGCTCTGCGCAGCATTGAACGCCCTGCATGGTCCAAACCCAGCAATCTCATCCTCACACCTCGCCCGCAATTGCAGACGTGGCTGGCCTGGTGCGCTCAGCTGAAGGCGCCTCTGGCCAAGGTGCAGTCCCCCGCCCCCACCCCCGCCGTCCCA
>JADXDR010000152.1:58228-97379 GCA_025026875.1 Chlorella ohadii
CACCGCCGCCCCCTCCACTGCTGGCACCACTACTGGTGCGGGCACGACCGCAGGCGCAGGCGCCACCGCGGGCGCTGGCACAACTGCGGGCGCGGGCGCAGGCGCTGCCGGCGCTGTAAGTCTGCACTGCCTGCCAATGGGCGCATGTGGGTGCTTGTTTGCCTGCACACCGCGNCGCCCAGAACAAGCACGACACTCACTAAGAAGCTTACTGAACTCCATGTTAACTTCCCCTGCGCTGCCTTGTCCTGTCCCTCCTCGCAGTGCCAGACCGTGGCTGAGGTGGCAGCTGCCAACCCCGATCTGTCCACCCTCGTGGCTGCCGCAAGCGTAAGTGCCACACAGCGCAGAGCTGTGGGCATGTCCGCCGGGGCAACCAGGCGTTCTGGCACGTCCGGCTGGCAGGAAATATTACAGTCGGCGATGATCTCCCTGAGCGCCTGCTTTGGCCACCTGCCTNCCCTCCTTGCCTGCAACTGAAGCCTCAATGCCTGGCATCGTTGCTTGCAGGCTGCCGGCGCCGCCGACCAGCTGTCCAACCCCGGCCTCGTCGCCACCGTGCTGGCGCCCACCAACGCCGCATTCCAGGCAAGGAGCGCAGCCGGCGGCACCTGCTGTTAGCCTAAGGCACCTGCTGTTAGCCTAAGGCATGAAGCTTCCTCAGGCCGGTCACATTAGCAAGCATACACAGTAGGTGCTGTGCAGCAATTCAGCTGAATCTGCTCAATGACCTGACCGACATCCTGCAAATCAACCTGTTCACCACCTGCGCATGCTCACCCACCGGCTGTGCTTGCACACCCCTGCCTCCGCAGGCGCTGCTTTCTGAGCTGGGCGTGACCGCCACCCAGGCGCTGTCGCCTGAGTTCCTGCCCACCATCCGGGCGGTGAGCAGGCAGCATGCCATGAGCTGCATGCTCTGAGCGCTGCCTGCAAGCTGTGCCCTACAGTGACCTGACCTGCTGCACCATTCCTCCCAGCTGTGCACCCTTGCTGCCGTTTGCCCTTCAACCTTGTCACCCCATCCATTCGCTTCCACAGATTCTCAGCTATCACCTTGTGCCTGGGAAGGCTGTGACCGCTTCGCAGCTCACAAACGGTGGGGCGCTGCTGCGCTGCTCTCCCCGCTGCCGCTATGCATGCTGTGCTGCTCCCTACGGCTCTTGCCTGCCTGCCTCTCGCCGGCAGCCCGGCTCACAAGCCGCGCGCTGCCTTCACAACACTCGCCTGCACACACCTTCACCAAGCTTATTGTTGCCTCTCTCGCCGGCCCGCCCTTACCACGCCTCCCGCCTCTGCCGCCCGCAACCTGCCTCCGCTCCCCTGTGCAGGCCAGAAGCTGGACACCCTGAACGACGCCCAGACCATCACTGTGGCCAAGAGCGGCTCCTCCGTGTCGTTTGTGCCCTCCCTGGCGGGCGCCCCCCGCGCCAACGTGGTCAAGGCCGACATCAAGGCGTGCCAGGCCATCATCCACGTCATCGACCAGGTGGGAATGGGGTGGCTCATGCAGCATTGTTTGAACGGCGGGGATGTAGACAGCTGTGCCATGGGTGGGAAGGGGCGGCGGCTCGTGCAGCCTTCCCCACAAGGCGGTTCCTGCAAGCAGAGCATGCTGTGCCGCACACTGCGCAGGCAGCTTTTGCTGCACATGCTGTGCCATATTATCTTAAAAGCGTGCCGCTCTGCCCCCTCGGCTTGCGCCACCTCGCCTTGCATTGTTACTGACAACCAGGCTCGTGACCTGCCCTTCACCTGCAGGTTCTGCTGCCCTCCAACGCCCTCTCGCCCGAGGCCACGGCCGCCATTGCGGGTGCGGGAGCCACCGCAGGCGCGGGCGCCACCACCGGTGCCGGCGCCACCACCGGTGCCGGCGCCACTGGCGCTGCTGGCTCCAAGACTGGCGCTACCAGCACCGGCGCGACGGGTGCCGCTGGCAAGGCCGGCAGCACCGGTACTGGCACTGGTGCAAGCACCGGCAGCAAGGCCAGCACTGGTGCCAAGTCCACCGCTGCCACGGCGGGCAAGTAAAGCAGCCCGCAGCACCTTCCGCCGTTGGCCTGTTGAGCCGCCAGGCTCACCATTCTTGATTGCTACCTTCCTGAATCACTGGGGTCCATCCATTGGTTTCATTTAGCGAGCGCATCCTCATTTGTGTGCGTCACTGCATGGGGTGGCCGCCGTTGGGCGGCCTGGTGCATCCTGGGGTACCGGTTCACGTGCTTTCCTTCTCCAGCTGCCGAGGCTTTGTCCACACACTGTTCCACTTGCACTGCTTGCTGCTGGGTATCTGTAACGGTGTTATTCCAGGGGCAGGGACCACACCAACAGCTGGCGCGCCTCCAGCCACAGGCTCGGCAGCTCAATGTTGGGCAGCGCCCATGCCGGCGGCGGCAGGAACATCACGTGCGTCGCACTCGACGGTCGTTTGCAGCGGCGCTCACAGTGACATCTTACAAGTTTGAGGGAGCGAAGGCGAGCTCCCGGGCCGCGGGTTGAGCGCACCAACGTTGCTCGGCGCTTGCCCTAGCGCATACGCCCGGGCAAGATGCCAGGGCCCATCGGGTACACCGTGAGAGTGANGTACGGGTCCTCCTGGCACCGGCGCCCGGGACGCTGGTATCTGGCCGCAGCTGCCGCCGCTGCCGGCGCCGCTGCTGCCCCTACCACCGACCGCGTGTGCCCCCTGCCTGCCACAGTTCATCCACGACCAGATCAAAGCACGGCGTGAAGCACGGAGGGCGTCTCAGCAGGCTGGCGGCGACTCTGCGCCTGTGGGTGACAATGGCGACAAGGCGACGGCGCATGAAGGTAGGTGCTCAATTCCGTCGCACCAACCCCCACTACCTTGCTGTTGCCTGCCTTGCACAGCCCTGCCCATCCCCCTCGCCCCTGCACTCCCCCTCCCGCAGACGTGCAATATGACGGCGGCGACAAGGGCAGCGCGGCCGCAGTGGGTGCTGCCCAGGTCGGCGCTGCACTGGCCATGGACGAGGAGGCGGTGGGCAAAGCCGGGGCGCCCGAGCGCACCGGCGTGCCCCGGGACCCAGAAAACGCTCGCTCCAAAAAGCGGAGCTATACAGCGGTGCTGGTGGCGGGCTTTGCGCTGGCCATCGACTTCACCATGTCGCTGATGAGCATCCAGGTGGGGCCGGGCTGGGGTTTGATGTGGGGCTGGGGGTTGAGCACTTTGGTGTTGTGGGTGCAATGGGCAGCACGAAAGGAAGCGTTGGGCCGGTGCCGTTGCTGAATGGTGGAACTTGAGGACACAGCAGAATACAGCTTGCTGCGGTTTGCACCTCGGAGAGCACAGACAAAGGGGCATGACCAGCCATCAGGTGACGCCGCCCCACACACGCGCTGAACAGGCTGTCTTCCTATCATTTGCATTGCAGCCGCTGTTTTACCTGTTATCGGGCCCCCAGAGCCTCTATGGCCTCACCTTTGGCTGGTGAGGTGCCTGTTTACTGCGCAATGCTGCCGGCTGCAGCACTGAGTGGCAGCCCGCATCTTTTCTGCCGCTCACACGCTGCGCTTGCCCTTATGCCACTCATGCACATCAGCCATGCTGAGCCGTACGCCGGCATTTCGCTTTTTGCCCCCTGCAGCTACGACCTGACCGCCATGCTGTTTGCGCCGCTCTTTGGCCTGTGGACTGACCGCACCCGGCGCTTCAAGCCGCAGGTGCAGTGCCGCCTCGCTGTGCCCGTTTCCGCTCGTTTCTGCTGTGGCAGGCTTGGTGGGCTATGTGTTAGACCCGCTGCACCTGCGCCTGCAATTGCCCGGCTGTGCTGGTTGAGATCACGCAGCTGTGGTTTCATGCATCTGATGATGCACCCATGCCTAGCTCAACCATGATGCCCATCTTCCCACACCTACCACCGCTCCCTCCCACTCAGATCCTGCTCGGCTCGCTGGTCAACGCCGCCGGCAACCTGCTGTATGCCTTCACTGTGCTGGCTGGGCAGTGGTGGATCATGCTTGTGTCCAGGTGCGGGGAGTGGCGGAAAGAGTAGCCACGAACGACGCCCACAGTAACCCCCAAGCCGTGGCTGCCGCAGGCAGGGGGGCAAACATCTAACGGTGGCCAGCCCAGCAAGTTTGAGGCTGAACTGCCTGCGATCCTCCCCCATGTGCACTGCCGCAGGCTGATTGCAGGCATGGGTGCTGCCACGCTGGGCATCGGCAGCAGCTACATCACACAGACCACCACCAGCGCTCAGCGGCAGGTCAAGCTGGGCAGGTGAGGGGTGCAGGGGGTGTGCAGGGCAGTGAAGTGACAGGGGAGGCAGGACAGCCTGGCTTGAATGCTGACTGCCAGTGCATTGGCTGATTGCAGCACAACCTGTCACCCCTGGGCTGTGGAATTGGCGGGCCAGCCAGCTGGCATGCTCGTCGGCCCGAACCCGATGTGCACTCCCCGCTTGCATTTCTGCACCAGGTATCGCATCACCCAGAACGTAGCGCGCATGGTCGGCCCTTTTATTGGTGAGTGGCTGCTGTAGGGCGTAAGATGCTGTTGTAGAGTGCAGCCAGCATGCTACTGCGCAGGCTTCCTGCACCCACCGCCGCGGCTGCCCTCCAGCAAGCAAACCCAAGTGTGGCAACCTGCCCGCAGGCTACCTGTTTCTGGGCCTGCCCAATGTCTCCTCCTCATCCTCAACGGGGCTGAAGCTGTTCAACTGGTACAGCGTGCCAGGTGAGAGAGGGCAGCATCTGCACATGGAAGCATGTTGAAAGAGATGGCGGCGCCAGGCGTGTCGAAGCAGCGGGTGGCAGGCTAGGTGTGGCATGTCCGTACAAGCAGCAGCAGCGCCGGCGGATGACAGCCTGTCACGCCGCAAATTATGGCCCCCAGCAGCACATTCCCCTGGCCAATCGAGCCCTTGCAGGCTGGTGCGCGTTTGCGCTCGTGGTGCTGGTGGCCATCTTCTTTGCCTGGGCCTACGTGGAGCCCACAGAGGAGAACGAGCACCTTGTCAAGGTGTGCTGCAGAGGCCATCTGCTGATTTGCTCGCTTTCTTCACATTCAGACGCAGCTGGCAGCATGCAACTCTGGCTCAGACGCCAATGGGAGCACAGCAGGCTTTGGGTCGGCATGCTGCCCGCATGCCCGTTCTCACTGTGTAATGCTCCACTTGTTCTGCAGCCTGAGGCGCGCGATGACAGCCGCGGCCCACCCTCTCCGGAGCGCGTCCGCGAGTTCTGGGTGTTTGCAGTGTCCTGGCTCTTCCTCACATTCCTGATCGTCATGAGCGGTGCGTGGGCTGCCTTTGGTCTGTGGGTGGTCTGTGCAGAGCAGGCATGCAACGCTCGGTTGGCTGGCTTGCTGGCTGCGGTGCTCGACAGTCGATTTCCTACGCCTCACCCACCTTCCTGTCCATCTCCGCCTCCCCATCACCCCTCGTGCCTGCAGCCACCGGCTTCACGTCCAACCTGTTCGGCCTGGCGGCCGGCCAGTACCATCTGGTTACCACACAGGGCGAGGTGAACAAGTGTATGGGATATTCAGCAGGGTGCAAGCGTGCCCCGAGGATGCAGAGAATCGCCACAGGTGTGAGCTACCCTGTGCAATTGGGCTCGACCTGTATTGTCCACATACCTACACCTCTCAGGTCCTTGCCCCACCCACTGCAGAACTGGCGCACCTATGTGGGAGTGGGCGCCGGCGCGGCAGCGGCGGGCATTCTGTTCCGTCGCATGATCCGCTGGGTGCCCCACGTAGGTGGCTCTGTTGTTGCCTTCTGCTGCCCTGCCGCTTGATGCTTGGCTGCATCAAGAGTACTCGATTGCTGTTGCGAATGCGCAGCAGCTCACTCGGCCACCAAGCCATCCCTCATGTTGCAGTGGTGGGAGGAGCGCAAGATCGTGCTGCTGAGCAACTGGCTCCAGCTGCTCTACTGGTGAGCTTGTGAAGTGGAGCTTGGGCAGGCATGTGAAGCGGCTGATATTTAAAGCCGCAGCTTATTGTGCACGCCCATCCTGCAGCCTGCCACGGCTGCTGCCCTGTGCATGTGTAGCAACTGCATTTTCCCAGGCATGTGGCGACCACCTCCATCGCCGCAGGCTGCTGGTCATTCCATATCAAGGCGCGACGTGGGTGCCGCCCGATGGCTTGTTCTATGCCGCCACCGCCCTGGCCGGCTTCACAGGTGCGGCTGGGGCATGTGAGGCTGCATGTGGACTGAAAGAATGCGGACCCAGGTAGTGGAATGGGCGTGCACACGGGCTGCCAATTCTGCTGTTAAGGTGCCAGCTGTTATTCAAGTATTGCTAGCACACCCCGCCTTGCTGCAGTGGTCATCAACCAGGCCTCGATTGAAACCTTCTTCAGCAAGAAGCTCACTCAATACGCCGATGTTGTGGGGGACCACGTGGGAAAATGGATGGGCGCCTAGTGAGCCGCGGGTTATCAGTTGGTGTCGAATTGGGCTGGTGCCACTGTGGGGCTGGCGTGTGCTGCAGCCTGGCGTTGTGGCAGCCTACTTGCACAGTATGATGCCTCGGCACCCGCATTCCTCTTGCCTGCGCTGTTGGATACATCATTGTAATAACCCGTGTTCTCCCGCTCCCACCCCACCCGCCCATGGCTGCCCCAGCTTCATGTGTGCATCAGGTGAGCGCAGCAGTCACGTGGGTGTGGGACAGCAGCGTGTGGCATGCCCAGCCTGCATGCCCACCTCCCAGGCACCTGCACAAGCGGCGCAGCAGCGGACCTGGCTTTGCACTGATCGAATGCATAGTTCTCTGCGCTGCGCAGACATGCGTGCAACCCCACCAGCTACCATCATTCACGTGCCTGCCCTGCTTCCCCGCCTGCCTGCCCGCTGCCGCAGCCGGGCGCTTTGCCGGGCCGCTGATTGTGGGCGGCGTCACCAAGATTNGCCACCCCCGACGGCCAGACTGGCNTACTGCACGGAGTGGGCGATTGGTGCGGGTGGAGCAGANGGACTGTGTAGGTCCGCCCGACCAGCAGTNGCGTCATCACAGGTNGAGCTGAGCAGTGTGGCTCAGGTGCATGCAACCAGGGGACAGCGGCGNCGCCACCTTATAACTAGCAAGACTGCGCTGGCCTGGCCTGGAGATATGACCAAGCTGGACCCAGCATCGCAGCNTGCATAGCGGAATGCTCGATGTGGGTGCAACCCTTTCCCCACGGTTGCGCCTGCACTGCACGGTGCCCCTGCCGCCACGGCCTTGTGGGGCTGGGCGCCGCACCATCAGGCTACCCCCACCCTACACCTCACCCTCTAATCTGCACACCTGCCCTCCTGCAGGCGACCAATACTGGATCGGCGGCTGTGTGCTGCTGCATGCCATTCCGATGTATGCTGCCATGGCGGGTGAGCAGCTGGCATGCTGAGTTGAGGGCGGAGGTGGTTGTGAGGTCGCACTGTGTTGCACCAAGTTTATTTCAGTCTGGTGTGTAGTCCACCATCCCGCCCATCATATACGTCCCTCCGCATTTCTACCTCATGAACCGCAGGCCTGCAGTTCTGCGTCAACCTAGCCTGCCTGTACGTCATCCGCAGCAATTGGAGCTGGGCAGACAGACAGCCGGCCAGCGCGCAGAGCCCAGCGCTGGGTGCCGACAATGGCAATGGCAATGGCGACAACACTCTCTTCAAGGCGACATCCGATGGCGCTGACGGGGCTGCTGGGCAGGAGAATGCCAGCAAAGTGCCCTTCTGATTTGCCAGCCGCGGCCACTTTGTTGACGGACTGAAGGCTGCTCTAGTCGGTATTGGCTGACATCTTGCCTACCGCTGCAAGGTGGTGTGAGACCACGCCGCTCCGCTAACTATACTGGCTTTGAGAAGTTGGGTTATTTGTGGTTGCTGCTGCTTCCTCCCAGCAACCATCGTGTACACCTGCCTTTTGCCCACCGGGGACCACCTGGTTGTAACTCTTTCTCCTACAACCTTTCCAGTAAACCATCTTCAAGAACTGCCTCCTTAGCCTGTTCGCTCTCTCCCCCTCTCTCTCTGTACAGTGCCTGTTGGAACCTTGGTTGCAAACGCTGTTGCACAGCAGCAGGTGTCAAGCAATGTAACACACGTGAATGGAAGGCAACTGTGATAAGCAAGGACCGCTAAGGAGGGTGAATCTTGTGCAAGTGCTTGGCAATGTGCCGCTCTGGCTGGCCGGCCACCCATGCAGGCCACATGCTGCTACAAGGGCGGCCATCAGGGGGGGCTCCTGACCAGCGCAGAGGGAGTTGAATGCGAGCGAGAGCTCGGTTGTATGAAATGTGTAAGTGCCACTGGTGCAGGCAGCGCTCCTTCCAATGCGCAGCTGCTGCCGACTTGGAACTTGGGCGCGTCTACGCCACGCGTCGCACATGTAGCCGCCGCCTGCTGGGAGCACACTAGGCTGACTGGGCTGGGCTCGCCGGGGTGGTGCTGCTAGGGTGCAGCTAGGCCCACAGGCCTGCTGTGCGGCCTTACAGGTAGTCGTCTCCTCCAGCAGGCTGCTGGCCCAGCACCGCAGGATTGTCCACCTCGTCCAGCGGCACCTGGGAGGGGGCACACAGGGCAGGCAGAGGAGGGACCGCTTTTGATGGAGCATTGAGAGCGCTGGCCAGCAGCAGCAGCAGCAGCAGCAGCACAGCAGCATGCGGGGGCCTGGCCTGCCTGTCCTCATATAGCAGCAGCGATGATAGCAGCAGCTGTCTCTGCCTGCGACCAGGGTGCCCTGCTTGGCGTCGGCATTCCATCCCTCCTGCCTTCTTCCCACTCACCAGCAGGCCGCGCCCCTCGGCATAAGCGACATCCTCCTCGCTCGCCACGTGCCGCTGTGTGATGCGCGCCCCGCTCATCTTCTGCGCCGCCGCCGAGCGCTCATAGCTGCGGGAAGGGCGGGTGGGGACGGGGCAGTGAGATGCGGAAGTGCCGAGGAGCAGAAAGACGGCTCCATGTTGAGTGAGGCATGCAGCTGGGGTGCGGCACAATGCACGGGCAGCGGCGGCAGCGGCCGGAAGCGGCTCGCACGGAAGCGCTTGCTACGAATGCAAAAACACKCTGGAACCTGGTGCAAGTGTACTGCAATCCACTGGAGCCGCAAAAGGTGCGGGGTGGGCAGCGTCGCGGCTCTGGCCGCCCAACCCGGGCGCCCCGCTTGCTGCAAGCGGCAGGGTCTGCCCGTCGTGCGCTCAGAACCTCTCAATTGCAGCGCCATGCCCACGGCTGCTGCCCCGCACTGCCGCCGCCCACCGCTGCCGCCACCGGCATGCAGCAGCGTCCGCAGCAGCAGGCGTGCACCTTGCCCCTCACACTGCACCCCGCTTCGTCATAACTTGCAGGAGCAGCCACCTTCGCCACTAGGCACCCGGCAGCCAGCCTCCTTGCCCGCCATGCGCATCATTATCGAGGGGTGGGACCCAGAGGACCGGCAGCCGGTGCGCGGCACGCTCGAGGGCCTGGACCGCGCCCAAACGCAGGCAGCCGACCTAGTGACGGTAGAGCTGTCATCGCCAGCAGCTGGGGCAGCAGCAGCAGGACCAGGTACAGCAGCAGGGGCAGCAGCAGCAGCAGCGGAAGCAGCGTCGGCGCCAGTAGCAGCAGCAGCGGAAGCAGCGTCGGCGCCAGTAGCAGCAGCAGCGGCGGCAGCACCTCCAGCGGTCCCAGCCACGGTGGTGCTCAAGCAGAACCCCGCGGCGCTGCGGCCAGGCGGAGTGGGCGGCGTGCGCTTGGGCGCCTGCGCCTGGGATGGCGCCTTTGTGCTGGCGGCCTATCTCGACAGCCAGTCGGCCGGCACATTTGCGGGGCTGCGAGCGGTGGAGCTGGGTGCTGGCATGGGCCTGCCTGGCCTGGTGCTGGCGCGCCTGGGTGCAGCCGTCTACCTGACAGACAAACCCACCTCAGTGGTCTTTGCCCGCATGAATGCGGGCAAAAACCGGCTGCTGGCGGCGGCGCCGGCGCCGACACCGGTGGTGCGGGACCAGCCGCAGACGGCGCAGCAGCAGCAGCAGCAGCAGCAGCAGCAGCAGCAGCAGCAGCAGCAGCAGCAGGTNGCGGCGCCGGCGCCAGGCAGCGCTGCGGTGCTGGGACTTGACTGGGAAGATGAGGCTAGCGCAGCGGCAGTAGTGGCAGGCATCACAGCCSGCGGCCCMGTGGRTTTGATTGTKGGCACCGACTGCATTTACCCCGCCCCAGACGGCACCGTGCCCAGCAGCACCCGCCTGCTGGCCACCATTTGCTCACTGGCCACCCCCGGTCGCACCCGGGCGCTGCTCAGCTTCGAGACCCGCTCCGATGTGCTGCGGCAAGCGCTGCTGGGCGCGGCGGCGGATGCGCCGCTGCCCTGCACCGTGCGCCAGCTGCCGGCAGAGGCGGTACCGCAGGCGTACCGCGCGCCGCACATCGAGCTGTATGAGCTTGTGTTTTAGCGCCCTCTTGCTTGCATGCAGGGGCATATGTTGACCAATAAGCTTGCTTACCTGCCGCCTTATGAGTCGCAAGTGCAGGCTCCTCTGTAAGCACCTGCCCCACGGCCGCGGCCTAACTCGGAACAGCAGCGCAGAAAATGAACAAGAGTCCTGTAGCAGCCACAGCCACCCACCGGATGTTTTTGAAGGTCTCCACTGCTGCGGTCAGGCCGTAGCGTGTGCGGCCAGTGGCAAAGTCGAACGCCGCTGCACCAGCCAGCGTGAAGCTGGGCTGCACGTACAGTGGTAGGGGATGGGCGGTGGGCGAGGCGGCGAGGTAGGGCGCTGTTCTGTCGCATGCAAGTGTAGCAACACGCAACACCAGCAGCTGCAGAGGCAGCAGGGCAGCGGCCGACCATACGTCCAGGCCCATGGCAATGCCCCCCTCCCAGCTTGCCTGCCACCAGCTCTTGATGACGCCGGCCACCGCCACGCCCTGCAGGCTCACGTGCCCCTTAACCATCACATTCTTGTTGGCCTGGGGGTTGGTGGAAAAGCAGAGGGTTTGAGGCTGCGCGAAGTCACGGTGACCGGTTCCAGACGCAGTGGATCTGTGCTGGTAAGCTTCCAACTCCTAATGCCCTTACTAACTCAAACCCGAGGGGCAGCTCCCTCACTCGCCCTCCTCACCTGCCACTGCGCCGCCAGCTGCATCTGGCTGCCCTGCCGCCCCGCCAGGTCGGACACCATGCGGAAGCCAAAGTTGAGGTAGTTGGTGATGCCCACCACGTCTGCACACACATGCACAGTGCCGGATACATCAAACGCAGCTCAACCGAGGCAAGGTGGGCTGGTTGGAATGGGTGACACCCAAGCATGCCTGTTCTCCTGCCCAGATTTCCCAGACCTGGCACCCTGGCATGCCCTGGCACCCTTCCCCAGCCTTCCCAGGCACCCGTGACCACCCCGCCGCCGCACCCGACGACTCGAATGGGTTGCGCACGCGCCGCTGCACCGCCTGGTGGTGCAGGAAGGAGATGGAGAGCTCGCTGTCCCGCACCTGCACATGTGGCAAACACACTTCCAGTGTGAGAGCGTGTTTGTGCACCAGTAGAGGATGAGGCAGCAAGCCTGAAAGTGGCAGCGTGAAGTGTGAGAGAGCATTGACGCATGGGAAGACAGCCGAGAAAATTGCCATGGCAAGCTCAAATACGGCAGCATGCGCTGCAAGCAGCGCTGCCATCCGAGCCCGCGGCAGCAGCTGCCTGTGCAAGCCCCACGGGTTGTCGAAGACCCGCCCCAGCCAGCCAGTCTCCACTCCCGAAGCTGTCTCGGCGAGCCACACAGCTTGTGTCAGACCAAAGACGTCCCATCCACTCTCCCCGCCCCTCACCAGCTCCACCGCCGCGGTGAAGCGGCCGCCATAGGTGCCCGCCCCCGGCGTGGGCTGGTACGCCACCGCATAGCTGGTGGCCAGCTGGCACTGGCGTACCGCGGTGGCCCAGGCAGGACGGTCCAGCAGGCCGCCGCCCGCACACAGCGAGTCCAGCTGCAGCATGGGCGCGGTCTGGGCGCCCAGCAGCAGCCCGCCCACGCGGCCGACCTGCAAAGGTAAGCCAGAGGAGCATGGGAGCATGAGGGCCATCTTGAGGCAAGGGGCTGTGCAAGCTCTGTTGTCCGTTGCCAAGTTTCACGCGCTGCATGGATATCAAGCATGCACGCAGCCCAGAAACGTCGAGTGCCGCACTGCCCCAATCTACCCGCCAGCTCACCACAAACGCGTGCGACAGCGTGGCCTGCGCGGGGTTGACCACCGCCCCCAGCGACAGGCCCGGAGAGGAGTATTTGGCGCCCAGGCGCAGGCCGGCCCCAGGAGAGGCCGCCGGCGAGCCGTTGGCGTTGGTCGCCACCACCGGCATCTCTGCCCACACCGCCAGGTTGGAGCGGGGGTCAAACAGGCAGCCGCGGACGGCCGCTGCGGAGGAGGCGCCCCGGGTGCGGGCCTTGACGTCGAAAAAGGTGTAGGGCATGTCGGGGGAGGGCTCCCACCGCAGCGTGAGGCTGCCGCCCGCCACGGGCGGCTTGGCAGGGGAGCCAGCTGCATAGGCGCCCGGCCGCGGCACGCCCAGCTTGGCGGTCACATTGATGCGCTGGTCCTCCGGCGGTGCAAAGTGGATCACTGGAAAACAGAAAGGGGGCAGAGGGTGGCGTGAAGGTTGAGCGATGCATCGGGGTGGGCGCGACAAGATGCCTCAACTGCCCAGCTGCAAGCAGCCAATCAACAAGCTGGCCATGCGCGTGAAGCGCAGCCCGTACTGTGTCCTCTGCTGGGCAGGCATGCAACCCAGATGCTACAATCCAGAGCCCAGAGTGGCTTGTTGTTTTCCAAGCAGAGCGGCACCAGTTTGTCTCACCCGCCCGGATGTCTGACGACAGGTAGTCGCCAAACAGCTGCGCCAGCTGGGGCTTGCCAAACAGCCTGCGGCAGCAGAGCGGACAGGCGGCAGGGTGGGTGGGTGCTGCCCGGGAGCACAGGAGCAATGCGCCATCACGGAGGCTGCCCTGCCATGACAACAGCCTGTGATCAGAACAAGTGCTTCCATGCATCTGACACTTGCCCTCTGATAGCCACGTCACAATACCACATGAGCCCCACATGAGCCCCCATCAAGCTGCCGCGCACCGGTCGTAGGACGACTTTGCAAAGCGGCTGCGGCCCTTGCGCTCGCGCTCCAGCAGCGGCGGCACCAGCACCACCGACGGCGGCGGCTCAGGCTCTGCGCTGCCCAGGAACTGGCTGAATATGAGGCCCATGGCCCTGCTGCTTCACTACGGCTGACAGCCACCGGGCGGGGTACGCCGCTGCAGGGTCCAGCGGGGGCCGTAGGGCAGCGGTGGCGGCGGCGGCGGTAGGTCTGGTGGGTGGCAACCCTGCAGTCAGCGGCTAGCTGTGAGCCACTGGTGCCTGTCTGATGGTCCAGGCAGCCGTGCGGCCCGCGGGACAGAGGGCCGCTGGGTTGCAGGCAGTGGGCGCGGGCGGGGGCTTTCCTTCGGCGCTTCCCGGCCCTGAACTTGTGATCGAATGCCAAGACGAGCCTGGATGCGGCGACGCACGGCCAGGCTCGCCTTCCAGGCTGCCATTGGGGCGTCAGCGTGGCGGCAGCAGCGGCACAAGTCGCCCCTCTGGCAGAGGCTCTGCCAAGCTACGCCCTCTCCGCACACAAGCTGCGCTTCTATTTCTGCTCACAGTTACATAAAAGTCATCATCGGCTCGCGGGGATGAAACGGGCACACTCAAAGCTGAGGGCAGCAGTCGGCAGGCACGAGCGCTGCTAGGTATGAGTGGGATGGGAGACGGGCGCAAGCAGGGCCAAAACGAAATCAGAGGGGGCAAGAGTCTTTCATGTGTCCAAATAAACCGGATCTGCGCAAACATGGGTGGCCTAGGCGGGCAGAGGGGCGGTGTGTGGCGCAGCCTGTGGGCTGCCTGCCACCCAACCCCTTCATTGCTGCCAAGCCACCGGGGCGGTGGCCGCCTGGCAAGGGAAGAGCATTTTGAGCAAGCGCTATGGTACATTGGTGGGCGGCACCACGCCGGCGCTGCTGGGCTTGCTGAGCAGGCCGCCAAAGCGCAGCGCGCGGCAGGGGCCGAGGGAGCACATTCATTGCAGGGGCTGGGGTGTGGGGCGTGGAAGGTGCGGGCAGGTGGGCGGAGGCCGGCGGCAATGGGCCGCGCAGCGTCCGCCCACGACGCCAGGATGCTGGCTGCAGCACAGGCTGCCGCCGTGCTGGCCGGGCTTGCTGATGACGCCAGCTGTCGGCGGTTGAGCCGAGATCCGGCTGCACGCTGCGCAAACGCCGGGCCGCTCGCCATCGTCGGCGCTGGGCAGAGATACCGCGGTGCGGGAATCCGGCGGCCCGGCGCAGCGCAGCGTGCTCAGGGCAGCATGCCCAGCGCAGCGCAGCGTGCCCAGCGCAGCGCGCCAGCTCAGTACAGGCGCTCCAGCACCAGGTCCACCATCAGCTCCAGCGAGCGCTTGGAGGGCGTGTCGGGCAGGCAGGACAGGGCGGCGAGGGCGAGGTCGCCCTGCTCGCGCGCCAGGGCGCGCGCCCTGCGGAGGAAGGAGAGGGGAACAAGGTTGGGGAGGGGTCAGGCGGGGCTGGTACTGAGAGCGTCCTGGTGCTGGGAGCAGGGGGTGAACCCAGCGGCCTCCAAAGCAACATCAAGTGCTACGGCCAGCAGCAGCAGAGGCCCCACGAGGAACAGCACCAGGTGGCCAGCAAACACTCAAGCAGCCAGAGCAGCAACGCAGGCAGCAGGCAGGCAGCGGGCGGCCAGCGAGCTCACTTGTCGATGCCGCCGCCCAGCTGCGTCAGACAACAACCCCAACCAGCCACAGTGCAAGTGCAGGCAGCAGGCAGCCAAAAGGCGCCAGTTCAGCCCTCACTTGTCGATGCCGCCGCCCAGCTGCACCAGCTCCAGCGCGCGCTGCAGGCTGCCCTCGTCGCGGAAGCGGCCCTGGATCAGCTGCAGCAGGCCCGAGCCAACCATCTCGTCCTGGGGCAGGGAAACGAGGGCAGGGAGGACGGGATGAGGGAGCTGGCTGGGTGCGTGAGACGGCACGAGCGCCGACGCACAACAGGTGCTGCTTATGCACCAGGCTCTGCCCTGCCGGCTGCAGCGGCCTTCCCTCCCATTTTTTGCACAGCATTCAGAGGCAGCGTCGTGCAGCAGCGAGGTGCATGAGCAGGGCACAATGAGGGCGCACCTGGAGGGCGTAGATGGCGGGTGCGGTGAGGTTGCCACTGGCCAGGTCCTGGCCCTGAGGCTTGCCCAGCAGCTCCGTGGACTGCGAGCAGGCAGGGGATGGAGTGGCAATCAGCATACCATGCGCGGGGGGGCAGGGAGGTGCAGTCATTGGCAACCAGAGCTCCGTTGATGAGCCGTGTCGTGTATGCCTTGCCTTGCCGCCCGGCCACCCAAGACATTCCGCCCACCTGGGTGAAGTCCAGGATGTTGTCCATTCATCTGCCCCCAAACTGTCCCGNCTCAATCCACTAAACAACGAGCCACGCACCTGTGTGAAGTCCAGGATGTCGTCCACCACCTGGAAGGCCAGGCCCAGGTGCTTGCCGTACGCGTACATCGCCTCCTTGACTGCAGGCAGCGGTGGGAGCAGGCACAGAGCATGACAACATCAGCGGAGAGGCTGTACGCGTACATCGCCTCCTTGACTGCAGCAGGGCACGAGGGCAAGGCTTGGAGATGTCAGCACACCAGCAGGGACTGGACTGATGGACAGCATGGTGAACAGCCGGCACTGCCTCACAAAGAATTGGGCTGGTGGTCTGGGCAGCAGGCAACGCGCAAAAACACACAGTAGCAGCCACACCGGCCAACTAACAAACACCCGGCCTGCACTGCTCACCCTCGGTGCTGCACTCGGAGAAGACGGCGGCGGAGCGGCAGGAGGCGGCGATGAGCGAGGCGGTCTTGTAGAACGACTTGTCCAGGTAGCGCGGCAGGTCGATGGAGGTGTCAAACAGCGAGGCGGCCTGCGGCGGCGCGGATGGGGGCGGAGCGGGTTCGTCAGACGAACAGAGAGACATCAGACGGTGCGGCAGTGCGCATGAACAGTGAGGCCGCATGCGCCGCCGGCTGTGGCGCCGCAACACGCCGGTGGGACAGCATCCTGAGGAGGTTGTGCAAGCCTTTCTCAGAAGCCGCACCTGCGAGATCTCGCCATCTGCAAAGTCGGCGATGACCTGGGAGATGAGCTTGATGACCTGGGCGGGGGAGCAAGCAGCAACGGAAACGATGCTCAGAACGTGCAGCTCGCCACCACCAAATGACCAGCACTGCCACGCCGCAATTCGAGGGCCGGGGCAGGAGTCGCAGTGGTGCGAGGCACAGCATGTAAAACTACACCCGGGCACCTCGAGGCCAGGCCGGCCGCTTCCCCCTCCAACCTTAGGCCACAGCCACCTGGTCGAATTGCTGCCCCCCTCCTCCCCTCCCCACCTCCATGTTGTCCAGGTTGGCCAGGAACCAGGAGGACTGCGCAAACAGGAAGTCGCCCGCCAGCACAGCCACGCGCGTGCCAAACATGCTGTTCACCGTCTCCTTGCCTGTGAGGCGGGGTTGTAAAGTAATGGTTAACGGTCAGTGGCTGTTCAATAGCAGGACTTTTTCAATCACGGTCAGGCTGTTCACCATCTCCTTGCCTGCAAGGGAGGAATGGGCAGGGGGATTGTAGAAGAAGAGGAGCGGTCGGTGGCTGCTCACGGCAGCAATTTGTATGGGGCCGGCCAGTGGTAGGTTGCCACCACGGCTCACTGGCCACAGAGCAGCCTGGAAAGCCACAAAGATAACAGCTGACAAGCAGTTCTATGGTGCACGCTGGGGGTTGGCGTGGCTGGCTGGCTTGGCTGGTGATGGCCGCAGCCTGGCGCGAACCGCCACACATTGGGCTCACCGCACCACCGGGTCCGCTGCCCTCCCACCACAAAACACCACAGCAGACGCCCGGCCGCACCACACACTGCGAGCTCCCACCACACAAGTGGTTTCAGCAGGGCAGCGCAGCACACAAGCAAGCAGCATGGCTGGTTGCCTAGTGAGTCGCACCTCGCCGCACATCGCACTCGTCCAGCACATCGTCATGCACCAGGCTGGCGGTGTGCAGCATCTCGCTGATTTCAGCCAGCCGCCGGTGCCGCTCAGTGATGTCGCTGCGATGGGGAGGGCAAGTGGAGCAGGGGTGAGGTGGGGGCTCTAGAGCAACTGGTGCGGGCTGCCACTTTACAAGGCGCCAAGTCGGCGGTAGCGGCGGCGGGACCACATGTGCAGCAGGCAGCCAAACCAACAGGCCCGCCCCTCCACGTACCTAAGCCCGGTGAGCGGGTACGTGGCGCGCGCCACCAGCAGCACTATCAGCGGGCGCAGGCGCTTGCCGCCGGCGCTGAAAATCTGGTTGGCCGCCGCCAGCAGCATGGGGTGCCGCTCGCCCACCACGTTGAGCAGGTTCTGCCGGCAGATGTCCATGTCAGCCGCCACAGGCGCCGACACCTGATCCATCGTCACGGGCGCGTGGCCCAGCCCCGGCACGCAGCGGCATGCGGGCGGCTGCTCCTCGGGCTGCGCCGCCGCCGGTGCGGCGGGCTCAGCCGTCACCGACGTAACGCGCAGCGGCGCCGCCGCCGAGCCCCTGGGCACGCGCCGCAGCTCCTCTGCGCTGCTTTCACGCGGCCCGAGCGCCTGGGCGCGTGGTGGCCGCTGCTGCCTGCTGCTGCCGCTGCTGCGGGAGGCGGGAGGTCTGCTGCACCACACAGAGCGCTGCCGCGCCACTGCCACGGCCTCTGAGGCCGCTGCGTGGCTCTGTGACAGCGCCGAGAGCGCCATTCTGCCTGTCTGTGGCGCTCGCGCGGTGGGTGTCGCGCCCGCTCCTTGTGCACCGCTACTGCGATCCTCTGGGGCAAAACAAACAAGTGTGCGTCAATTCGGCACGTGACCGCTGGCCGATTTGCGCCACAGCCAGCGGCGCATTTGTTTCCATGCAGGAGTCAAGGTCAGTGCAGGGTAGGGCCCAGGGCCCGCTCCCTGCTTTTGTGCTGCGTCTGATCGTGCACAAACCACAGCCATGCAGGCCCGGGCGATCTCTGGGCCGCCTCTCACTGCCCTGGCGCAGGGACGCCCCTGCCGGCCCTGTGCAGCCCTGGCAGCGCCCTGCAGGCCACGCAGCAGCGCCAGGGGCCGCGGCAGGCAGCCCAGCTGCCGCCCGCATGCCGTGGGCCAGGGTGAGCGGCGGCGGCGCGAGCGCAGGGCGGGCGGCCGCCAGCTTGTTTGAGCAGCAACCTTCCTTCACTCCTTGCGCAGCTGTTTCGACAGGTGCCCATTCATGCTATGCAGGCACGTCGGCAGAGCCTGGCTCGGGCCTGCAGCCGGAGCTGCGGTAGGTTGCCATGGGCGCACTGCTTGATGCTGCTGTCGCAGAGCGGTATGCTTGCGAGGTGGCCCACTGGCGCTCTGATACGTACACCGATCGCTGGAATGGCACACGAGACAGACACTAGCCGTCTTGACCTTGATCAGCAGACAGTACCTACTGCAGCAGATCTGCCCAAGCATGCGATCCAACGCCTCACTTGCAATGGTTCTGTGCAGGGCCGCCATTGAGGAGTTCATCACGGCCAACAAGGTGGTGGCCTTCATCAAGGGCACTAAGCAGTTCCCCCAGGTGGGTGCATGAGTGCAGGGTAGCAGCCACTATGTTTCCACAGGTGGGCGGATGGGGGCGGTGGCATGCTGCTCAATCGCCGCTTGTCTGCGCCCTCCCAACACGCCACCCGACCGAGCCTCGCCTGCTGCCATTTCTACCGTGCAGTGCGGCTTCAGCAACACTGTTGTGCAGATCCTCAACACGATGGGCGTCCCGTGAGCCGCCTGCTGCCAGTTTGCACCCTGCTCCATTTGGATGCTGCAGCCTGTTGTGTGTGGCAGGGACACCGCCACATCGCAGCAGCTGCAGCCTGCACTGTTGCACGATCCACACCTGCCCCAGCCAAAGGATGCTGCCACGTCACAAGCCACCGATTCAGCCAGCCATGTCTGACAGGCACGCCTGGCTGTGTTGCTGTTCCTTTCCACAGCTACGTGACGGTGAATGTGCTGGAGGACGACCTGCTGCGCAGCGGTGAGCATTCATGGCAAATGCGAGCGCTGGTGTGGTTCTGAGCACAAGTCACGCTGTGCGGAACGTGGCTCCCCTCCCAGCTGCGCGTTGGGGCGCTCTGCCGCCTTGCTGCAAGCCTGCTGGTTGTAATGCTCCCCACCCTGCCCTGGTCGCTGCGCAGGCATGAAAGAGTTTTCGCAGTGGCCGACCTTCCCCCAGGTGCTTTGGGCGGTCAAGTCAGGGTGCTGACCGTCCATGCGGCATGCACACAGCTAACCGAAGCAGCCCGGCCATAGCTGGCGCTCGCTATGCAAAGTGGATGGACGGGACACAAGCCTGGGTCCTGCTTCCACTGCCTGGCGCCCATGCTTTGAATGCCTCCCATCGCACTCTCCCCAGGTCCATCTGCTGGGCGAGTCTGAAAGCTTCCAGCACATTTTACATCTCCGCACCAACCCCAAAATGTGCCCGCAGGTGTACGTGGCGGGCGAGTTTGTGGGCGGCGCCGACATCCTCATCCAGTCGTACACCAGCGGCGAGCTGAGCGAGATGCTGGAGGCGGCCCTGAACAGCTGAGGCAGGGGCCACATCGCGAATTTGCACCAGCTTGAGGCAGCCCTGAACAGCTCACGCAGGCCAAGTCGCAACCTTGAAGAGGCTGATGTGGCTGACGCAGGGCCTGAGCGTCCGACCCAACCAATGGCTCGGTGCAGCGGCCGCAGCGTGGGCATGCAGCCCCCCAAAATCTTTACTAACCATGCTGACCCGAATGAATCTGTGGCAGGCCGCGTGCTGCCCTGCCCCCTGTATCCTAATGCCCCCTGGGCATGTATGCACCCTCTCCTCCTTCAGTCCTTGCATCTGTGCTCCCGCCGCAACTCAGGACGTTTTCCAGAGCACTGCTCCCCTTCCCATTCTGCTGAGTTGGCCAGATCGATGCCTTGTAACACCTGCCGTGATGCAGCAGCAAGCGAACCACAGTCCAACCGGTGTGCTCCGCACAAGGCACGCATGCAATTCAGCTCACATCACCCCGCCACCGCTGGCAGGCGCAGGCGCAGCCGGGTCAGGTCGACAGGCGGCACAGCCTTNGGGGCGTGGGGCAGGCGCACGCCCCGTCAGCGTCCTGCCCCATGTGACCTCCTCGCTTGGCAGCTCAGTCACAGGNCGCCCGCTGTCCTGCGGCCCACTGGACTCATCGCTGGGCAAGCTGGGCCGCCCGCCACCCGCGGCACTGGCGGTATCTGCTGGGCTGCCGTGCCGCTGGCTGGCTGTGATGGCAGCGGCAGCTGCCTCCTCTGCCGCTGCCAGCCGCTGGCGCAGCGACTCGAGCTCCGCCTCCAAACGCTGCTGGTCTGCAGAGGCCGCTGCCTCCTGTAGGTGGGTGCACAGGAAGAGCAGGTTGATAGGCATTCCCCTGCCTGCTATTATGGTGCACAGGGACCATGGGCTGCTTCGCTCTGCTGCATTGTGCTGAGCTTCCAATTCCCATTATAACAGCAGCACGTAAGAGCACCACTCACTTGCTCAGCCGCCTCCTCCTGCCACAGCCGCCGCTCCTGCAGCAGGTTGTCGACGCGCAGGTGCAGCCCCGCAAGCTGCTCCTGGTACGCCGCCACCTGTGGTGTAGGGAGGAGCAGCAGCAACAGCAGCAGCGAGGTGAGGATGTTTTATGGGCCTCTCATAGTGGGAAACCAAGGGGACATCCCATCTCAAGTTAGCCACAGTGGCCAACCTGCGGCATGCCCCTGCAAAACGTAAGCATGGGCATGTCTGTGCCCCACCTGGCTACTCAGCTCCGCATTCAGGCGCTCCAGCGCAGCCTTCTCTCCCCTCAGCTGCCCGCACTGCTGGAACAGCTGGTGCGGCCGAAGGCTGCCGCCCAAGACCACACCCACCAACGCTGGTGAGGCTGTGCCGCTGGTGTGTGTGGATGGCTGCTGTTGTTGTGCCCCGTCTGTCCCGCTGCTGCCGCCTTGCAGTGCAGCCACCAGCTGCACAAGCAGCTGGGCGGCTGGGTGCGGCCCCTGCTGAGCCAGCCAAGCGGCGGCGCTGCTCGCTGCTGCCTGCAGCTCCCCAGGGTCTCGTGCTTGCGCCAGCTGCTGGGTGAGCTGAAGCACTTGCTGGTCTGCCGCTGGCTGCTGTGGCGGCGTGGGGTGGCTGCATGCCTCGCGAGTGACAGCAAACAGCTCTGCGGCATCGGCAGCTGCTTTGGCTGCACCGCCGGTACCGCTTCCAAGGCTCATGCTGCGCTGCAGCGGCGCAGCATGAGCTCGCGATGCAGCAGACAGAGGCCTGAGGGGCACCATGGCCTGTTGCCGCTGCCGCTGCAGCAGGTGCTGGCTGCTGAAACCTGGGCCTGGAATGCCGGACGGGGGCCCCTTGTGCTGCAAGCTGCCCTCGTACTGCTGCATGCGGGAGGGTGGCCTGCCCAGCGGTAGGGCTGGCAACTGCTTGGGGGCAGGTGGTTGCCTTGCTGCAGCAGCGGAGCTGGGCCGAGGGGGAGGCGTCAACCGGCCGGCTGTCACAGCTGGCCCTATGAGTGCTGCGGATGCCGTGCTTCCGGCTGATGCCACTGTGGCAGCGGTGGCGCTTCTGTTGAGCTTGGCGGAAGCAGCAGCTGGCTGCAGCATCCCACCAGGCAGCCTGCCCAGCCTGCTACCGGCGCGCTGCGCAGGCTGGGCATGCAGTGTAGCACTGTCTGCGCCAGGCGGCTGCTCCGCAGCATGCAGCTGCTCGCGCAGTGCCATGGCGCTGGCTGCTCGCTGTGCTTCGGTGAGCACCGGCGGCCGGCGCTGCTGCAGCGCCGAGGCCGGCCGGCGCACTGCTGCGCTGCCACTGCCGCCGCCMGTGCCGCCATAGGCGATGCGGTTGGCCCTTGCTATGAGCGCCTGCAGGCGGGCTGYGGTGGRAACTTGCTGGTGCCGCCSGGCTGCCGCYGGGCCGCGRGKGCAGGCATCTTGCGGGGKGCTGSTGCGTGGKGCCGCGGCGGCGGTGGGAGCGGCTGCGGGAGGCCTGCCAGCCATTCTGCCTTCCAGCGCCATCAGGAAGGGGCTTGCGGACCGTGGCGCAGGACTCTGCAATGGGGCAAAAGCATGAAGCATGTGGGATGGGCAGACCCACGCGCAAACCAGGCGTCGGCCACTGCCCCGCCGCCGCTTCTGCATCCCCAGACACCTGTCGGCCGCCCTGCGGAGGCCCTAACTGCGCTCCCGAGCGCTTTGCATGGCTCATTGCCGCCGGGAGGAGCTTCACAGCGGCCCTTGGACGGCTCGCCGTCCCCAAGGCGCGATTGACCTGTGCTCCAGACCCCGAGAAACTGTAGAAATAGCGATCAAGGTCAATTCAGAGCCTGTCAAGCGGGAAGAGACCCGATGGCGTGCTGCTGCGAATGCGCCGCCGGTTCGCCAATGGCGTCTCACAAGCGGGCCCTCTGCCTTGTGCACATGTATGTAGACCCTTGACGCAAACTCTGTGAAATTTGTAGCTCGTTTGGCGCAGGGTCCGTTGTGAAAGAAAGCAACTATCCGTCAGCCGCCACCCCCAGCCCCGCCGATCGGTGCATTGTCTAGCTCACAGGCGAGATGGCAGCTTGATAGCATCAGCGGAGCTACACTTGTTACTGCGGCCGCTGCCGCCGCCGCCGCCGTCGCCGCCGCCGCCTTGCTTCGACCCTGCCCTGCCCCTTTCCTCCCGTTGCAGCCGCCATGCTGCGGCAGGCAGCACGGCGGGCGCTGCTGGCCGCCCAGCAGCACCAGCAGCGCAGCGGCATGTCCACCACTGTGGCCGCTGCGGCGGTGGCGGGCGCGGCTCGCCGCCTGGCGGTCGGCGTGCCAGCCCTGGGCCTCGGCACGTTTGCAGCAGTGACAGATGAGCCTCACAAGGTGGCCCACCGGGCAGCCATGATCCCCGTGCGCCTGGGCCGCGATGTGTGGGCCGCAGCCTCCATGCTGGCAGGTGAGCGGCGGACACAGGGAAGGCCAGGCTGCCTGTGTTTATACCGGGACCTGGCTCAGCGGTGGCTTCTTGCTTTGGGCTGCCATGGTGTGCTGCCTTTGTTGCCCCACAGCTGGGCGAGGCAGCGCCTCCTTCGAGGCCTCCGCTCCCAGCGCACTGCACGCCACATCCTTTCCCCCCTGCCCCTGCAATGGCCAAGCAGACTACGCCTGGACGCTGCACGGCCTGGAGGGGGAGGCCCGAGAGGAGGCCAAGAAGGGGTGCCACCAGCGCGGCGCAGACCGCCTGCTGGCCGTGTGCTTTGCCAACGGAGGCATCTACATCAAGCTGGGCCAGCACATCGGCATGCTGGTGCGCTGGTTGGTTGGCGGTTGAGCGAGCGCTGATGCGAGGGACTGAGCCAGCCGTGTGCTCTGTGGCGCAACGCAGTTCGGGAGCGGAGAGTGTAAGGGGATGACATGGAGGGAGAGGTGCTGCTGCTGCCACGCGGGGGCTGCTTTGCCTGGCGCCCAGTGCTTCACCTGCCGGTACCGCCTGTCCCGCCCTTAGCAGGACCACCTGCTGCCCAGCGAGTACGTGCACACGATGCGGGAGCACATGCTGGACCGCTGCCCTGTGTCAACGTATGAGCAGGTAGGGAGGCGGAGGCCAAGGTGGCACACGCTGAGATAATAGACGACAGCGCTGTGTGTGGAAGACCGGGCTCGCTGCCTAGCCGGCCGGGACGCAGTGTGCCGGTGGCCCGACAGCCTTAGCTTAGGGCACTTAATGCCCACACTTGGCTTGCAGGTTCGACAGACGATTCAGGAGGACTTTGGGCGGCCTGTGGAGCAGCTGTATGCCCAGTTTGGGGCCGAGCCAATTGCCAGCGCCAGGTGAGCAGTGAGATGGACGTCTACGGTGCTGTACATTCAGCAAGAACTGCGGCTGGCTTTCTGGTTGTTGCGGCACGCAAACAGTGCAGCCCATGACCTGCCTGGCCTACCCGCCTCCCAACTGTGCAGCTTAGCACAAGTGCACGAAGCGATAGACCACAACGGCCAGCGACTTGCGGTCAAGGTGAGCTGTGATTGTGCAGCGGCACTCTGCTGCCCAACTTGCCCCTGCTGATAAGTTGGCCCGGCTTTGCTTTGAATGCGCGTCATTCGGCGCTCGGTGTGTGCCATCTGGCTGACCCTTCCTGACGTGTGTCTGTGCTGCCCCGCTGCCATGCTGGCTGCCTTACAGGTGCAGCACCGCGGGCTGCGAGAAACGAGTGCCCTGGACCTGGCCACAATCGATGTTCTGGTCAAGGTGGGCATGGCGCTCGGTTCCATGGGCCCTTCATGCAGCCTCCAATTGGAGGCTGCATGGTGGCAGCTGCATGTGAAGCCCACGCTACTGCCGTTGCTTCCGCCAAGTGTTCGGCCCTGTTGCTCTGCCGCAGGCCGCCAAGTTCCTGACGGGCGGTGCCTTTGACTACCAGTGGCTGGTGGATGAGAGCATGGATAACCTGCCCCTGGGTGGGTGGTGGAGTGGAGTGGTTGGCCGGCGCGTGTACCTGTTCGACCTGTTTCTGGGCAGCTCGCAACCCCTCCAACCACCCTCCCTGGCCCCCCTCGCTGCGAAGTCTGGACATGCCGACCCACAATTCCTGCCTGGGCACCCCGCACTGCAGAGTCGGACTTCTTGCACGAGGCCCAGAACTCGGCACACGCTGTGTGCTTCAAGGTGCTGATCGACTTTTGATTGCCCTGCATCGTGCAGAGCTGGATTTCTTGCACGAGGCCCAGAACTCGGCACGCTGCGCCAGCAACCTGGACAGCAAGCGCAGCCGCGTGCGCGGCCGCGTCGCGGTGAGCGGCGCTTGCAGGGGTTGGTGTACGATTAGGGCTGCGCATGTTGGCGATGACCTGGTGCACTGCCCGCGAAGGCTTTGGGCAGCCAGCTGTCTCTCATGCCAGTTGCTCCCATTGTGCTTGCACCACCGTCACGATGTGTACCGCCGGCTGGCCTGTTCAACAATGCTGACATCCTGAATGACGCTGACCTGTCCTATCAACGCAGGTGCCGGCGGTGGACCTGGGGCGCACCAGCCACCGAGTGATGACTATGGAGTTTGTGGACGGTGAGCGGGCTGGTTGCAGGAGCATGCAAAAGTCACATGTATGCGGGCTGATGTGGCTCAGCTTTGAGAGAGCACTCTTAAGCGCTGCTCCGCTCCTTGCCTTGCTGGCCGCCGTGCTTCCGCTGGTCTGCATGTGCTGCGACCCGCAGCGCCCGCCAACTTCTGACCGCACCTTGCAACCCCATCCTTGCCTGCAGGCGTGAAGGTGACGGACCGAGAGGGGCTCAAGGCGCTGGGGGCGGACCCCGGGGAGGTCTCCAAGCTCATCTCCGAGTGCTTCAACGAAATGATCTTTGCCTTTGGAGACGTGCACTGCGGTGAGCTTAGCGGGAGATCGGAGGCAGTTGCGGTGCCTAGCAGGCTGGGAAAGTGGCTGCAATCCTCTGGGCAGGCAGCGCATCACATTCATATGGCTGTGATGCTCCTTCGTGCTACCTGGCCTCACTCTCTCGTGACCGCCCTTCCACGCCTGCCCCCATCACATTCCTGCCCAGACCCGCATGCCGCCAACCTGCTGGTGCGGCGCACGCCAGCACCGGTGGAGCGTGCGGGCTACCAAGGCGGCCGCTGGCAGGTGGGCTTGCAAACAAAGGGTCGTGAACAGCAGTTGGACCTTGGCGTGCTGTCGCCTGTCCCTGCCGCCTCGTCCCGGGCCGATCTCCCCGCACAGCGCCCGCCCCACTTACCCATCCCACCCCAGTCGGGCTGCTGCTCCAAGCCGCGCGGCCAATGGCAGCTGGTACTGCTGGACCATGGGCTGTACCGCCAGCTGGACGACAGCTTCCGCCTGCAGTACGCCGGCCTCTGGCACTCCCTGGTGTTTGCGGGTGAGGCGCTGGTGCATTATTTGCTGGGGTCAGAGAGGGAGGCGTGCCTACTTGCTGGCCTGTTGCACGTCAGGGACTTCTGTGCCCACCGCTGCCTGGGAGTTCTGTGCACATCACTGCCTTCTTGCAACACAGAAGCATGCGCCTTCCCTGCCGTCCCTTGCAGACGAGGCGGGCATCCGGCGGCACAGCACCGCGATGAATGCGGGGGACGCGGTGCCACTGTTTGTGGGCATGCTCACGCAGCGGCCCTGGGAGAAGGTCACGCAGAAGGGCCAGGTGAGGGGCTGGGGGGAGTACAGCGTTTTGGAAGGCAGAGTGGGCCAGTTGGCGAGAGAGCAGAAGCGCGTGTGGAAGGTCAGACGTGCGGGAAGGCTGGACGCTGGGAGGCATGGCGGGCTGAGTGGCTACAGCGTTGCTCAAGCCATGCATGGGCAGGATGTGCTTTTTGGATCCAAAGCCATGCCGACCACCAACATGTACACAACCAACCTGCCACCACTCAATGCTCCCCGGCTCAGGACACGGAGCGGCTGCGCCTGCGGTACACGGAGGAGGAGCGGGCGGAGATCCAGGACTACGCCTCGCAGTGAGTAGCAGTAGAGTGGGCGGGGACCCTACGTTGATCGGCATGGTTGGCACTGGGCCCAGCCTGCTTCACTTTCCTGGCGTGGAAGGCTAGCCTGCTGCCTAGCCCCTTTGTTTTTCTCCTTGACCAGCCAAACCTCAAGGCGAAATGCGCGTGTCATCTTCACTCGACTCCCACCCTGCAGGTATGCGCGCGAGATTGGCGACCTGCTGCGCACCATNCCCCGCCCCCTGCTGCTGCTGCTCAAGACCAACGACTGCCTGAGGTGGGCGTGCAGGCTTCGGTTGCCAGCTTGCCGCAATGTCATGGGGCGAGGATCGGTTTTGGTTTGGTGTTGCATGCTGGGTCCAGCGAGCACTGTTGGTGGGGTGAGCAGCAGCCACAGCAGAATGTGGATAACTGCCTGCCATCGATCCCAAGCCTGCCCGGCTCACCCGCCCCTCCCCTCCAACCCCAATCGTTCCCTCCACCCGCAGGGCGGTGGATGTGGCCCTGGGCAGCCCGGTGAATAGCTTCGTGATCACCGCCCGCGAGTGCACCCGAGCGCTGGCGCGCGACCGCCTGTCGCACCGCCCCGGCCTGTGGTCCCGCCTGGCACTGGCGGCGGACGTATATGCTGTGGAGCTCCGCATGGCTGCGCTCAAATTCCTGAGCTGGATGGCAGAGTTGGAGGCCTGGCTGCGAGGCGGCAGCAGCGCCGCAGTAGCGGCGGAGGGGCAGCAGGCGGCGCTGGCTGCGGCGTGACCGGCGCCGGCGTGGGATTTGCATGGCTTCATCTTGTCCGCTTGACAGTCTGCTCTCAAATCCTGCTTGACACTCGTGTTTGCACTGCCTGCCATGACATGCATGCCCCCAAATACCTTGCAAAATGTGCACATCTGAGGGCAAGGGGAGGTGGATGCCTGGCGCCCGAGGCGCCGCCGCCTTTGCACAAGCACAGCAGAGTTGCCTTCACTGCGATCATCAATCAGCCGACTCTGCCATGGCCTACTAGGTAGTACCTACAAGGGCTGCCCGAGCCCCTTGCGTCCAAGGCAGACGCAGAGCTGCTGCTGGGCGATGCACGGCTGCCGGTTCACACCCAGATCGTCTCCCTCCACTCAACAGGCGTGTGGCAGGGGCGCCTGATTGCTGTGTGCAGCAGCAGGCAGCACGAGGCCGCCGCCGCCGCCGCCGCCGCCGCTGCTGCTCCGCGACGGCAGCTGCAGCACGCCCTGCGCACCATGCCTGCCATCCACACGGCTGCTTCAACAACAGTGCAATTTGTCTTCGCCATGCGCGCCACACATGGCATGCAGTGCTGGCAGAGCGTTTCTCAGGCACACCCGACGAGCCGGGAGCAGAAGGCGCCCTGCCGGCGTTCCGCCTGGCTGTGCCCGACAGCGGTGCAGACGAGGGCGGGACTCCACGCTCTTACGACCCCAGCCGCCGCTCTGTGCTCACGCCCTCCAACCTGACCGTGCTCCTGGGGTTCTGCTACGGGCAGGAACTGGGCAATGCTGTGGTGAGCAGGGAGTGGCGCGCCTATAGGGCAACGTGGGCCCTCGGTGTGCATGAACCAGCATGCCACATGCCATGGCATGGCATGGCACAACCTAGCGTCACTTGACATGACATGCCGCTGTTCATGTGCTGCGCCAGTCACGGGAACGCATACAACCGGCAGGCATGAGTATGGCATGGCATGGCATGGCATGCCGAGCCGCTCACCAGCATGACTGCACATGCCCAGCATTGCCCCTCAATTTTGCACGCCATTCAGGGCCTGCTGGGACGGCTGCTGGAGGTAGGGGAGGCGCTGGGCAGCCCCAACCTGCCTGCTGCTGTGGACAGGCACCTGGCTGCCGAGCTGATGCAGGTATGCGGTTGGGAGAGCCATGTGATGCATGCATATGCTGGGCGGATGGGGCATGCTGGGCTGCTGCTTCTCACGACACCATGATTTATGTGCCAGTGGCGGCATGTGGGCTCTGCTGATCAGCATGCTTGCCCGGCTCTCCTCTACAACGTTTGCAGGGGCGGCAGCTGGACCTAGGAGGTGCCGCCGGCCTGGCAACCAAGTACAGGCAAGCCTGCACAGCACATTACATGGCTTGACATGTCCCCGGCATGGCATGGCATGACGAAAATGTAGCTGAGGCTGTGTCACCGATGCATGGCATGCATGTTTGGATCTTCATACCAGGTCAACAGGCCATGAAGACACGAGCAGTTGCAACCCACATGGCTGCTGCTTCCCAAACCTGGGTATGAGTCGCCCAATGCCATGGCATATGCCATGGCATGAGCACCGCTCAGCCATCCATGCCCTCCCCAGGCTGGTGCGAGCCATGGGTGCCATCCTGCCGCTGCTCTCCCACCGCAAGCCCGGCAGCCGACGGGGCAGCTCCTCTGAGCCCGACTGGGAGCAGGTGGGAAGYGTGGGCCAGGATATCAGCCCTATCGAGAAGCAGCTGGGGCATGCAACCGCCGGCAGCTTGCGTTTGACACATTAAAGATGGCAATGTGCTGCTTGAATACGGTGCTCCCTGCAGGCGTTTGACCGCCTGGATGCCCAGTGCAAGCGCATGGCTTTCACTCTGGCGCGTGCCACTCCCGAGGAGCGTCAGGAGCAGGGAATTGGGGATCTGGGTGAGCATGATCAGTTGCGGCATCTGCAGGCATGACTAGTGCTGCCACCGGTGGCATGCAGCCTGTGCGATCATGCATGTTGCAGTCACACACACACTTCCTTGACGTGCAGGGCGTGCTATCTGCCATGGCATGGCATGAACTGCGGACTTGCCTATCCAGCAGCAACCTTCAAATACTCCTCCCACCCAACTGCAGGCCGTGCAGCCGCATACTGCGCCGACGCACTGCAGGACAGCGGGTGGGCGGGGCGGCGCGGCACGGGCACACAGGGCAGCCCAGGGCGCGGCGGGGTGGAAAGCACCCTGCGCGGCTGGTGAATTTTCGTGCTCGTTCTGGACAAGTTGGCGCTGCATGCCGCACCTGCGCATCTCAGCCACCATGATTGATGCCTTGATTGTTGCCTTGATTAAACAAAGAGAATGCAGTGCAGGGAGCAAGTGCGACAAATGCGGGGCAAAGGCAGGGCGTCGTGAATTAGATGCGCGGGGCAAAAACGGTCGTATCAAGGTGCTGGTGCATTAACGATCCAGCGGGTCAGGTGCTGTTGCTGGCCCTGTGCCGACCAGCCATGTGTGCTGTGGGGGCGCAAGGGACAGCGCGATCTGTGCAGGTGGGCCGGCTGTCAAGCTTGGCGGCCACCTGCCATGCAGCTGGGCGCTTGGCGGCTATGCCCAGCATCTCAAGCTGGCACTGCTCAGTGGTGGCCAGGGAACACAGATGCCAGCCAGGCCAGCGCGAGGCCAATGGCAACCATGGGGATGGCCTGCAGCAAGACAGGCGGCATGGCACTGTTTTGTCATTTGTTGGGGCATGCACAGCAGACCTTCAGCAAGGCAGAGCTTGACCCGGCTCAAAACGTAAGCAGCAGCAGTGCTGAGCGGCAGACACTTGGCAACAAGCTCCCGGGCAGGTTGCCCCGTGGCACCCAGCACTCACGAGGACTCCGTCATAGTGGAAGTCCTTCAGCTGCTGCTTCAGCTCCTCGCTGGTTGGCAGTGCGTAGGGCTTGGGAGCCTCGTCCGNCTCCCAGTTGTCGTCCTGCAACAGGCAGGTGCGATTGGGANGGGTGCGGTTGGGCTGGGTTGGGCACAACGCCTGGACTGGACATGTCTGAGAGGGCATACGTGATGGCGAGTGGAGCACAGCAGGTGGCGAGCTGGACGATCCGCAGTCTGGGCGGGCTGCACCCGGAGATGCATGCGCGAGCGGGCGCGCGGCTGGCGGGCGGCGCCTGATGCTGCCGTGCGCACCTCGCGGCTGGCCGCCCTGCATGCTGTCCGGCGATGCTGCAGGGGCTGCACACTGCTGCGGATTGCCGCGCGCTGCAGCTGGGGCCGGCCGATGGCGGCGGGAGCGCTGGCGACGCACTGCATGCTTCCTGGCTGGAGTCGACCGGCTGATTGCAATGGATCAAATCCGGCGACCGATGCACTCCTCGGTTTTGGGTGACGGCCGCCGCTCATCTGGCTGCTGCGATGTCGCAGGCGCCGGGGGCGCCGGCTCCCAGCCCGGACAATGTCTGTGGGCAGCATCCCTGTCAGTCGGCATGGTAATGGCCTACATATCTCAAAACAACGGCAAATGACGATTTCACTTGCACTGCTGCTCGCTGTCGTCAGTTTCCTGTGTCATGCACCGTGCGCATCAACGCCTCCCCAACCAACTTGCGCGGTGCCCTGCATTTTACACATGCACAAGCTCAACAACGCTGCAGCTGCAGCAAAATAACTCCAGCTATGCAAGCAGCTAGTAGCCATTATATGCCACTGAGATGTCGTGCCGTGGCAGCCAGCGGCGCAGGAGCGCAGCGGTCACATCGTGCGGCGCCTGGCCAAATGCCGAGGAAAAGCCATAGATGGAGACCACCCCCTGCGAAGCATAGTGCTCCATCCGGCCGCCGCCTGCAGCAAATGGATGGGCGGGCAGACATGGTGGGTTCAGGGTTGCTGTTGCGTGGCAAGGCTGCGTCATGCTTGGCTACCCGTCAGCTATCGCTAGCATGCAGTGAGCTAGGCTGGAACATTTCATTTCACGGCGCACCGAGGGTCTCCAGCTTCAGGCCCGCATCAGGCGCCAGCGCCCGCACTTGCGCTGCGCAGTGCTGCATCACGTGGTTGTGGTACGCAGCCCGGCTGTCGCCCCACACCAGCAGCTTGCTGTGCAGGCCTGCAGGGCGGTGGGGCAGGCAGAGCGGGTTTGGAGAAAACATCGGTTTGGCGACTGTAGACTGAGTGCAAGGGGAAATGTGCCCCCACTAGCCAACCAGCCATGTGTTTGCAAACCCTGGACTCTGCCACTCATGCCGGCCAGCCCAGGCTCTCACCGTCTGCCGTGCTGAGCCGCAGAAGGACGTACTTGAAGCTGCCCTCGTCGATGCACACATCCGGCACTGCCGCAAGCGCCGCCGCTGCTGCCGCATCCTCAGCACTACCGCCCTCCAGTGCCTGCAGCTGCTGCCTCTCGTGCAGCCAGCTGCTGATGATGCGGTTGGCAAGGGCATAGGGGCCGGGGATGCGGAAGGGAGCCTCGCCTGCTGCTGCGCCTGGTGCGCCACGCAGGACGGAGGGCGGGCTGCTGCCGCTGCTGGCTGCACGCAGGTTTGCCGCCAGATAGTCGGCATGGAACCATCGGGCGTCTTCCAGCTCATCTGTATCGACCTGCAATCAAGAGTGAATAGGGCGGCAGCGACATGTCTTTGTGACACGGACGGCATGCCCTCCCGTCCCACCTTGTGGCATGCGGCTGCGCATGGAGGGATCATGCGGGCATGGGAACAGCCCGAGCTATGCGTGCACTGTGCGCACCTGAATGGTTGGCAAGCGAGGCAGTAGGTACCGGTCAGCCTCCGATGGCAGCAGGCCCACATCACAGGCCGCCACAGCGCCCGGGCCAGCCAGCAAGTTGAGCCCTCGGCGTGGCGGTGCATCTGCTGCCCCAGGGCCCGTGGCATCTGCTGCTGGTGCGGCCTCAGCCGTAAACCCAATCATGAGGGACTGGGGGAAGGGCCAGGGCTGGCTGGAGTGGTAGCGAGCTGAGCGCGGATCGACTTGCACACCTGCATAATGTGCACGAGCAGTGCAAGGGCAGTGAAAAGCACGCCGATCAACACAGACAATTGTATTGCAGCTCGTGCCGTCCTCCCCTGATCCCAAGCAGTGTCCAGCCCACCCATGTTCGCTGCACGTATGCCTGACCAGGCTGCCAGCCGCATGTGCCCCCACCCCCACCTGCTTCCTCCAGCACCTCCCGTGCAACCGCCTGCTCCAGCGTCTCCGCCACCTCAGCAAAGCCGGCCAGGCAGGAGTAGCGGCCGGCATCCCAGGAGGCCTTGCGCCCCAGCAGCAGCCAGTCGCCACACCTGCAGGGGTGGGCGCGGGGCTTGGTGGGTTTGGGAGCGCAGCAGAAAGCAGGGGCTGTTGAGGCAGCTGTTGAGGCAGCTGGGCGGCCTGCTGTGCTTGCAATTCCACAGTCAGTCAGGACCAGCCGGTCCCAATATTGCGTACCCAACGGCCACAATCACTGCGGGGTCAATGCGTGGGTAGATGGCGCGGGGGCGCCTGCCGCTGCTGCCTGGCGCTGCAACGGCCTGCCGCGAGTGGCCGCCGCTGGTAGCCACCTGTGTGTAGGATGCGGGACAAGCACAGCGAAGGGTGACTTGCATTATCGGACTGGCGGCACTCGATGCAAAGGCTGCAGCTGCAAAGTGTGGTGCAAAAGTCGTACAACCCACCATAGGGGCACCCGAGCGGTGGCAGAATGCAGCGCTGGCATGCCACTGCGCCAAGCCAACTGCAGGGTGGTTGTGGTGGGGGGGAAGACCTTGAGCATGGAACACGGCCACAGAATCAGACCATATGGACACGCATGCATTGAGCACAGCATGTTCTCCATATTCAGCACACAGGCGCACGCAAGGTGTTTCGTGTATTATTCCTCACCGGCATAGGCTGCCACAGCAGCATCAGGTCCAGTCATCTGCTGGCCGCCGCTCCGAACATCCACCCAGCGCGCCCCTTCAAGGGCTGCTGCTGCACTGCCCTGCTGCTGCTGCTGCTGCTGCTGCTGCTCTGCTGCACCATTCTGCCCCGCTCCAGGCTCAGCAGCGGCAGCAGTGCCGCGGGGTGGTGGAACAGGCGGCAGCAGCGGCAGCAGGCTTGGCGGAACCAGCGCTGCAAACACACATTCGCCTGCTGCGTCTCTGCCCAGGAAGAGGAATGTGGGTGCTGCCTCTGGCTGCCCCTCCTGCTGCCCCTGATGCTCGTCATGCTGGCTCAGCAGGGTGGAGCTGCTGGCCACCAAAGGCAGGAAGCAGGGAGCGTCTCCCCCTGGGGCCGTCGCCCCCGCTGCCGCAAAGCTTAGGGGCTGCAGGCCCAGGGGCCCACTGCCACTGCTGCCCCCATTGCCACTGCTGCCATTGCTGCTGCCATGTGCTGCAGCCGCCACCAAGAGCTTGTTGTCGTATATCAGCACCGCTCTGCTGGTGGGCAGCCGCAAGAGTCGCTGCAGCTCCGCGTCATCTGACCGAAGGGCTGCTGCTCGGTCAAGTGGCAGTTCAGCAAAGTGCGGCGGCGAGTCAAAGGTTAATGGTGCTATGCCCCTGCTGCCGTTGCTGCTGCTACTGCTGCTGCTGCTAGTCACGCTGCTGGTGCTGGCGCTGACGCTACTGCTGCAGACGAGCCGCCCAGGCAAATCTGCTGCTGCGCTGCGTGCCCCCGCAATCCAACACCCGCCTCGGGCGGGCAGTGGCGGCGGCACGGCCAGCGCCCTGCTGGGAGGGAGATCGGTCCACATCAGTAGCTAGGAAGCTGCTCAATTGAAGCACTCGTGAGGCTCAACAGCGCAGTGGCGTGCGGCTCAAGTCGCCCCGCGCTTGCCTGCTTGCTCCAGTCACGCAGAGCCCTCGCTGCATGGCTCTGAGCATCGCATCAAGACCGATGATCAGCCGCACGTGCTGGCGGATTGGCACTAGTCTGCCGCCGCCAGCCTCAGCACGGCGGACCCAGCGCGGCGTTCAACTGCTGCTCAGAAGAGCCTTGTTTCCATTTCAGCTGGTCAGCCATTGACAAGCTCCTTAACACAACTTGTAACGTCAAGCAGCCTGGCCTGCCTGATGTCCCACTACTGGCCATGCTCAGCAATTCTGTTGGGGTGAAGTTACAGCTCACGAGTGCACTGCCGCCGCAAGCTCTCGCAGCCGAGCCTCCCGCAGCGCGGTGGGCGGGTGAGAATCCAGCAGCGTCAGCACTGCGGCAGCCTGCAATCCCGGCGGCAGGCCTTCAAACCAGGATGGCGGCACATCCCACCCCAGCCGCTGCTGGAAAGCTGCTGCCGCCGAGTGCCAGCTGGCTGCCCTGCTGCCACTGGAGAAATGTTGTCGGCGCAGGCGCCGCTGGCGTGGCAGACCTAGAGTGCCAGGGCTGTCGTGCTCAGCGTGCATGCCGCGCTTTGCCGGCCCAACCAGGGCTGGCGGGGCACTGCCGCCTTCCCGCAGTGCTGAGTGCAGCAGGGCCAGCAAGCTCTTGGCCTGCTCCACAAACGCGGCCTCCTGCTCGTCGTGCACCCTCAGCCGCACCACCCAGTCGCCCTGCAACGGATGCATCGGGGATGCGGCGATGACGGCTGGAAACGATGAAAGGGCAAAACCCCCGGCGCAATACACCAAAGGGAGGCACACTCAACCATTCAGCCAACAATGAAGCTGCCCAACCATGTGCCCATGCTCACAGGTGCCTGCTCCTCCAGACGCCACTCGGGCGCTCGAGCATCCTCGGTCAGCAGCGACAGGCCCGCAGCCCACTGCGCTGGCGGCACACCTGCCCCAGCAAGTGCCCGGGCAGCTGCCTCGTCCGCCTCCAGCTCTTGTGCCCTTCGCCGAGGAGGGGGACAGAAGAGCGTCGACGAACAACAGAGCAAAACGCGAGGTGAGTTACCAGGCGCCCCGAGCTGCAAAGCATGCACCTTGTGCATGTGTGGCAAAGCTAACAAGGCTGCAGTACTGCTTCGTGACCTGGCAGCCAGGACAGGGCTGCACCCTCACCAGTCCAGCTCTTGCAGCGTGCGTGCCAGCTGCAGCTTTTCTGCCGCCACCGCCTCCGCACGAGCTGCCGCCAGCTGCTGCCGTGACACCCCCAGCCCGTCCTGCGCCAGCGCCGCCCAGCTGCCGCACATCTGAGCTGCCAGTGTGCGCAGCGTGGAGTCAACCCTCCAGGCCTGCGTCGCAAGCTGCTTCTCTTCCATGTGCCGCAGCTTGGCATGCGCAGCCTCGTGGGCCAGCAGGAACGACAGGGCCGCCTGGGGGGCCGCCGTGCGCTCAAAGCAGGCTTGCACGGTGCCTGTGCTGAGCAGCACAGCGCTCAGCCCCGCAGCGCAGCAGAAGAAGAGGCTGCCGGGCACCAGGGCCAACAGCAGCCCCTGCTGCTCGCCCGCAAGCTCAGCAGCGGCCACGCGTGCGGCTGCCTCCACCGCCGCCGCCTGGGCAGGCGGTAGCACGGCCTGGGGTGAAGGGCTGACGCTCACGCTTCCCGCATGCGGGCTGGGCAGCCGGCGCGTGCCAAACTGCAGGGGTGGGTGGAGGGTGTGGGGCGCGTGTCGAATCCCAAGAGCACCGCAATATGGGAGGTGATATGTTCTGGTTGCGCAGCACAAGCAGGTCAGCCAATTCAGAGCATCCCACCTGGGCTCTGAACTGGGCAGCAAAGGGCGGGTAGAGCTCAGCCAGCTGCTCCCCAGTGGGCTGTTGAGGCCTGCTTGCCCGCGGCAGCAGCCACGCCAGCCAGGGCGGCGGCAGCAGGCGGAGGCGCGGCGTAGTGCCTGGATGAACTCCTTCGTGCCCTCGGCTGCTGCTCAGTGTCACTGCTGCTGTAGCTGCAGCCGCGGCGGCAGCCACGGGGGCAGCCCAGCGCCCCACGCGACGCAAAGACATTCGCTCTTGCGAAGCGAGCTTTGGTGCGGCCGGCGAGGAGTTGCTGAGTGCAATATGTCCACAGACCAGCAGATCAGCAGGATGATTGCTGCGTCCAGGGCCTGGGTTGAAACGCACAGCGCTCGCGGCGCCTGCTCTGGTACCACGTCTTTGGATGCCCAGCCAATTTACATTGCACAAAGGAGTTCATCCGAACAGCAATACAGAGCTATCGTTTCACTCAGCACCATCAACATCCCCATAGCAGGGAGGGTGAGGGAGCGCCTGCACATCTCACGCTGCCACCGGCTCTGCAGCCGCCGGCTGCCCGCCGGCGCCCGCCGCCTTGGAGCGCTCCTCCTTGATGCGCTCAATCATCTGCGCCGCCTCCTGCTTGGACACCAGGATGTTGATGGAGGCGCGGCCGCGCCAGCACGCGATGGAGAAGGGCGCCGCGGCCGCCAGGCCGCTGTCATTGCCGTCACCCTCTGCAAAGCCCAGGGCAGCCGCATCATCTGGCCGCAGCAGCGCCACGCAGCAGCCCATGGTCACGCCCTTGAGCTGCTCCAGTGTGAGGTCGTCGTTCAGCACGGCGCGCGGCTTGGGCGGCTGCTGCGGCTGCTTCAGCGCCGGCACCTGCTGCTGCTCCGCCCGCGCCTGCTGCAGCTCGGCGTCCGCTGCCGCCTGCTCGCCCTCCTGCTGCTGCTCGCCCTCCTGTTGCTGCTCGCCATCTGCCGCGCCGCCCTCCTGCTGCTGCTGGCCGGCCTCAGCGGCGTCGGCGGCAGCTTCGTCTGCGGTGACATCCGTGGCTGCAGCAGCCGCCGCAGGCGGCTTGGTCATGTGCAGCTGGTGCGCAGCCGGCAGGGCCACGTTCCTGCAGGGCAGCGGTTGATTGAGAGTGCAAAAGGGATGGATGCTTAAGATTAGCAGCGGAAGACGCAGAGACTGCAGCCACCAGGCGCATGTGCAGGTCAGCCAACTGACCAAAGCGACAACACAACTGCGCCTGAGCACCATAGCAGGCAGGGCCACATCACAAGCCAAAACAAAGTAAAAGGCAACATACCTGTGCTCCAGGAGCGCCAGCAGCTCATCCACGGTGGGCGTGAAGCGCTGCCTGCTGATGTGCGGCAGCAGCGCGGGCAGGCCGTCCTGTGCAATGCGGTAGCAGCAGGAGACCAGCCCCTCCTGCGATGGGAGGAAGCGGGGGCAGGGGCAAGCAGGCGCGGGTGGGTAGCTGGGCAGGCATGGTGGGCAGGTGAGGTTTGTGCACAGGCCTGGGTGCAAACCGCCTCCGGCTGGTGCGGGTGCGGCCACGACGTTTGCTGCTGTTGTTGTACACACCACCCTCCTGCCCCATCACACCTTGTCGTCCTGGCGCTCCCACGTCTTCACGCCCGCCCCGATGATCTTGAGCTGCTCCCGCACATCCACGCGCAGCAGGTCGCGCACAGCGGGCGACACGTAGTGCAGCTTCTTGGGCCGCGCCTCGGTGGAGCGCGCAATCTGCGAGGGGCATGAAAAAGCACGCGTTTGCTGAGCACAAAAGGGCAGTGCAGCTTGGTGGGCCGCGCTCGGTGGAGCGCGCGATTCGCAGTGCAATTGAGAGGGCACACACGAACAAGCACAGTTGCAGATTGCGCCGCAGACGAACGGGCACACAGTGGAGCGCAATTGTCCGACTCTGAGCGCATGCAGTCACTTGCAAGTGCAAGTTGCAAGCTGTGCAGGGCACGCACAAGATCGAAAGCTCCCAACGCCAACGCAGGGGGCTGAGCTCGCTGCTTCCAGAGCCCGAGAGGCAGCAAACTCGCTGTGCCCGCTCCGCAGCACATGCTGCCCGCCTCCTCACCAGCGCATTCGGGACAGGGCAGTCGGGGGCGAGGCCGTAGAAGGTGCGCATGGCGGCCAGCTGCTGCTCGTCCACATAAGGCACCACGGGGTCCACGCCTCGGTAGCGGCTGTTGCCGCCCTCCTGCAGCACATGCGAGGCGAGCCACATCAAGAAGGGTCCATGCATGCAGCAGCCGGCAGCGCGACTTGCGACGAGCAGCATCCCTGGCTTCGGCACTTGCTTGTATCATCGTCAAGACACATAGAAACAGGCAAGGCAATACTGCAGCCTCAACACCGCATGCCACACACAGCACCAGACGCAGCAGCCCACCCAGGCACCGCCAATTCTCAGTGCGCACCTTGATGCGGTTGGCTGCGCCGCCGCGGATGGCTGGGCCCCACTCCGGCAGCTCGCCATACAGCGCCTCCTGCTGCGCCTCCCSCTTCCGCCTCCAGTMCCCGSCCTTCTGCCCGCCCTCGCCGCCCGCCGCCGCCGCCTCCTCGCCGTCCTCTGCCTTGACATCAGCCGGCTCAGCCTTGACTTCAGCAGGCTCCTCCTTGACCGCGGCTGCTGCCTGGCCCTCCTCCTGCTTCACNTTCCAGCTGCTCCTGCTTCACCTCTGGCTGCTGCTCCTCCTTCACCGCCGCCTGCTCGCCTGGCGCCTCAGCGTCCATGGGCGCCGCACCATCGCCCTCCTCCTTCACTGCCGCCTCTGCACCCTCCGCCGCGCCCTCTGCTGCTGCATCCTCTGCCGCTGCGCCCTCACCGGCCGCCGCCGCGCCCTCCTTGCCCGCCTGCTGCTCCTGCCGCTCCGCAGCCTTGCGCTCCTTGTTGCGAGTGGCGCGGTGGTCCAGGGTCACCTGCTCTAGAGGACCATCCAGCTCCCGCACCTGCGGGGGAGGCAGCATTTGCGGGTGCAGGGCTGGTCAGCCAGCAGGTTGGGTTGGTGCCGACACTGGGCATCACTGCATGGAGCTCGCCACGGGAGGTACACAAGCAGCTGCGGCAGCGGCACAAGCAGCAGCGGCGGCGCTACCATACCCAACAGCAGCAGCGGCGGCGGCTCCCCATGCCGCCCCACCTTTTGCAGCACGCAGACGAAGAAGCCGCCGGTGTCTTGGTGGTGGGGCAGGAAACGCATGCAGCGGTGCAGCGGCATCGCGTCGCTCTGCTCGTCGGGGAACATGGTGGGGTCCAGCTTGATGCCCTGTGCAGGGGCAGAGAGGCGGGGGCGGGTGCACCTATGCTGAGGGCGCGCAGG
>JADXDR010000152.1:100383-122129 GCA_025026875.1 Chlorella ohadii
GGGGGGGGGGAGATTGAGGGGATGATATGGGGGCAGTGGAGCCGAGGGGAGAGGAGCACAGCAGTGCATCAGGAGAGCATGGCACCGTAGCCAGCAGGCACTATGCCAACCCGTGCCTCCTGCAACCAGCCGCACCTCGGGCGGGCAGATGTCCTGGCCCTGGTAGTACTCCTCGAACAGGCCATTGGACACAATGGTGGGCTGCCNAGTTGTCGGTGCGCGGCCGCACGCTGCGGGAGTGGGGGCGAACGAGGAAGCGCTTTGGGCAACAGCGGCCATCAGCAGTAGCGGCGGCGGTGGCGGCAAGGACAGCCATCGTGCCGGCTGCCATATTGCATGCGTTTGGAACACTGTCGTGCATTTCCCTGTGCCCCTTGCAGCCCCACACCTGCGCTCTCCGCCGTCGCCACCCTCGCCCCCGCTCCGCTGGCGCTTCTGCAGGGCATGGGCGGTGCACATATGCCTATTGGGAACTTGCAACACTCCTTAATTAAGCGCAGGACCCCACAGCGGCTCCTCCCGAGCAGTCTCACGCCACGGCCGCCACCACGGCCGCCACCACGCCCGCCGCGACCCCTGCCGCGACCCATCTTGCGCTATGTAAGACGGAATGGCCGTTCCCTGGCCCGATGCTCAACCAGTGCCGCTGCATGGGACCCTGCTGTGCAGCCCGAGCGCAGCATCGCGACTGTGAGTGCCCCCAAACGCCCATCACAGGCCCCCATCCGCCCCACGCGCTGCTGTAGGCTGCAGGCAGGCAGGAGAGAGGCACAATGGCCGTGACTCTTGCTGCTCAGCGGGCCTTCGTGGCCTCCCGGCCCGCCGCCCGCCGCGTGGTGGTCTGCTCCGCGCAGCAGAAGGCTCCCCTGGCGCTGCCCAAGTGAGGAGGGGCGCTGCCAGGGCTGGAGGGGCCTATCCAACCTGCTGGCGCAGGCCGCTCGGCGGCGTGCTTGCAGCGGCCCCCGGGCTGCTGACGCACGCACATTCGCTGCCACATCCCCTTGTGTGCTCGTGCAGGGAGCTGCCCGCGGCGGTGAAGCCCGCCCTGCTGACTGCCGCCTCCAACCTGCTGCTGGCGCTGCCCTCGCACGCCGAGGCCGGCAAGATCTTCGGTGAGCCGCCGGCTGCTGCCCAGCGGGCGATGGCCGCCGCCTGCTGCAGCGCCGCCCTTCGCCAGCCCGCCGCCGCTNNNGCCGCCGCTCGAGCGCTGCCGCCGCGCCCCGCCGACCCGCGTTTCACCCCGCCTCGCACCCCGCAGACTTCAACGCGACCCTGCCGATCATGATGGGCGAGTTCCTGCTGCTCATGGTGTTCCTGGACAAGTTCTGGTTTGGCCCCGTGGGCGCCGCACTGGACGCGCGCGACAAGGAGCTGCGCGGCAAGCTGGCGCTGGTCAAGGACAACGGCTCCGAGGTGGGTGCTGCACCCTGCGACAGAGCTGGAGCAGGGCTGAATTGCGTGTGTTGTGGGTCTGAGATGCATGGAGGGCACAAGGGCACAGCTTTGCGGGCTGGCAGCAGGCACAGATGGCGAGACGCGGGCAGCTGGAGGCTGGGGTGATGTGCGGCAGGCCGGGCGGCGGCACAGCTGCAGTCAGGATTGCAGTGGGTTATGGAGCGGACTGCAGCCAGCTACAGAGGAAACAGCAGCACGCAGAGAGCAGAGTGGGCGGGAGCGCGGCAGCACAGCGTTGTCGGAGCCGTGGCTATGCCAGCAGGGCGCGGCAGAACTGCTCGCTTGGCTGCCGCAGCAGCAATGTAGCTGGGCTGCAAGCCAGTCTCCGTACTTCGGCTTTAGCGTCATCCTTCGGCTGCCAGCCGGCGGCATGCCGTGCTGCGCCGTCGACCCAGCAGCCGCCTCTCCTCTTTCTGAACCCTTGTGCTCTCGTCCCTCTGCCCGGCCTCTGTTTGCAGGTGGCCAAGCTGCAGGCTGAGGCTGAGCGCCTGATCGGTGAGGCGCGCGCCGCGGCCCAGAAGCAGGTGTCCGAGGCCAAGGCCGTGGTGTCCGCTGAGTGCGCCAAGGAGCTGGCTGAGGCCAAGGCGGTGAGTTACGGGCCAAATGAGCTGGCTTGCTGTGTGGCGTCCTGGCTGCCTGGCGCATGTATTGTGCGGCTGTCGTGTTTGATCTGCGCCTGCAGCTGTGCTGCTGCTGGCTCCCAGCGCTTGTCGGCACGGGCGTGGCTGGCTTGCTGCACTCATGCACCCGCAGTACTTTGCGCAGCGTGGGCACAAAGGTCGTTGCCGCGCCGGTACCACCTGTGGCCGCCGGGCTCACCACTTGCATGTGTATGCCCCCTGTGCTCACGTGCACCCTTCTGTGCCTGCTGCGCCCGCTGCCCCGAGCAGAAGGTGGATGCCGAGCTGTCCCGCGCTCTGGCCACCCTCGAGTCCGAGAAGGAGGCGGCCATGAAGACCCTGGATGCCCAGGTGCGCACAGGGTCGCATGCTGTTGTTGTTGGGCAGGTGGCAGTGGGCAGTCCGGCGCTTCCAGCAGCCCGCTGCTGTTGCGCTGCTGAGGTGCTGCAGAAAAGCTGCAGCTCAAGAGGCCTGCCCTGGCGCATCCGCTCACAATGCCGGCATGGGTGCCGTTCCTTGTCTTTGGCTGCCCTCTGTGCTGATGCCCTACCCCTCTGCTTGACGCCTCCCCTTGTCCTTACTGCCCCCGCAGGTGGAGAAGCTGTCCGCCGACATCCTGGGCCGCGTGCTGCCCGAGGGCGTGCGCGTGTAAGCGCCCACCCTGCCTGTTTCCCATTCTGGGAGCGGCAGCAGCGGCGGCGTGCCGATTCCGCGGCCGGCGAGCAGCACCACGGCTGCAAACCGGCCCGGCGGCACCCGCCGGCAGCAGCAGCGGCGGCGGCGTGCGGCTCGTGCTTTGCGGCATGGGCGGCGCGTTGCCGCTTCACCTCCGCCCGGGCGCTGGCAACGGCGCGCGGGCGCTTGGCATCTGGGGCGCGTAGCGCATCAGGTATTCTTCCTGCGGGCCTTCCGCCTTTTATTCATATTTCACTGAGAAGACCAACGGCACCAAACCAATTCACCATCGTCAGAGGACCCTCTGTTGCTTCACCCGCTCGCGGCCTGTAATCGCCAAGAGTGAATGGGAAGGTTTGAGTTGGCAGGCAGGGCGGCATCCTGGGGCTGGCCCACCGATGTGATGGGCGGCGGCGCATCAGGAAGCAGCCTTCCGAGCTAATTGATCCAATCCTGTATCTATCAAGCTGCACAGTTCCGCGCCCTGCACTCTGTCCGTGCCGCTCGGAGCCCGCTCTGCGGCTGTGCTGCGCTGTGTCGCTTGCAGGGGCCTGCGATCGTGTTTAGGTGAGGCACATGTCGCTTGTCGCTCAGCTAGTGAGTCAGGCGCGTCGTTCCCATTGCCGCTCGCCGCAGCCGGCACCGCACCGCACACTACCAAACTACCAAACACATCAGCCTTCCCTACTACCGACCTTCCCAGCAGTGGGATGGTTGGGACACGTAGCAGAAAGCGGGCAGCAGAGCCCACAGAGGAGCCAGATGCAGCCGTAACTTTGGAGCAAGTGCTGGGCGCAGTTGACGCCGCTCGTGCCGCCATCCTCGAGCGTGCCGCCACCGTCAGCACAGCCCAGGTGCTGGAGCTGTGCCGGCAGCAGCTGGGCCTTGCCGATGCGGCACCGCTGCGGCCGTTTCGCCAGGCAGCCAAGGAGCGGGCGCTGCAGCTGCTGGAGGAGCAGGTGAGGAGGGAGGCCCCTGAGAGCCGGCAGGGTTGGGCGGCTGGCGATGCGCTGGCCAGGCTGAGGCGATGCGTGATGGAAACTATGCTGCCTTGTTTGTTGCTTGACCTGCCGCTGTGCACATGCTGCCGATGTGGCTGCTGTGTGCCAGCCACCAAGCCACTTTATGTGCCCCTTGCTGCCCTGCAGGGCCAGCGGCCCGCCGGCGCCTCGCCTCCTTCCGCGGCAGACCTGCCGCTTGCAGTGCTGGTAGAGATCCTGAAGCAGCTGGACCACGACAGCCTGTTCTGCGCGCTGCAGTGCTGCCGGGCATGGCGGGCAGCAGGCACGGAGCCTGCACTGTGGCAGCAGCAGTGCGCCCAAAGGGAGCAGTCGATGCCTCAGCAGGCGCAGGAACCGCAGCAGGCGCAGCAGGCACAGGAGGTGCCAGCAGCACCGCCTGCGCTGGAGCAGCCTGCACAGCCGCCCGGCGGCGGCTGGCAGGAGCGGTACCGGCAGCACTACAGCAGCAGCTGCTACGACTGTTTCAGACCCACCGAGCGCAGGACGCTGCAGGCAGGCAGCCTGCGCCTGCGGCTGTGCCACGACTGCTCAGCTGCCTACGACAGCCCACGGCCGCACCACCGCTTGGTGGCAGCATCGACAGCCAAGCGGCAGTACTGCCTGCGAGAAGAAGGTGAGGAGGCAGGGGGTAGTGTTTTCGTGTGCCTGGCTACAGGCTGCCTAGATATCAAGCTTTGCTGTCTGTGCCGGCACACGCTACGCCAGACACACAGCGGTCAGCGCACTCTCTCCGCCCATGCACCCTCCCTTAGACCTCGCGGCGCTGCCACACTGTGTTGAACCGAATCCAATCAACCCAGCCTGGCAGCTGATGCATTTGTACCGGCGCCTGGATGTGCGGCGCAAAGCCATCGAGCGCTGGGGCAGCTGGGAGCGCATGGCGGCGGAGCACCGGCGGCGCATTACACGCTATTGAGGGCAGTTGTAGTGCAATGTTTGTAGTTGCGTCGAATCCCCCGTTGGCCTCCTGGCTGTGCTCCCTGCTGCTTCCGACTTTACATTGCGGTTGCAACAATTGTTGCTGCAAGCAGGCCCAACTTGGGCATGAAAAATCCGGGGCAATCCCAAAGAAATCAGCTGCTGTCCTCAACAGGCAAGAAATGCGCGCTGGGGCATGCCCGGCCCACTCGCAGGCGTTGCTTTGCACTCTTGTGCACTTACCAGCTTGCTTGCAACCATGCACGACATCAAATTGGTCAGGGCGTTCGACCTTGCCAAAGGCAAGGCACGCAAGGCCGGCACCACCGTCCTTGTGGACGCGCTGTGGGCCAGGGGCATCAAGAAGCAAAATTTGCCGCTGGACGTAAGCAACTGCCGCTTGTTGAGCTCGGTCAGACGCGTCCAAGGGGGGTGCAGGCCGCTGCCGCCGCCGCGCCGTCGGAAGCTGCTTGCCACACCGGCTTTCCCGTGACCTCTCTGTCTCTTTGGCCCGGCTGTGAGCAGGCGTGCAAACCTGTGACTTCCTTGTGATCTTTGGCCGCTCCGCCACAGGACTGGTGCAAGGCGGTGGCGCCCAGCAAGGGCTTGAGGGAGTGGTTTGGGCACGACCCCGCCAAGTGGCCGGAGTTTCAGCGGCGCTATGCAGCTGAGCTCGATGGGAACAGCTCGGCCTGGCAGCCGCTGCTCAGCGCGGCCCAGCGCGGCCCGCTGACGCTGGTGTACTCGGCCAGGGATGAGCAGCACAACAATGCGGTGGCGCTGCGGGGCTACCTGCAGGGCAAGCTGCAGGCGGCGGGTGCAGCTGCAGGCGGCAGCGGCGGCGCAGCGAGTGCGCGCGGCAAGGAGGCCAAGAAGCGTGGCGGCGCGGCGGCGACGGCGGGCAAGGGTGGTGAGCGCAGCGAGCGCAGCGCCAAGCGCGCACGCCGCTCTGAAGAGTAGGCCGAAGCGCCTTGCGTAGATGTGGAGCCCTGCCCTGCTGCGGTTGCTTGCGATGCATGACGTGCGGCGTTCGCCGCACCCGCCACGGACACAACTTGCTGTCACTGCTGCCGGCAACTGTCAAGCCTCGGCCTCAAGTGGTCTGAACGTCACGAGCCCAAGCTGCTGGGTGGGGCGGGAAGCACAGCAGGCACGCGCATGGACGGCGACAGCGGCGGCGCGACGAGGCGGGCGGTGGGGGCTAGGGTCACTGCCCCACCCTCCCAGGCAATGTCCAGCAGCTTTGGATCGCTGCGCAGGGTGCACCCTGAGGGCGCAGGGCAGCGCAGGGACAGCGGGGGCTGTGCTCAGTCACCGCCGAGTCGCTCACTGGCCGCCAGCCCGGCCTTGGCTGGCGAGTAGGTGCAGCAGTGCCTCCCACGTGCTGACAGGACGACGCCCAACCGCTTGAGGGCCGCCCACTTTGAACTCACACCCTCCGCTTCAGCCGACAGCCAGCAGCCATGGCCCCTGCCGGCCGGGCTGCCAGCGTGAGCAGCGGCCCGTCGAGCGAGGGCGGCTCCAGGTGGGTTGAGGAGCGGCGGCGGCGGCGTAGTGGTGGCGGCGGCGCGGCGGCGGCGCTCAAAAATGCCTGCACAAATGTAGCGCCCTATGCATCTTTCCCACTGCAGTGTTGCCAGCCGCGAGAGCCTGGGCATCCTGGGCCGTGACTCGGGCGATACAGGAGATGCTGACTTGCTGCGGGGAAACAGCAACAGCAAGAAGGTGAGCGCACATCACCGCCCGCCTCTCCCGCCGCCGCTGCGCCCGCCTGCCTTCCTCCTGCAGCCCGAGCGCCACTTACGATGCCGAGCTCTTCTCCGCACTGTGCAGGAAACGTTCTTCAAGCTGCTCTTCTACATCTACACTGACCGCTACCTGCCAACCGGTGAGTGGGGCGGTACATGTTTGTTGACTGGACGGCACAGTGCTTTGTGCAGCACCCGCCTTGCGCTGAGGCTGCCCACCCGCCTCCCCTGCCCCTGCCCCGCAGACTGGCGCTATGTGGGCCTGGCGGTGCTGCTGCAGTGGGTGCAGCTGCTGCTGCTCTTCTTCGGCCCCGGCTTCGACTGGAACATCGACTGGCACGGCAACAGGTGGGCCGTGGCGCCGCAGGGTGGGCGTGCAAGGCGGCTGCCGCGTCTCAACCCCATTATTCTGGCATGCACAGCCGCTGCCTCATGCCAATGTCCACACCTGGTATGCCACTTACACCCACCAAACCGCACCCCTCCTCCTCTGCTCCCCTGCACCCCAGCTTCTGGCGTTTCTACACCCGGCTGCAGCTGCAGAACGCCATCACGCAGCGCAGCTACAAGACGTACGAGGCCACCCTGTTTGGCGGCACCGGGCTGCTGCTGCTCATCCTGGCCATCGTGGGGTGGCTGCACCTCGTGCTCCGCACCAAGACGCACTTCCGCTGGCAGTGGTAAGGGGCAGCGGGCTGGGCGGGAGTGCAAGGGGCAGCCGGGGGTCCTGGGATGGGGGGCGTGCGCGCTGGCTCGATGAGCACTGCTGCCCCGCCTCCCCGCACCCGCTGCAGGCCGAGCCACCTGCTGCGCATGTCCGTCTGCATCATATTCACGACCCTGCAGGTGGGTGCTGGGCAGTGCTTCTGGGCAGGGTTGAATGGCCTGCGCTGTGACTGGCACTGCACAGCGATTGACGTGCTCGGATGGACCGAAACACCTGCTGCCGCCACGCCTTCACTATACCACAGACCTCCTACCTGCTGCTCTTCACGGTGGCGGTGGACTGCGGCAAGAAGGCAGGCGGCTTCAAGAACTACTACTTTCCAGACAAGGGTGCGTGCCTGAGGGCTGCCTGTTTTGGTCCTTGGCACTGGGTGCTGGTCACCTCACACCCATGCATGGTCGCGGGAGGTGCATTGTCGATGCTGTGCACTGAGACAGCGTGCATGCTATGGCACTGTGAAATTTCGCTGGATTAAACCTCACCTCAGGCCACCCTGCCTGCATGTCATCACTCCCCTTCCCCTCACTCCCTCCTTCGTTGCAGCCTGCTTCGACATGCCGCACGCCGCCTTCTTTGGTCTGTCGGTGGTCATGATGCTGGTGTTCCAGGCGCTCAGCGTGCTGTTCGCGCTCATCGAGTGCGGCGCCACCGAGCCGCTCAGCCGCAACTTCCTCTCCCTCTCCAGTGAGCCGGCTTGGGGGTTGGGAGGGAGGTGCTCGGGGCACTGCCCTGGTGACACTTCTCAGCCGCTGCATGGCGGCCCTGCTCGAAGGCCTTCCTGCCACAATGCCACAGCATCTGCCCTCTGCTCCCTGGTGCAGATGGCAGCCACTTCATCCTGAGGCGCTTCATCAAGTTCCTGCTGCCGCTGGTGCCCATGGCGCTGCGAAACGTGCCACGCTGGGAGGTGGGCAGGGCGCTGCCGGCTTGCTTTCGGCGGGCATCTACCTGTGCGCTGTTCGCTAGCGATTGGATCGAACTCCCTTGCTGTCGACTCGCTCCCACCGCAGGGCTGGGCGCTGCTTCTGCTGACCACCTGGTTCCTGTACATCACCGTGCGCCGCTCGCCCTACCACCGGTAGGCACTTTGCTTCAGGGCGACACTAGAGCTCTGCCTCACACCCTGCCTCATCATGTTTCTGGCCTGTGCTGGGAGCTGGGGCCACTACTAGTGATTGTCAATCCCGTGTCTACCCCGCACTGGTCACCTGCAGCACCTACCTGAACGTGGGCGAGGGCGCCCTGTACTCTATGTGCTGGTGGGCCTCCGGCCTGGCGCTCATCGGCGTCTACTACCCTCAGGTGGATTGGGCATTGGGCCAACACAGGGTCCAACCAGCTGTGGGCCAGAATGACCTTTGCCGGACGGTGTGTGCACCGCAGCAGGTCGGCCCTTTGTGGTCGCACATTCATCTGCCCCAGCTGAAGCCATGTGCTCCCCATCCCACTGCATTCTGCCCCGCAGTACTGGCCCAAGCTGACCACCGCCTTCCTGGCGGGCGCCCTGCCCATGGCCCTGGCCTTTGGCTGCCTGACTTACTGGCGCCTGCACCGCATGTGGCGTGTGGCCATGCTCTTCGAGCGCTGGACGCCGCAGCTGCCACGCCGCGAGGTCCACAAGTGAGTGTGTGGGATAGGGTGGGGGTGGTGGCGGCGATGGGGGTGGCGGCTGCAGTGCACTCGACAGTATGTATTGCATCTGCCCATCTTGTGGCTGTTCAATTGGGTGTTCTGCTAACCTGCATGCGAGCCGTCACCTGTTCCCTGCAGGTTCCATGATGCTGAGGAGGTGGAGGTGGTGGCACGGTAAGTGGGTACAGCAGGGCAGGCTTGGTAGCATCCCAGCACAGATTGTTGATGCCAGCGATGCCATGCACCTTGCTTGCCCAGCGGCTGCCTCCCCCCATGTCAACACTCACCTGCGCATCCTCGGTCTCTGCCCTACATGCCCCCACCTTTCCACCCACCCATCCGCCTGCCACGCAGCGTGGCCCACAAGCTGATGCGCACAGAGACGCTGGACTGGGTGCCCATCCCGCTGTGGGTGGCCTGCGCTGGAAACGCGCTGCGCGCGGGGCTGGCCCAGTTCCCCGACTCGGCCTTCCTCAACATCCAGCTGGGCACCTTTGAGGCAGTGCTGCGCCAGGAGGCCTCGGTGCGAGGCAGGCAGTGGGCTGTTGTGGTGTGCGGCGGGTTGGCTACAGGTGCTACCGGTGAAGCGGCATGAGACGCTGCTGCACCCCTGCCCTGTCTGATCAGCTTGACAATGCGACCGAGCAAATGCTCCCATATCTGGCATGCAGGGCGGGCTGACGTACCTGCAGAAGGCGCGCAAGTGCCCCGGCATCACCATCGCGGAGCGCTTCCAGGCACGCTTTGCACCGCTTTTGTTGCTGCTATGAAGTGCTGTTGCCTGCTGTACAGCACAGGTTGCCTGAACTGTTCGATCTTGCCTGGATGTCTATAGCAAGAACGGTCCGGTCCAGTGTCCTTGCAGGCATCCATTCACAAACATGCACCCGCCTTCAAAACGTTTGCACCCATCATCCGTCCTTCCTGCAGTGCTTTGTGCGGGAGCAGGAGAAGCTGGCCAAGAAGAGCAAGGCAAGTGCGGTTGTTGCTGGGTGCGCAGTTGTGCTGTGGGGGCCTGCCTCAGCCTGCCTGAATGGAGCTGAATCAAGCACAAGGCACTCATTGCTGCTTCCGTTGCTTTCCTGCAGGAGTCAGATGCAAGCGCCATAATGGACGTCACAAGCTGGGCAGAGTACCAGGTCAGCGCCGAGCGGGCTTGCTGCTCCCTGCCAGAAGTGCTGCGTTGAAGCCAGCGCTGCGGCCTTGCTCAGCAGAAGCCTTCCGCCATTACCCATGCAGGCCAACTACCGCGCTGTAATCCGAGCGCACAAGGCCGCGCTCGGCGCCGTCAAGTCCTTCTGGCAGCTGCTGCTGCACAGCGACGTTAGCATGACCTCGCTGCAGCGCCACTTCCTGCGCATCGAGAAGGCGCGGGGGCAGGCGGAGCGCTCGTACCGCGCAATCATGGTGAGGGGGCGTTGAGAAGAGTGAGCAGTGGTTGGTGGTTGGCTGTTGCCTGGTGCGGATGTGGGCACTGTTTGGGTGGCTGTGGCTGTGGTGTTGCATGGCCTGCCTCAGGTAGGTGCAAAATTCCAAGGTGTTTGTCATTTGCCTGTCCCCACGCCGCCCGCCGCAGGAGCGCTACCCCAACAACCCGCGCATCCTGCGCGCCTACTCGCGCTTCCTGCAGCAGGCGAGTGGGAGTGTGGGCAAGCGGTGATGGCTTGGCTGGTCTGGATGGAAAGCGCAGCGATGACAAAGTTTTCCTTGCTGGCCAACGTTGACTGCTTGCCGCCATGTACCATTGCCATATGCAGCTGAAGAACGACCCTCACGGCAGCGCACGCTACGGGGCCTCTGCAGCGCGCATCGAGATGCGGCAGGTGGGCAAGAATGCGCTGCTGGGGGAGTGGAATCAGCCGCGGTGCAGTGTTCGTTTCACATGAGCAATGAACTTGTCACCTACTTTGCACCAACCGCCGCAGAACGAGGCGCGCTCGGAGCTGGTGTTCAGCCAGATCCTGGACCGGCAGTTCAAGGCAAGGCTGGGATGGGCAGGCTGCTTACTGAGTCAAGCTGTTTGCTGATGCCTCAAGACGCCCTGCTGCTCAGCACCTAGCTCTGCTTCCTGTTTCTGCCATTACAGGACCCAATCGCTGAGAAGATGATGGCGATGGTGGACGAGTGAGCTGACGGGACTCGGCTGGGGTTGCACCAAACAGCCATGCGCTTGTGGTGTCTCTGCCCACACCGCAGCAGCCGTAGAACCTGCAAGCGGCAGGGGGCGCTTATCACCTCCACCGTTGTGACCTGCTTCACTGCCTCCATCCCTGCAGGACTGCGGATGCTGTTTGCATCATCAACCTGGTGAGCCAGCCTTGGCANGGGAGGGCATGGCTGCTGCTGTACAAACCCAACAATGGAATGCAGCTGCCACGGTAAAAAGATTACTCCAGCTCTGCACCAACTCTCCCCCGCCCCCCACTGACCTCCCCCACCGCAGGAGGGCCTGGTCCAGTTTGTGAACGACCCCTTCCTGCGCCTGTTTGGCTACCGCAAGGGCGAGCTGGAGGGCAGCAACGTGGCGCGCATCATGCCCAACCCGTTCTCCGCGCAGCACGACAGTGAGGGGCGGGGCGGGGCGGGGTGGGCATGGCTGGCTGGGGCTGTGCAGTGTGTGGGGTTGGCTCCATCTGCTTGGGCAGGGTAAATGTGCGGTGCAGGGTAGTCAGTGGCTGGTTGGCACAGAGCCTGGAAGCCTGCTTGCCCCAGCACGTCCTGAGGAGCCAGCCACCTCTGTTTCCCCGCCTGCCTGCAGGCTACCTGCGCAACTACGCCACCAGCCGTGTGCCCAGGATCCTGGACACCGCCCGGGAGGTGGTGGCGCTGCACAAGCACCGCTTTGTGTTTGGCGTCACGCTGTGTGTCACCCCGGTTACACTGGGAGGTAAGCAGCCGCCTGGGCAGGCAGGGGAGGGTGTGGCGTAAAGGGTGAGGCGGGAAGCGCTGCTGTGCATGCAAATGCAGTGCACTGGTTGTGCATGGAGTGACCACAGGCACCGCCCATACTGTATGCAAACTCTTCCCACTTCTGCGCCTGCAGGCGTGGAGTGCTTCATGGTAAGTCAGGTTGGGGGCAGACCATCCTGAGTACTGTTGGCGCGATGTTGTGGGCAGGAGAGTGTCCACAGTCCCCCTTATGCGCTGGCTTCTCCTGCCATTTCTGCTGGTTGTCCCGCTGCCCGCAGGGCGTAATCCAGCCCATCACCGACGACCCGCGTGTGGCCACCGCCTACTGTGTCTCCTCCGGCACGGTGAGACGCCTGCAAATCAAGCATTGCTGCTGACACACCGACCCCTCACCGACCCCTTTCCCAACCTTGCTCTGGCCCGTCCAGGTGGTGTGCGTGAGCCGCGGCTTTGGCAACGTGCTGGGCTGGGCGGCGGAGGACGTGATTGGCAAGGCAAGCAAAAGCAGTGCTCAGCCATGTGCAATGTGCTTGTGACGTTAGACAGGTCTGCTCATGCCAGTGGCAGCCAAGCATGCACATGGGCCCTGACAACATACTCTGTCCTCCCCTGCCCTGCGTAGTCGTTTGCCAGCCTGAGCAGCACAGCTGAGAAGGCCGGGTCCATTGTGAGCCAGATCATCGGCGGCACCGTGGGGGAGGTGCAGGAGTATGGCGAGCTCATGATCCAGACTCGCTACGGCGAGGAGGTCCGCGTCTCCTGCAAGGGCGCCCGCGCTGGAACAGGTGAGCGTTTGGCTGGGCGGGCCAAGCATTGATGCGGCTTCAACTGGTGCATGCCCGCCCTGCACCTTGCATGAGACTATGTGTGCCGCTTTGCAGCACTCAGCACCCTGCCCCCTGCCAACTGTCGCGCGCTGCCCTTGCAGACGCGGGGCGTGTGGCCAAGATTCATCTCGCATACTCCGACCGCTACTCCGGCCTGCTGGTGGTCAGCCCCGCGTCCTCCCGGGTGAGTGCTTTCAATGATTTGGGGTAGCAGCTGGGAAGCTGGAGCAGGCGAAGCTGCAGAAGCAATCCCCTGCTTGAATGACCAGCTGCTAAGACCAGGTGCATCCGGCCTGCTTGGTGCATTATCCCAACTTGCTATGATCACCTGCGCGCCCTGCACCTGGCTGTGCAGATCATCTATGCCAACCAGACAATCTCCGACCTGCTGGGCTACAACACAGGTGGGCTCGGATGCAAGGCCAGCAGTGGCAGCTGGAGCAGCGGCAGCTGGAGCAGCGGCAGCAGCAGCAGCAGCAGCAGCAGGTGGCTGGCTGGCGACTCCTCACTTGTCTCACTCAACTTCAACTTGAGCACACCTCCCTGCCCTCCCTGAGACCATCTGCCGCAGAGGCGCTCATCAAGATGCGGCTGCACGAGCTGATGCCGGAGCCGTACGCCCAGCTGCACCAGCGCTACATCAAGGGGCGGGGTGCGTGCACTTGAGCTTGCTTTGAACCTGTGGAACGTGGTATGGCAAGCACAGAATGCGATGCAAGATGCACTAAACACATGCTAATATAAATCACCCTTACCTTGTCCAACGCGCCCTTCCGCCTCCCGCACCCTCGCAGACCTGTCGCGCTGCCCCGGCCTCAAGTGCCGCAGCGGGCGGGTGGTGGAGTTCCGCTCCAAGAGCGGCAAGCTGGTGCCGGCGCTGATGGAGCTGACGGAGCGGGCCACGGAGACGGGTGAGGGGCGGGAAGGGGCGGGTTATAGAGTGCCAATGCGGCTGCGCAGCATTTGGCCGTATCTTGGGTGGCATAGCAACAGACACCCACCACAGTGATGCATCCTCTTGTTCCATCTCCCGGTCAACCCGCAGGCAATGTGTTCAGCGTGAAGGTGGCCCCTGTGGCCAACAAGGAGGAGGTGAGGGGCAGGGGTGTGCAATTGCCTCTAATGCAACCTTGCCTTCAAGTTTCCTTTCGTGCTCTCCCTTCGTCGAGCACTGCTTGTCACCAGTGCCACCTCCACACACCGCCTCCCTCCCCCGCAGGCCGAGTACAACCGCGTTTCGCTGTCGGTCAACGAGCAGGGCGAGATTGTGGCGCCGCCGCAGGGCAACGTGGGCATCCTGGGCCTGCAGGCGGTGAGCGCTTGGGCGTGCAAAGCCTGACTGTGGGGTGGGTGCGGCAAGCAGCCACCCGCAGTGTTTCCAGCTCCCAGCGACCATCATTCAGCTCCCAACCTGGCTCTCAAGCTTGCATCTCCTCGCTCACACACCAATTGTCCAAGCAGGACGAGGTAGCGGGCCGCCCGCTGTCCGACCTCATCGACCTGTACCGCCGCGACAAGCGCAGCGTGGCCGAGGTGCACGCCGAGCTGCTGGCCAAAGTCCGCTCGTGAGTGCAGCCCGGGCGGGCAGGGGGTGGCGCGCCGGTTGTTCGGGTTACTCATGACCTCTGCTGCCGTGTTCAGTTCAGTGTGGGCTGCACCGCTTGACCCTGTGGCAGAGCAGCCTTACTGGCAAGCTGGTTCCTTATCACTCACCGCTTTCCTTCCGACCCGCCTGCTCGCAGCAAGGAGGCGGCCTCGATCCGCGTGTCGGCGGGCGTCCGCGGCCGGCGCAGCGTGCCCAGCGTGCTGCTGGTGCAGCTGCCCTCTGAGGAGGACGCCAAGGAGGGCGGCGCGCCACCAGCCGTCATGCACCTGTACCGTGCAGGTGGGTGCTGCATGGGCAAAGGGCAGGCTTGACCTTGAGCAGAGTGCACCTGCCCCTGATTCGCCCACACCCTCTCTTCGCTGCCCCCATGCTCCCGCCCCCTGTGCTGCACTCTGCCCGCCTGCAGACTACCTGGAGGGCATCATTGAGCTGGACTCCAGCTGCAAGGTCAAGAAGGCGTCGGAGGAGCTGTGCCTCATCTTCGGCCTGCCCACGGGCGAGCTGGTGGGGGAGCCCATCCAGAAGGTGAGGCTTGATGTTGTAGGGTGCCGCGGGAGCATGGCTGAGGCAACAGAAGCTGAGCAGACACACCCGCTTGACCTGCCCGTGTGGTTTCTGGCCTTTGAGGCTCCTGGCTATGGACTTTATGCCTTGGTACCACTCTCAAAATCTGATTGCAAACCTGAGTACAACCTCAATGCAACATGACCGCAGGTGCTGCCCAACGTGTGCCCCAACGGCAAGTCCTCGGAGCTGCTGGTTGCGCGCGGCCAGCACGGCGGCGCCAAGCGCAGCATCGGCGCCGTTGTGTCGGCAGAGGGCGTGCACCCAGACGGCCGGCCGCTGCACGTCAGCCTGCAGGCCTCAGAGTCCACCGAGCGGCCAGGGCGCTACATGGCACGTGTCATAGTGCCCCGCCCCATCAGCTCGGTCACCATGCTGGCTGACCAGGCGGCAGCGGGCGCAGCAGGCACAGCAGCCAACCGCTGGGCGGCGGCAGGCGCAGCTGCAGCCGGCGGCATTCTGCAGCCCGGCCTCTACTCAGCGGCTATTGCTGGCCCGCCAGGTGGTGACAGCTCTGGAGCCAGCGGCGCCAACCCGCCACCAGGGTGCCCCTTCCACCGCGCCCTGAGCGGTGGCAGCTCGCTGCTGCAGCGCCTGGGCGTGGGCGGCAGCCGCCCTGCCTCCTTGGGAGCTGCACCGCCTGGGGCAGCGCCTGCACAGGGAGAGGGTGGAGGCACCTGCCCCATCAACCCCGACACAGCAGGAGTGCTAGCCGGCCTGTCCTTCCCAGACTCCAGCCAGTTTGCAGACCCCGCAGTGGCAGCCGCTGCTGCTGCTGAGATCGCAGCTGCTCGGGCGGGCGGCAGCATGGCCTCCGGCAGCCGTCCCGGCACGCAGGGCGGCAGCGGCGTCAACCCGCCGCCTGCCTGCCCCTTCCACCGCCCCGCCACCGGCGCCTCCCAGCCTGCGGCTGGCACTGGTGCTCAGGGTGGCACAGAGGCGGCTGAGGCAGAGCCAGGGTCAGCAGGGCCCTCGGAGCGCAGCATGGGCATCAGCAGCCAGGACGAGCCGGGAGAGGCAAAGGCGGAGCTGGAGGCGGCGGGCAGCGGCGGCGAGCAGCAGGAGGGCGGCGGCGATGAGGAGGAGGTGCGCAGAGGGATGGATGGGCAGAGGGATGCTAGCTGTGGTGCCGTGCAGACAATACTTGCTTGTATGCCACTAAGGTAATTGCAGCTTTTAGGTTGCTGCTGCTGCTCAAGGCTACGTCCTAATCAACCGCCACCTACTTCTAATTCACTCTCCTGCAGGTGGACCAGGAGGAGCTTGCTGCCAAGCGCAAGATGGTGGAGAGCTGGCTGAGCAGCCAGGCAGCCGGCCCCTCTGGCGCAGCTGCCGGCGGCGCAGCTGGGGCCGACACCATCGCCGCTGCGGGCGGCGCCCCGGCGCACGCACGCGGCCGCTCGGGCGGCGCTGGGGATGAGGTGCTGGCTGGCAGCCCTGCCAAGCTGGCGCTGATGGCGGCGCCCGATGTGGCGCTGGCCCTGGGGGACGAGCCAGGCGGCAAGGCTGCCGGCAAGGCGGGCAGCATGGCGGACGACAGCTCGCAGCCAGATTCGGAGGGCACGTCTGCGGTGCGTCCAGCTGGGTTGGCCTGGGCTGATGTGCAAGAGGTGTCTTGGAATGCTGAGCCACATCTCAGCAAGCGCACCTGCTTGGTTCAAGGATCCTGTGATGATTGGCTGTCCCTGCCTCCCCCTGCCTTCCCTCCCAGATGGACAGCGGCATGTCGGAGGGCGACGAGGACGGCGTTGACTTCAGCCGTCTCAAGCGCTTCAAAAAGGTGCGAGGGTGCTGGGTGGGCGCAGCGGCATGGGTTTGATGGCGTGGGCAGAGAGCCGGGTGGCCAGAGGAGTAGCAGTCAAGCGTCCGCAGATGCGCCAGCCTCAAAGCAGAATGCGAAATGCTACAAGTGCGCCTCCCACTTCCGTGCTGCAGGCGTTCAAGGTGCTTAACAGCGCACGGGCGCGGCAGGCCATCAACAACCTGCAGGTGCAGGGGGATGGGGTGGTTGTGCCTGGAGCTGGGTTCGAGGGCAGTGCAGGCGGTGCTTTGCCCCTGCATGCTCATCGCTTGGTCTGCTTGCATGCACTCTCACCCTTCACTTCCCAACCACACTTCGCTGCCTCCCTTTGGCCACAGGCGCGCCTCAAATACCTGCTGGGCGCACTGGTCATCGCGCACGTGGCCTGCTTCGCCGTGTCCTTCATCCTCATCAACAGCAGCCTGAGCTACATCCAGCAGATCGACTTTGCCGGTGCGCAACTTGGAGGGGCTGGGGTGGGAATGTTTGTGCGATTAATTTCTACCAATGTGTCATTTTACCAACTTGTACTGCATGTCTTGTCCGCTTGCTGCCCACATCACTCACTGCCCACATTTAATAACCTTATATGCCGTGCAGGCCAGGCGGCGCGCATCAGCTTCAGCGCACTCACCGACGTGCGCAACATCCAGTACGCTGTGAGCGGTTGGGCAGGAGTGGTGCATGGGCTGGCATGGTTCAGGCAGAGAAGGGCTGCGCATGCATGCCCGCCTGCTCAACTGCAGCATGCAGCGCTGACCCTCTGCCCTCAGCACTCGGCCGTGGCAGCTAGCTGAGGCAGCCATTGTTGATCCGCAGTTGTGCTGCATGCTACACCACAGGGCGTGGAGATGGCGCGCTTCGGCCACCCAGTGCTCTTCCCTCACCAGAACGATTCGGTGGCCGTCATGTCGAGCAAGATCGACCAGTTTGAGAGCTTCCAGGTGCGGCTGCTGATCCATCGTATGTTTGAATGTTTGGAAAAGCGGCGCGAAACCTCGGTTTGCTGTACCGCAGTGTGTGTGTTGGCCGAGCCAGCAGATGCACACTTGGTATCCAGACAGCTCCCTCGCCGCTGCCTCACTCCAAGCTCTACACGTCCCTGCTCCTGCCCCACTGCAGGAGATCCTGTACTTTGGCAAGGGCAAGGCGGCGGAGAAGACACGCGAGTACTACCAGCGCCCAATCAACGTCACAGGTGCGGGCGGGGGGCAAGGGAGGTGCAGTTGGCCAGCTCTGCGGCGGCATGCATGGCTCTCCTTCCCAGCGGCCTTCCTGCACCTGTTGGCCAGCTGCCTGTCCTGCACATCAATCTGATGGTAAATCCATTTGTGCCGACATTGTCCTGCAGAGTATCTGGATCTGGCGGACGGCATGGGCGAGCTGACCGCAGAAATGTCGTTGTGGGAGGCATCCCAGGTGGGGCGAGCTGAGCGTGACTGCAAACAGAGGTACCTACCTGTTTGCACTTGGCCATCTGCTCCACCCTGCCCATCCTTTCACCCGCTACCCACCCCGCAACCGCCACTCCCGCAGCACGCCATCAATGCCTTCCGCGCCGTGGCCGAGCTGCCGGAGGCATACATCTACAACCCTAAACCCTAATTTTTTTGATGTTTTTTTCTACTTTCTCTAAAATTTTCACTAATTCGTCACACAATTAATAATCTAAAACTCTTTTTTTCTTTAATTCAGTCTCTAATTTTAGGTTTTAATTAAATATTTTTTTATTTATTTCATAATACTAAATGAAATCATTCTAAAAAAAAATNAAAAAAATCTAGAAATATTTTACTTTTACTCAAGTAATTACTCTTGTTTTTTAAATCCNAAAAGGATTCTGGAGTCAAAAGAGGGGAGAAAATCATAATCCTAAAAATTCAGAGAAAGTAATCAATCAAATATCGAGTGAATTTAATCTACTAAAAAGTTAAACTCTCTCTAAAATCTTTGGATTTTTTTATTTGATAATTTATTTTCCATTTTTAGGGTTAATGTTTCTAGCTATTTATTAAATTCTGGTGACATAATTTCTCTTCACTCAGAAAAACAATCCACTTTAATTCATCAAACACTTAATGCTATGATTACTCCTAAATCTAAACAGCATTCTAAAGTTTTTGAAGAGTATTACTCACGTTTAAAAAAATTGTTAGATGGATCTTCTCTCCATTCTTTTTTAYAAAAAAAGAAAAAAAGANCTGAGTTCCCTGAGTTCCGCTACCTGATCGAAAACGTGCCGGAAAAGATCAGTGAGTGTGGCTGGGCTGGCAGGCGGGCTGATGGGTTGAAACGGGAGGCCTGGCAGGGGGCTGGTGTGCCGTACAGCCCGGGCTGTACCAGGCAGGTTGGCACCGGCTTCCCTGGCTGCTAACCTGCCGGCACAGCCCGGGTTTCCCTTTGTTTTTCAGGCGTGCAGCTCATCTACGCCACCGACTTACAGACGCGGCTGGCGGTGGCCCGCCTGCACGACATCGTCAACGCCACGTGGGGCCTGCTGGGCGGCGAGGGGCTCTTCGTCCCGCTCATCACCGCCTACCTGTTCTGGTGAGTTGAGGGCCGGGGCGTTGCCAGGGAGGTGCTACAGAAAGGTTGTGCAGCAGTTGCTTTAGGAGAACGAGTGGTTGTGTGGGTATACAGTCCGACGGCCGATGCCGATGTGCAAATTGCATGTTTGTGCATTAACGGCGACTGCTGCTGCCACCGTTATCCTCACCGCCCCAGGCTGCTGCGCGCCGTGGCGCTGGAGCGCTTCAACCTGTTTGCGGTCTTCCTGTACCTGCCGCGCCCGGCCGTCATGGCGCAGGCCAGGTGGGGTTGGGGCTGGGCTGCCCAGCTGGGATGAATGCATGCATGCCATGCCGCCTGCTCACCCTGCCACCTGTGCGCCACATGCGGGAGGCATTGCCCCCAACCGTGCCCAGCCACCAACACACTTTGGCATCACATGTTCCCACCGGTGGCTTGTGCAGGGCTCAGATCGAAGCGGACGACCTTCAGAACGACAGCGATGACGACGACGATGCAGAGGTGGGCGGCAGGCTTTGGTAGCAGCAGCAGATGTTGCCGCGCTGCTGCCGCTGTTATCAGCATGCACGCTGATGCAAGGCGCACAGCATGCTAAGCCAATGGCAGTCATTTACGCTCCTTCCCCCTGCAGGCCATGGGTGGCGGCGCCTCCAACGCAGTCAACATGCAGCTGAGTGCACGCACGCTGGCGCTGCGCGCTGCCCAGGTGCGCCGGCGGGGAGGCAGGCAGGCACGACACGCCTGGTGCATGGCAGTGACAGCGCTGCTTGGGCGTGTTGCTGTTGAGCTGTTGAACCCAGGCGGTGCAATTGGTGAGAGCTGTGCGACTCGACTTCCCTGCTTGGCGCCGCAGGACAAGCTGGCCATGACGCGCAAGCGGCTGTGGTGGATGCTGAGCCCGCTGGCGCTGTGGTTTGGCGCCGTCATCATCCTCTGGCTGCTGCAGTTCTACTGGCTGAACTCGGCGGAGGAGCGCGTCATGGGTGGGCTCTATTTCTTTGCAATGAATGATTTAGTTGTCGGGTGGTGCCGCTGCGCCCCTGTGCTTGGCGGTCGTGGAGCGGGTGGGCTTGGCAGCAGGCGGCAGAGAGGTCCCTGCTGCTGGACGGCGAGGATGTTGCACAGTAACCTGCGTACTGCACTGCATTAGCCATTTCTGAGCCTGTCGAGCGCGTGTCTCATCCCTGCCACCCCCATCGCACTCCCCTCCATCCACTGCCAGCCCTCAACGCCTCGGAGCGCATCTACGTGTACAACGCCCGCACCCGCTTCTTCGCCAACGAGCTGGCTGTGGTGCGGCGGCCAGTGGCTGTGCATTGAAATGCCTCTGACGCTGAATTTCCGTGGTGGAAGCTTCCTTGGCTCGGCGCTGCTCTGTGCATGTGCTTGCGCCACGCCTGCTGGTGACCAGCAGGGCTGCCTACTCAGCAGCGTGTGTCCCCAACGTCCCCGCCCCGCCTGTGCAACCTTGCAGATAGGCAACGACATCAGCGTAGACACTGACCGCACCAGAAGCCTGCGCGCCCAGCTGGTAGGGGCCCTGTGCATTGCAAGCAAGCATGCAGGTGTTTGCCGCCTTTCCTTGCTCGTCTGGTTTACACTCGCTCATTCCTCCTCCCTTTCAGGACCTGGCTGGACAGCGCATCAAGTTCTACGGCGACACAGTGCTGTACGGCAGCTACAACCCGTACCGCCCGCTGGAGAACGACCGTGAGTGGGGACACGTGCCATGGCCAAGCAGTGCTGGCTCAGGGGACACCCCTGGCCAGCTGTGTACTAGGCGTCCAGCTGCTACCCTGCCGGCAGCATGACCCCTCCTCATGCCGTGTGCACCTCCCCTCTGCCCTCCCGCTGCAGTGCACAACCTGGCCAAAATGTCCTTTATGTCCACGCTCTTCAGCAACCCCGCGCGCGCCAAGCTGCTGTTCGAGCAGCACGTGTGCCACCGGTGCGCGTGTGCGGGTGTGAGGGCGGCTGGTGTGAGATGGGCGAAAGCAGTGCGTTAGACTCCTTGGCTGAGCTTCCTCCTGCCACGCACTGGCACATGACTGTGATGCTGCCCCACCGCCTGTCCTTGTTTCCGCAGCACGTCGGCCGACCCGCCCTGCTTCAGCCCGAGCTCCTACGAGTACCAGACACTCAACATGGTGAGGGGCTGGTGGGACTGCTGGATGCATGCAGATGCTGGCTCCTGCTGCCTGACGGCCGCAAGCATGCAGTGCATGCGCCACAGCCTCTGCCCACTGRGCTNNSCYCMCCWCNGGGCNTGAGCTGCTTCNACCCANTGCTGCTTAATAATTNGNCAGGGCCNTNGGACNACCTACNATCAACATCCTNGATGGCNAAGTTNGNCCANGCCCAANGGGNAGGGNTGGNCGNAGCGGCCCGNCNTGTGCTGCTGCGGCNAATNGCACTGGGGTTTCTTTTAGCCTGCTTGCTGCAGCAGACGGCGGAACAGCTCACCACAATCCCTCAAGCCTGGGTTTGCAATTTCCGTTTGCCCTGCAGGAGAAGGCTCGCTCCCTGGCCGCCGACGACATGTCCGGCATCAATGTCAACAACCCAGTGATGCGCTACATTGTGGAGGTGCGTAGGAGGGGGGCCTGCTTTGTGGCGGTGCAAGCGGCTGCGGGGGAGGCAGGAGCAGGCAGGGCCCGGTGGCACGTGCCTCACCGCCTGCCTTCCAAGTTGCACCGCCGACCCGCATGCATT
>JADXDR010000152.1:135242-163687 GCA_025026875.1 Chlorella ohadii
CAGGCGGGGCTGCCCGCGCTGCCGCTGCCCGGCGGCTTCAACCCGCTGATGCACGGCTCTCAGCCGGGCGGCAGCCTGCCTTGGGCCGCCGGACCGCAGCCAGGCCTGCAGCTGGGGCAGCCAATGGGCACGTCCACCTCCGGCTGCCTGCCGGGAGCCGGCTCAGGCTGCCTGCCAGGTGCTGGCTCCGGCTGCCTGCCGCTGCCCACTGGGCTGCAGCCAGGCGGCCTGTCGGGCGCCAGCAGCGGCAAGAACGGGCTGCTCGAGGGCCTGGGCGGCTTTGCCCTGCCCATCTCGCCGCACGGTGAGGCATGGAGAGGGCGAGGTTGCGTGAGGCCAGCCGAGTTGCAGCGGCAGCAGGAGTAGGCGAGATGCATTGCTAGTTGACTGGCAGCTGCTTGGCTGCGCAGCTTGTGCATGTGCGCAAGAGCCTCAACCCTGCACCTGTGCACACCCTCCTCCCGCCTGCAGTGGTGACGATGAGCAGCGCCGCTGACCAGTAGCGGCCCTCGATGGCGGCAGGCACTTGCCGCTGGCACGCAGCAGCCCTGCTCCCCCACCCGCCCCGCCAAAACTCAAGACCTCGCCTTGAAAGCATGACCAGGATCCCTCCGAACCCCCGCCATCCAACCCTGACCCCTCCCCAACCTCGAGCGGACTGAGATGCACCACCCCAACCGTACCGCCGCTAGCGGCACACAGCCTTACATGGCCGCCGCCCGTGCTCGCCTTCCCCATTTGGGCTGAGCAGCGGGCGCACAGCGGCGGCCCGCCCGCCGGCATTCTTTGCACCACCCCCCGGCCTCTGTTGTTTCATGTTTGCTGACAGTATCGTCGTCTGCGAAACGTACTCGGATTCCACCCAATTCCGGGCGCGGTGCGTGGGAGCGCGGAGGGCAGCTGCCGCAGGTGAGGCGCTGCGGCAGGGTGSTGCAGTGCGGTGCAGGAGTTTGGATGGGCTGGCTGGGGTTAACCTCTTGCCTTGCCTTGCCTGCCTGCTGCTTCTAATCCAGCCTCGCCCCCGCCTGCCTCCCCTCCTCCCTGCCCAGGCCCCACCCTCGCCTGCGGCTTTAGTGCCCCCTGCGCCCCTCGCGCCGCGCCCGCCCCCACGCCTCCCTTTGCCATCCTTCCCTTCCTTCCCTTCATCCGGCTTGGCCCGCCTCTTCCTTTTGATCGGATCCTTTCATGCCTGCCCCCTCCCTGTGCCCGCGCTCCAGTGCTGGGCCTGTTTTCAGGAGGGGGCCCCTCCGCTGCCCTGACCGTCCGCAGTTTTCCACCGGGGCGGCGCCGCCTGCTGGTGGCGGCGCGCGCCCCCGCTGCAGCACTCGTCCGCCTCCCATTGCGACTCTCCTCGGCCCGCCTCTCCAACACACACTCCTGCCTCCACTNCCCCCCTCCCCCTGCTTCTCTCCCTTGCCCTCTCTCTCTCCCGCTCTGCTGTATGCCCGCTCTCTCTCCTTGCCATCTGTACACCCATTTTCCGCCACCTGGCGCACCAGCGGGCACGACGGGAGCGCCGGCGCCGGCTGCCCCAGGTGGGCCCAGGCGCTACCGCAGGGCAGCATGCTCTGCATGCCGGTGGTTTTGGCTGTTAGGGTNGGTGGGTGCATTGCACGCCTGCCTGCCACGCTCGCTGGCACCCTGCCAGCCGGGTGCTCACCCACAGTCACAGTCTGCCTCCCCGCCTGCCGCCCTCCTGCCCCGCAGGTAGCCGCCGCCCGCGGCCCGTCGCCTCGCTCGCTGGCCGCCGTGCAAGCCGGTGGGCTCAGCTTTTTCACGACTGCTGCGGAAACCTGATGATTGTAGCATGCCGGCGGCGGCCTGGGATGTCTGGGCGAGGCCCGCCGCCCGACGCCTTTTTTGGAAGACACACACACACACACCATTGCTTGCCACCCCTCGCACTTGCTATCAGCCAGACGCTGGCCTGTACCTACGCATCTCTCTAGATTATCTTTACCCTCGCCTGCACAGCTGTGCGCTGCCCTGCCGCATCCATGTGCGTGCCGCAGCCCGGCGTGCCGCAACCCGCCGCTGACAGCCGGCGCTGCGCCTTGCGTTGCATAGGTTGCCGTTGCTCCAAGCGAATTTTTCCAAAACCCAATGTCTCTGCCGGAACGCGTGCCTTAATAGTCGCATCACACCAGAGCAAAGCAGCAAAAGAGCAAGAATAGCAGGGGCATCCACAGCTGGTGCAGCGTGCGGCATGAGAACGGCATGAGAATTTTGGGCTTGCACAGGTGCCCACCCAGTGTGCAGCACACTGAGTATGCTCTGGCCTGCAGCAATGATCACAGCAGCTAGAGGCCTGCAGGGCGGCCTGGCTGCCCAGGGCAGCCATCCAAGGCATCTGGGCCGCCTGCCCCACCCAGCCCAGCGCAAACAGTGGCTGCCCAGGAGCCTGCCTGTGCCTGCTCCTCCTCCAGCTGAGGGCGAGGAGGAGACCAAGTTTGAGCTGAGGTAGGGCTCGGACGCCGCTGCTTGGCTGATCGCCTGGCCTCAGTAGCTGAGTGAGGTTCCAAGGCTGCTGCTGCTGCAGGCAGCGCTTGAAGGAGCAGACTGCCAAGGGCGCCTTCAGCGGCGGCGGCGGCCCTGCCGGGGAACCGGGCGGCGAGGAGAGTGGCGCGGCAGAGAAGACAACCACAGGTGCGGTGGTGGCACGCTTCTGCAATGGAGAGCGCTGTAGATTSGTGTGTCATGACAACGCGGGGCCGGCCTTACAGTCGGTTCCCAGCGCACTCAGGGCAAGCAGGGTCGTGCACTAACGCGCTGCGTCGCACCTGAGACGGGTTTGAGTTCGATTGAGTTCCTTGGCAAACTGACCTGCGGCGACGCCTGGCGGCCGACGGCAGGGATTCACCCCTGGTGCTGAGTGTGAGGGCCTGTGGTGATCGTTACACAGACAGGGCCGGGCACGCAAGCAAGAAAAGGAGGGAATGAATGAAGTTGCAGTGGGGAAGCTGCTTATATACCCCCATCACACGCACACGCGTAGAAACGCGGGGCAGTGTGACGTTGCAGAAAACACGCGCAAGGTACACGCAACGCGGACCTGCAGGGGACGCGGGGCGTGTATCATGCAGACATTCAAATCATGCAGATTCATATCATGCATCATACGCGGGGTKGTGTATGGKGTGCGGCCATAAGGCAGGGGTGTCTGGCTGTGCAGGGGTGCAGTAGGAACCCGGCTGCTCAGGGGCCCAGCTGTATCGTGACAGGTGTGACCTGGAATCAAACCTGGCATTGATATGCTCTCACGCAGCGCAGTTGAGGCTGGCCTGTGTACTCGGATGCCCAGCATGCCCATGCCACGCTATGCAGGTGACGAGGCCAAGGGGGCGCCCAAGTTTCCGCAAGAGCGCGCCCAGCCCGACTGCGAGGAGTCCTGGCCCAACCCCTGCGAGCCCGAGTGAGAGCCAGTGATGCCAACCTGGAGAGCAGCGCAGCCGGATGGCAGCAGCTGCTGTGGAGCAGCGATGTTTTCTGGCACCTTTCCACTGATGCAAATTGGTGTAATGTTTTGCAGTCAGTGTGAGGCAGCGCAAGCACTAAGGCGGGCTGAAGGTGGCAGGCCCAGCTTGCGGCCAAGGTCACAATGCGGAGCCCGTTGTATTCCACCTAGTTTCTAAACAAGCCTAGCGCTGAATAGCGTGCAGTCTAGCACCTGGTTGTTAGGATGAGACCTCTGCAGCGCCTGCCTTCCCTGCAAACGAACTTGGCCCATCTCACTTGGGAGCGCTGGGCGCCGACGCTCCGGAGGGCCACGTGGCGTGCCCGCCACCTTGCTTTCTCCTCTTGCGGTGTTGCTGACTTGCTCGGATCTCGGTGCACGTGCCGCGAGCGCGTCCAGAAGTGTGGAAAGGAGGCGCTGCCGTAAAGGGCGACTGCAGTAAGCGGGTGAGCTCTGCTGCGGTTGCGGCGCCTGCCAGGGTTTAGCAGCTCACACTACAGTGTTGGCAGTCGCGCCGAGGCGAGCCGTCGCCCGCGGTGGTGTGTGAGTGCCCACCCTTCCGCCTGCTCCAGAGGCCCTGCCGGTTTTACTAGTGCTACAGGAATTTGCCGCCGTTTGACAGCCTCCCGCCTGGCCGGGTTGCGCCTGTTTGGTTACCGCCGCTGCGCCGCCGCCGCCGCCGGCCGCCGGTCACTTAGCCGCCGCTCCGTCCTGTCTGCAGCAGCGTAGAGGCTTGACGCCGGGCGAAACCAGCCAGCAGCCATGGCGTTCTTCCAGCGAGTGATGAACTACCTCCTGAACGAGGTGCTGGTCAACAGCCTGGCCAACAGGTGCGGGCAGTGGGGCTGCCTTCAATTGCTTGTGTGTGGTTCCTGGCAGCTGTTGCTGCCAGCGTGCTTGCACTGGAAGTTTGCAAGCTTTGGCCTGATGCTGGCTGATGGAGTAACCAAGCCAGCACTGTAAGTTCCCACCTCGCCTGCTCTCCGCTGCGGCACCCCTCGGACCGCTGTCCTCACCCCTGCAAACCGTGCTGCTCACCCCCTCCGCCCTGCCCTCCCTCTCCTGCCCCCCTGCCCTGCAGCCGCACCTTCCAGCGGTTTGCCATCCGCAGCAGCGCCATGATGCAGGACATGGCCAAGAAGTCGGCGGAGCAGAAGGCGCAGCTGGGGCAGACGGCGGCGGAGAAGGGCGGCCACTTCTGGAAGGTGTGAAATGGAGTTTGTGATCGTCTAGGCAGCTAGGGCAAAGCAGACATGCTGCAACGAATGATAGTCCCACTCTGGCAATGTGTTGCGGGGCATGGTGTGCAGGGTCTTGGTGGCTGAGGGCCATTTTGCTTTGTGCTCCCTGTGCCCCTGCAGGTCTTCAGCGAAGAGCTGACAAAGGGGATGAAGGTGGGTTATCGAATGATGATGCATGCTGTGTTGCTGGTTTCCTAAGCCTGCCATGCATTTTTTTGCCAGAAAACGCCCTTTGCCCAGGTGTCATGCCGGCTTACATTGCCATCTGTCCAACCCCCGCTTCGCATTGTCGTAGGACATCAACAGCAAAGTGAAGTGATGCTGAGAACGATGTGGCCTTGAGCCTGGCATTCCGCTGCCGCCACGTTTACCCGCCAACCCTGCCCCCTTGCCATTGCCGCCTCGTTCTCGGCGTTCCCGCCCCCTCTGATTGCGCTCGTTGCTCTTGTCTGCTCCTACCTCCCCTTGCCCCGCTTGTTGCGCAGCCCTGACCTGCTCGCCTGCCTTTGTTTCTTTACGCCAGTGGCCCCAGGCATCCACGCCTTGATTATATTACAGCTAGCTCGCTCTCTGGCCACAGCATTTTCCCCGCCAGCTGTTCTCGCCCCCATTCATGCCCCACCCCAGTTCATGTAACGCTTCCTTTGCCTTGGGACAAATCGACGGTGTTAGGTGTTACAAGGGGCCGTGGCCAGGACAGCGCTGCTCAGCGCACTAGCTGCTGCTCTCCGCTGCCGGGCAGCCCGGTTCCTAGGATGCCAGCGCTGCCGCCGCCCCACAAGCTTGCAGCAGCTGGAAGCCCTGTGAAGGCTGGTTGCTGCGCCACTTGCTGCAGGCCGTCGCCGCTGCGCCAGCCTCCTAGCTGCCCTGCCGCCTGCTGCAAGCCTCCGCCCGGGAAGGGCAGCAAGCTGCCGCTGCTGGACGCCAGCGGGCGCTGGTCAAACGCTGCGCTGGCCGCCTGCAGCCCACCAAATCCTCCCAGCGCGCCAAAGCCGGCAGCCGACGCTGCCGCCCCGCTGCTGCTGGCGTCTGGCACGCCTAGCAACGACTGCAGGTGCGAGCTGCTGCTGTAGCCAGGGGCGCCCGCGGCACCTGCCACGCTGCCATGTGGCGACTGCGCAGCGGTGGTGCTGGTGCTCCAGATGCCGGCCCCGAATGCAGCTGCGGCGCTGGTGTGGTCTTGCGAGGTGGGCGTGGCCACGCCGCCCAGCAGCTCGCTCTGCAGCCAGAGCACGGAGGGGCAGGCATATGAGCAGTGCTCATGGCAGCGACACCGCAGGAGTGCAACAAAGCAGCCCACCCGTTCCAGTGTACACAGCTGTGCCATCTATCAACCTTCCCTTGCGCACACCTGACAACCGCCGTGCACAGCGTGCAGAGCCGCCTCGGCCAGGCCGCCAAAGCCAAAGGCTGAGTAGCAGCCGGCGCCGCTGCTGGCTGAATCCACCGAGGCGGTGGCTGCGCCGCCCCAGCTGTCCAGGGTGAAGGGAGACTGCGAGGCACCGCCCAGCGTGCCAAACAGCCCGCCACCGCTGGCCCCAGCCCCCAGCGGCTCGGGTTGGAGGACCACGTGCCGCTGCTGCTGCTGTGCCTGCTGTGGTTGCTGCTGCGCCGCGCCGCCGCCAAAGGCCAGCATGGCCTGGTGCTGCTGCGCCAGGCTGGAGGCCAGTGCATCCAGATCTCCCTGGTGCTCCACCACCAGCATCTGAACTGCCGCCGGCGTGAGGCTGTACCGCACTTGCAGGTCCTGCGACAGCACATCATGCAACCAAGAGTGAAATGGTGTTACCAGGATGCCTATATTGATCGAATCTCGGCGCAGCTGCAACTCCAAAGCTTTTCAAGGCACCGAAACACAATCTTGAGCGACAAAACAGGGTGTGCAGCTTGCCTGCATGTACGCCAGCTCATCAGTGAGGTCCACCTCAGCGGACGAAGCGCACGCCGCCAGGCCCAGGCCATGCATGGAGTCCTGCACGCCAGTCGCCTGCAGAAGCGGACACAACAGGGGGTGATCACTGCAAGACAGCGCAGCACCTGGGGAGCCGGCAGGCGGCAAGCGCAAGTTGTCTTGCTTGGCCAGCGCCGCTGCCCGCTGTGTCATGCAAAGCACATCCAGCTGCAAAAGCACATCCATCTGGCTGCAGGAAACAGACAAGCTGGTACCCAGTCCCCACCTGCTCCAGCAGCGTGACGAGCGCTCCCTCCAAGTTGCCCCCGTGCTGCTGCACCGCAGCCAGCGCCGCCGAGGGCGCAAAGCCCAGCGCAGCCAGCTGCTCCACCTGGTGCTGCAGCTTGTGCTGCACCAGCGCCTGCATGCACCGCTCGAAGCCCTCATCCAAAAGAGCATCGCCGCTGGTGCTGGCCGCCTCGGCCGCCGGCGCTGCTGCTGGTGCCGGCCCGGGCGCCGCTGCAACTGCTGCTGCCGGCGCTGGTGCCAGCGCGGGTGCTGCCTCGCACATTGGGCTGGCTGGCAGGCTGTCCGCTGGCGAGGGGTTGGAGGCGCCAGGGGACGTCACAACCTCGCGCTCTGCCGCTGCTGCTGCCGCTGCTGCCGCCTTCTTTTCTGCACGCTTCTGGTTCTTGCGCTGCGTCCGCGAGAGCTTGCTGTCATCGGCGGCGGTTGCAGGTGCCGGCACAGCCACTGCTGCCGCCTTGCCCTTGCCTGCTGCTGCAGCCGGGGCCGGGGCCGCTGCTGGTGCCGCAGGGCGGGGCGGCGGCGGGGGCGGCTGCGTCACTACTGCCACTGCCGGCTTCTGCGCCCACACACCCTGGGGTGGCGCCGCCGCAACCGCAGGCACAGGCGTGGGCGCTGGTGCCGGCGCAGGTGCGGGAGCGGCAGGCGGCGGTGGTCGCGGCGGCCGGCCAGCCGGCGCGGGTGGCGGGAAGGCATCATCTGAAGACAGCTGTGGAGCCAAGGCCGGGGCTGGTGTTGCTGCCMGCGCTGCTGCTGCCTCTGCCATCTCCGAAGCCTCCAGGCTAGATGCTGAGCTGGCGCGGCTCTTGCCCCATGCGCTGGCCTGCGGCGCAGTGGAGCTCGCCACGCTGCTGCTGCGGTCCAGCGCCGAGCTTGACCGCTCTGTAGACAGGTGGAAGAGTGGCGGCTGGTCAGCCTGCCGCACGAGGCACGCAGGCGCATTGCTCTGCAAGACCTCTTGCCACCGACAACCAAATCACCCGCCACACCCCCTCAGCACCCAACCACATAAGCCAGCCTGTCCCCACCATCCACCTGCAAGGTACTCATCCAGCGTCTTCACCTCCTTCTTGCCGCTGGTGCTGCCCGCCGCCGACACACGCCCCGATGACGCAGCGCTGGCCAGCCGCCCGCTGCCCGCCGCCAGCGAAGCCGCCGAGCCCGAGGAGGCTGAGCGGGCCAGGATCTGGGACTTCAGGTTCTTGGCGGCCGCCGCCAGCGCCTCCTTCTGCAGCTGCGCCGCCGTCTTGGGCGGAGCGGAGTTCATGATGGCCGTGTTGGCCACGTTGCTGCGAGCGGAGGGTTGGATAGAACAGTGCAGGCGTGGTGGGTGGGCGGGCAGACGTGCATGGCACTGCTGCCTTAGCATGTGGGTGGGAGAGCATGACAGAAGACAGCCCACTTCCCGAGCAGGAGGCAGGCGGTGTGTAATCAAGTAGATGTTCAAAACTCGCCCCAGCCCACTCACAGGGCCTTGATGGCCGCCGGCTTGGCCGCTGCCTTGCCCTTCTCCTTCGCCTTGGCTGACACAGTCTGCAGAAGACAGGATCGGCGGGCCCAGCGTTTGCTCCGCAACACTGCACAGCAAGCAGCAGTACCAGACAGTGCAGCCTGCTTCCCAACCATACCAGCCCATGGCTGCAAAGCAAAAGGCCAACATTCAGCACTCCAGCTGCCGCTGCACACCTTGGCAGCTGCCGCCTTTGTGGCCTCGTCCTTCTTGCGGGCGGCAGTCGCCTGCGCCAGCTGCTCCAGCTCAGCCTGCACCCAACAACCAAGCGATGCAACAGCTCAGCTGTCACACTTGAAGCATAGAATGTCAACAGCATTGCAGCTGGCCCGGCAGCTTGATGATAGATGCAAACTGGCCCCCGCTTGCCTGCCGCCGCTTCTTGTTTGCCTCGCTCCGGATGGTGACCGGGTGCGACTTCAAAATCTGCACCCAGCAGGGAGGGAGGCGCCTCAGCATCTCCAGCGGCCAGCCGCATGTAGCGCTGCACACTGGGCCAGCATACGCCACAGACACGAACACAAAGCAGCAGGCACCCGATCGCTCATCAGGCAGCACACTTTCTTGCAGCTGCCCGGGTTGCACATGCGCACCTTGCCACGGCACGCCTCCTTGAACTTGGTGCCCTTGCCGCAGCCGCGAGGGCAGGGGAAGCCAATCTTGCGGTTCCTGCAAGGAACAGCACCAGCACCCAGCCAGTGAGCCGGGCAGCAGGCCGGCAGCCCAGGAGCAGCCCCACCCCAAGCAGGTGTCACCGCATGCCTGCCACGCTGTTCTGCTTGGCCTCGGCTGCTGTGGCTGCGGCCACTGCTCCACGCACCGCTCGCATTTCATGCTCTTCAGGAACTTCTCCAGGCAGTGCGTGTGGTAGCACGAGGACTCTGGGTCGCACTGCGCGTAGCTGCAGTCGAGCGCCACGGCGTCCGCCACCTCGCTGTCCACCTGCAGTGGCAGAGGGCGCACATGGCAACGCGTGAAGCAGCTTGTGGGTGCAGCTGGTCTGTGTGGCAAGTGGCATACGGCGGCGGGCCAAGGCGTCCATACTTCAGGCCAGATGCATCCATACATTGCAGATGCACCCACCTCGTCGCCGCAGAGGTCGCAGAGCACGCCGCCGCCGGCAGTGAGGTCATGCAGCTTGGACGTGCCGCCAAACCCGCTGGCCTTGAGCGCCATGGCTGCCGCTGTTGCTTAGAGGAGCGGGGGCCCTGCAGCAGGCAGTGGCCAAGCACCGGCGGTCGGGGCGGCGGCGGCGAGCGAGGGGCGCCGGCGCTAGCTGGCAGCTGAGAACCTAGGGCAGCTGGCCCGCGCATAGCACACCAGATGGTTTCCACCAGCCGGTTGGCCAAGCAGCAGGGGCAGGGAGGGCGCCAGCAGCGAGAGCGAGTCGACAGAGGTGGGCAGGAGGCTGCTCAGCGCCTGAGCTGCACATTATAGCCACCAGGAGCTACACCAGGCTCGCCGGCAGCAGCGCAGCGCACCAGGGAGAGCACGGCGGCGCGGTGCTCGGAGGCGGGACTGCGGCAGCACAGCCCGGCCTTGTGCCGACACAATGCTGGTTAACACACGCAGGCAGCGCCGGCGGGCGTGCCGCGCACTGCGTTTCGACTGCGGTGCGGCAGAGCTTGGGTCGTCCAGCTACCGATCACCTGAACCCAATTCAAGAAGGGTGCACAGATCGGCAGCCAGGAGACGACCAACGCATGCGGCAGTGTGTCATTTGCTTGGGCCAGCTGATTAGCTCTATGAAGGCGATTCACTGCAATTGCGCGCAACTGCTCTTTGATTGGGGTGATCGGAGGCAGACAAGCCCTCCCTCCTGCTTGCAGAGCCCCTCCCACTCCCTCGTCTGCCCGCCTCCTGCGCCATGCCAGCCCTGGGACTGCATGTGCAGGGAATATGTGATCCAGCCAGGGCGCAGCTGCCGTCTGGAGCAGCAGCGGCACCACGCCCGCCGCCCGCTCGCTGCCGCCACCGCTGCGGCGGCGGCGTGGCTCTCTCGTCCTCGGTGCATTTGCAGCGCAGCGGCCCACTGGCAGCACGACAGCAGCGACCTAGGCGGCAGCAGACCTTGTGCAGGGCGGCGGGAGGTGGCGGTCAGGAGGATGAGGCCCCGACACCAGTTGCCAGCGCTTCGGTCTTTCTTGCGGGCGGCACAGTGGCGAACGGGGCAATGGCCGTTGCGGGCGCAACGCTGGGCGACCGTGCAGGTGGGAAGGGCAGCGTGATGCCTACACTTCTGTGGATCCACAGCATGCTGCAGCATGACCGCGCTGTACGATTGCCCGCCTCTTCTGCCCTGTGCCAGCAGGCCTCGACGTCTCGGGCCAGCTGTTGCACAGCCTGGACAGCTTGAATAGTGGCGCTGCACTGGCCTACATGCTACCTCTGCTGGCGGCATGCTACGCCGGCGTGGCATTTGCCGATCGCCTGGAAGGATTCTCACAGCTGCGAAGCACGTTCAAGGCAGCCCTCATCCCACAGCTGCGCATACTGCCCTTCTGGGTGCGTGCCTAGTTGGTAGCTGGGGGCAGGCTGGTGTGTGCCTGAGCTCCACTATGCCAAAGGCTTGCGCTTCCTGTTCCCAGCTTGGTGTGTGGTTGCCCCCGACGCACGCGGGCTGCAGCCCCTGGCCCCTGTTACCCAAACAGGCTGCTGCAGCAGCCTCATTGCCATATTTTGCCTCTGCGCACAAGCCCCCCTCGCTCCCCGCCATGCTGCAGGGCCTGGGGCTGCTGGCACTTGGGGCGGGCGTGGGCGAAGAGACGCTGTTCCGCGCCTTCATGCAAGCCGCGCTGTGCGGCGGCATAGCGGGCGCAGCGCCCGGCCTGCCAGAGGCAGCGACTACCGCTGCGGGCATAGCTGTGGCCAGCGTCATTTTTGGCTGGCTCCACGCCCTCACGCCCACCTACTTCTTCTTCGCAACCGGGGCAGGAGCGCTGTTTGGTAAGCTGCGTGTGGGCCAGGAACTGGTGCACGGACTCATGAGCATGCCCCTCGCCTGCCTGCTGGCCGGGATGCGTGCTCTGGCATCCGGTGCTGCAGCATGTGCGGACCTTTTTCCTGCGTGGCAGCGTGAGGCCTGCGCCATCTGCTCCCTTTCTGTTGTTTTTCAGGCGTGGAGTACGTGCTGTACGGCCTGCCTACGGCAGCCGCCACGCACTTCATTTGTGAGTGAAACAGGGCAGACGGCGCGCCTGCTTGCAGCTGTGATGGGAGGCGGGTCGCAGAACGAGCAGCCCATGGCAGCAGGCTCCCTGTGCACTTTATTGCCATGCTCCCTAAAACGCTGTCGCTTCCCGTTGGAAACCGCAGACGATTGGATTGCTCTGGTATTCATTCTACGGGAGTGGGGCGGCAGCAGCGGCGCAGAGGAGGCTGGGTAGCGGCGAGCTCGAGAAGTGAACGCCGTTGGTGGTGACACGCCTCCTGAGCATGCGCCTCTGTCAGTTCCTCCCTGGCCTTGTCCACAGTTATGTTGCTGCATTTGCACTGAAATCGAACCACTCGCAACTCGAAAGAAGAAAAAGATATGAAAAGTGGATATCTCGTGCGAGGCAAATTGTGGCCCCGCCAAAGGGCACGTTCCCATGGCGTCGGTGCTTCTGTGGAGGCTACACTCCTCCTGTGGTCATTCAGCTGTAATTTTCTACGCGTCTCTACATCATACACCACTTGTGGTCAGCCAAGAAGGCCGCAGACCTGAGAAACCGGTAAGCTAGCCCGCGTGCACCTAGCTATTTTGCTACACCTCGCTGCCTATGATTTGTTAATGGTTGAAGGAACGTGCATTCAGCGTTACGCCCTGTCGGTCGCAGCCAAGGCGCGGGTTGACGCTTGCCTGCCCATGCGCACCCTGCCTGTGGCACCAGGGCTGTGATACAAACGAGAAGGGCGGTACCNAGCCGATCAGGCCGANTCCAGCGGGCGGACCAGTGGCCACAGATGCAGCCTAATGCAGGCCACCCCCGCCGCAGGGCCGCACCGGCGATTTTGGCAGANGGCCGCTCGTCTCNAGACCCCCTCCTGCAACAGCCGTGCCGGCGGAGCTGCTGTCCAGCGCTTATAGAGCTCTCATCTGTGCCGTCTTCGTCTTCTCGCCAAACGTGAGAGCAAGCAGGCTTGCAGACGCGTGCGGCGATGCCCGTGCCGTGTCGATCTCGGNCTGCCGGTGTCCCGCCGCCCTCGCTGACCTATCCTGCAGGCAAAGACCATTTCTTGCTCCTCTCTTGCAGACCTCCCCCACCCCGCTGCACATCGTGCTGGGCATGGTCTTCACCACGGCCGTCTGCCCGCTGACCCTGGCGCTGGCGCCCGCCTTCTACCGCCGCCACCGCAACAAAATCGTGTTGCAGGTGAGCTTTGTTGCTAGCTGTTGTCATGTGTGCACAAGTGACGTCGCCAGGGGTGTGGCCTGGCAATATCCGGCCCCTCCCTGCCACTCCCCATTTCGAGCAGGCGCGCCTCGTATTTGCTCACAACACCGCGCACCCGTGGCAGGAGGAGCTGAAGTGGCAGCAGGGCACCCTGAGCTGGCCCGCCCTGCTGCTCACTCTGCTCTACTCCTCCCGCGGCCTGGTCGCCAGCTGGGGCGCCCTTGGCTGGCAGCTGCCCCTGGTGCTCCATGCCATTGCGCAAGGCCTGCACGTGGTGCTGGCCTGCTGGCAAGTGGCGCCGGCGGTGTGCCAGGCTGGCGGCCCCCTGCACCGCACACCCGACAAGCTGCAGAGCCTGGCACTGATGTTGGACTGGTGCGCGTCGTAGAACGGTAGCGGTTGGTGGAAGCGGGTTGGGTGGCATAGCCCTGTGCGCTTGAGCAGCTGAGCTTGCAGGCAGTCAGCACAGTCTTGCAGGACTGCTTCAATGCCACTCAGGCTTCATGCATTACCACCCCTGCCTCACTGCGCTCTATCCTGTCCTCGATGCTGTGCAGGCCGCTGCGCGCAGTCGGCGGGCCACCCATTCTGATGCCCCCACCTGGCGCCTGCCTCGCCCTCGTCCTCTGGTTCCAAGTCAGCGTGGCATTCATCCTGCCCACCGCCCTGCTGCTCTCGGTGCACCGCCGAAGCCAGCGCCAGGCGCGCATGGGCCACATGGCGCTGCCGGCCAGTGGCGAGGCTCGCCAGGCTGCCGGCGGGACAGCTGCAGACTCTACCGACCAGGCACAGCTGCGCCGGCGGGATGCCCCATTGGCTGGTCCAGCCCAGATGGAGGACGAGTGGGGCATCCCATCCGTGTCCCTGTTTGCGGCCCAGATGCTGTGGCTGCTGCTCCGGGTCACACTGCATGAAACCACCGCCTGAATGATCCGCAGAGTAACACCGTGCACTGCTTGTTGGCCACCCGCGGTTCCATTGAACATGCCGATGCGATCACGTGTCCTCTGCCCTTCTACTATCTATGGCTATCCGTCTCCCTGCCACGTTTATGCCAACGTCAGTAGCTCAGCGACCATACGATATTGCAACTCTTATCTGAAGCGGCTCGGTGCCGCCTGCAATGTTTTCCCTTGCGCATCTTTTGGGTAGCCAAGCACAGCATGCCGTGTTGTTCTCCTGCTCTGCGACTCGTTCCCTAGTCTCCTACGATGTTTCCATCGCGGCACCTGCCGCTCATTTTGCCATGCAACTTGTCCACCTGCCAGTCCTCTCGTCTGCTTCCAGCAGCTGCGAAGCCCCCCATGCCATTGCTTTGCCACGTGTCGTGGCCGCCTCTGCCTAAATCCTCCACGCTTGCACAGCTCACCTGCCCTGTCCCATCACCTGCACCAATCCTCATCTGACTTATATTTGCAACTTATGTGCCACTCGCACTGCGCCCCAGCCACAACGCGTCGCATTGCCTCCACCTGCTTGCGCTAATGCATGGCCGCCAAATCCACCCTCAGTGTGGCGGCAGGGCACCCCTGAATGCACCCTTGCTGTTTGTACAAAGCCATGGTGATATCTGTAAACCATTTAGCACTGCATGCATTCGGTAAGCAACTTGTTGCAAATTCAACCCGTGCATTGCTTCCTGCTGCCCATCCCGATCTCTGCCGTGATTCCTTTCTGCTGTAAGATGCACCCTTTGATCCTTGGCGACAGCAGTCGGTGTGCGAGTGTCTGTGTCCACTGCGGGAATGGCGACTGTCTGATGCCGCCATCTGCATTGCCCCTCCAGCTTGCTGTGGCTGCTTGTGCTTCCACTGCTGCCAATGTGCAGCAGACGATTTTGCTTGAGCTTTGCTCAGCCGCAGGTGCACTAGGCGGCTGCGGCACAGCACAGCAGGCGCCCGTAGCAGCACAGCTCCCAACACCGGCCCGTTACATCTGCCAGGGGGTGCTTGTTCACTATGACTATCCGGCTTGCCCGTTGCTAAGCGCATTGGCTGCGCCACGTGGGCAAGTGGCGGCGTGGGCACAGGCCAGCCGGCACCTGGGTGCAAGCTGGCTGCAGGCCAGTGCGGCCAGCCCGCTCTGTTTCACTAGTGGAGGCCCTTGGTCACTGTCCAGCCCAGGTGCGTTGATGTGAAAAAGCCGCACGTTTAGGTGTGGGGCCGACATGTGATATGTGGCGCAACCCCACGAGTAGAACCACATGTGGCGCCGCATGTATGCGGCCATGCCATGCCCGACACAAGACAAAGGTGCACGTTGTGACGCTTGCGACAGCGCCTGCAACTCTTTCCATACAATTTAGACGCATCATAAATCCAATTGGCCCGACAAACAAGTATCTTCCCCGCCCTGCGACACAAGCGCTTGACCAACTCACTCTACAAGTGTCGGGGCAGCTTGCAAGTTGTCCTGACTTTTCAACAAGCTCCTCAGAAGTCCATAATGGCGTCACGGCCCTGCAGTGCGCAAGCCTGCGCGATTTCGATGCCGCGCTCGCCGGCAGAGGTGCCGAGAGGGGCGTCCGCCCTGCCCAGGCGGAGCATGCGGGTGAGCGCTGTGATCAAGCCGTCCGCCAGGTCGCAATTGCCGCTCCCGCCGCCGCTGCCGCCCACGGCCGCTCGCCCACTTTCTTTGCCGCTTCCCGTCATGCTTCCCGCCCTTGCAGCCGCTGGTGGCAGCTCCCCGGCAGCACAGCTCCTGGCGGCTTGCCGCAGCTGCGCCGCCCGCACGCCGGCCGCCCAGCAGCGGTGCCCGCTCACCGCAGGAGCAGCAGGCCGAGCTGGAGGAGGAGGTGCGGCGCCTGTGCATGGAGGCAGCCACAGCAGCGACCCTGCCACCTGCCGAGGAGGCGGCCCTGCTGGGCACGCCCCCCGGCATGGGCGCAGACGCTGCGCACGCTGAGCTGGAGCTGGAGCTGCTGATCAAAGAGCTGGCGACTGCAGCCACGCTGGCCCCTGCTGAAGAGGCAGCGCTGCTGGGCACCCCACCCGGCCTGGGAGCGGCAGCGCTGGCGGCCGAGGCGGCCCCACCGGTGATAGATGAGGCCTTGCTGCCGCGCCCGCTGGCCATCCTTCGATGCAAGCCGGAGGGCCACCCGGAGGCCGAAGAGACAGTGTTTTACCTGTTGGGAACAGCCCACATCAGCGAGCAGTCGTGCGCTGATGTGGCGCGCCCCGTGCGCACAGCCCGCCCGCAGGTAGGGCTTTACTTGTGTGGTTCGTGCAACAGGCACCAAGAGACATCATGCGGAGACTTTGTACAAGCCTTGTGCCTCTTGGATTGTGTGTTCCTGAAGCTAAAATCTTGCACATTCACCGCCCTTCCGCACTGAACAAAACTCACGCACAACACCTGCCCTGCGCCCCCTCCAGTTKGTGTTCCTGGAGCTGTGCAAGGAGCGGGCAGCCAKGCTGGCAGAGGGGCTGCGCCCGCGGCCGCCGACCGTGGCCGAGGCGGTGGCGCTGGTGCGGGCGGGCAAGGCGACTCCCTTCTCCGTAATTTACAGCTGGTGAGCGCAAGTGCTGGGCAAGCAGGCTGCTGGTGTGTTACATTGTGCTGCCGAGCCGTTGGATCAGACGCAGAGGCAGGGTTGGATGGCTGTGCTGCCGGCTGGCAGCTGCGAGCCGGCCGTCCCAACTCTGCAAACAGTCCTGCTGCTGCTCGGGTTGTCGCCGCACCAGTGCCATGCCACTGCTACTGCTGCCGCCTTCCCGCTTCTGCCTGCCCCAGGCTGCTGGCACGTGTGGGTCAGGGCATGGAAGTTGTGCCAGGTGGCGAGTTTCGAGTGGCGCTGCAGGAGGCTCAGGCGGTGGGGGCCAAGTACGTGCTTGGAGACCGGTGAGCAGACATGCAAAAGGATGCTGAAGGGGGCAGACATGGGTAGCTTCCGGCGGTTGGCTGGGCCCGTCCAAGCTCAATGGCTGCGGGCAGAGTGCTCGCCCACAGCATGAGGCAGCGCGTGTGCAAGTTGCAGCGGCGCCACAGCATGTAGCAGTCCCACAGTGGACTTTGCCATCCCACCATGCTGCAGGCCCATCTCCATCACCATGGCGCGCGTGTGGGCTGCGCTGAGCGGCTGGGAGAAGGCGCGCCTGCTGGGCTCGCTGCTCTGGATGGGGGCCGGGTGAGCTGCTGCTTAGGTCCTGCCTGCAGTTGAGCAACACTGAACCTGAACTCTGGTGCTGAAGCGGCTGCCCTTATCTCTCAGCTGCCCTGCTCAACCTGTCTCAGCTGCCCTGCTCAACCTGTCTCAGCTGCCCTGCTCAACCTGTCTCAGCTGCCCTGCTCAACCGCCGCCCAGCTCACGGGCACACCATCCTCGCCTTGCCCCCGCAGCAAGGTGGACCGCCAGGCGATGCAGTCGGAGATTGAGCAGCTGAAGCAGCCGGACGCGCTGTCTGCTGCGGTGGAGCAGTTTGGCAAGGACTTCCCATCCATCGTCAAGCCGCTGGTCACAGAGCGAGACGAGTACATGGTGGGCTGGGTGGAGTGGGTGCTTTAAGTGGGTGGGTGGGCAGCTGGGTGGGAGGCGGCAGGGGCGCACGAGTGGGCGGGTGGCTGGGTGCATGGACGCAGGAGTGGGTGATCCTGCGGGAGCGGCCGCAGCACAGACCCTTTCCCGCTCGCCCCGATGCCTGCACCGGTGAGCGCGTGCTCGTCCCCCTACCCAAGCCTGGCTGCACTTTTCTTTCATCCCGGGTCTGCAGGTGTATCTCTTTCATCACAACTCTGCAGATGTATCTCTTTTCACCCCGGCTCTGCAGGTGTACGTGCTGCGCAAGCTGGCGCTGTACGGCGACCGGGTGGTGGCTGTGGTGGGGGCGGGGCACCTGAAGGGCATCGCGTGAGTGTGATTGTTGAGAGCATGGGCTGGGCTACTGGTGCATTACAGTATCCGCTTTGCAGTGCTTGGTACCACTCGACTTGTGCCTGCTGCTTGCTACCATTGACTGGCCATTTGGTGGAACTGTGCAGGGAGCACTGGGACGACGATATTGACCTGGACGAGTTGACCCGCCTGCCTGGGAAATGACGAATCAGCCTGCGGCAGCAACCACGGCCACAGCCGAGCTGCCTGTACATGTACGATACAGAATGAGCTGACGGTATGATTGATTGAGAAATTGAGGTTGCTTGCGCACACTCTGTGCTTGATAAGACAAATGTCATCCTGCCTGCACACTATGGATTGATGCGACACATTTGACGCCTGAACCATCCCACCCATCAGAGCATGAGCTGTATGTAGCTCTCTAAACCCCCACTTTATTCCCCCCATCCCCATCAACACTCCACCACACACCACCTTGATCTGATCTGTGCTTTGCACACAGTTTCCTCCTCTGACTCCATGTAAAGATTACATGCGCAACAAGCTGCCGCAGCAAGGCAAGGCAGCAGGCAAGGCACTTGCATATCATTGCATCTAGCTTACTGGCCTCCTGCCTCTCCATCTGGCTGCTCCTCGCCCTTCTCTGCTGCTTCCCCTCCGTCCTGCTGCTCCTCCTGCTGCTCCTGCTGCTGCCCTTGCTGCCCGNCCAGCAGCGCCGCCTGCTGCTCGCTGTTGCGCATCTGCAGCACAGTGGCCGCTCGCTCGCACTGCAGCAGNCTCCGCCAGCTCAGCCTGGCTGAACAGGGCGCTCAGCTCGGGCGTGGCCACAAGCTCCACCAGCTGCTGGGCAGGTGTGTGAGGAGGTGAAATGGTCGTTTGTGGCGCATGCGGCCACTTCAGAAAACCGGCTGTGGCCAACGGCCCAGAAAGCAGCGGCGGGCACACGCTCTAGCGGTGAAGCAACCTCGCACAACCTATCGCAGGAATGCGCGTCGCAAGGCCGTCCGCTCGCCATGGCTAATCTAATCCCCTGCTGCCCTGGGTCCACCCAAACCCATGTGCCTCTCACCTCCTCGCCCTCCGCCCCGCTGTGCCCCATGAACGCCACAGCCTCGCGCAGCGCAGCGCACTTGAGCGCCAGGCGCGGGTAGCAGATGGCGCGGCAGAGCGCTGCCGAAGCGGCGGGCGGCGCGTCCACATTCACGACCTGCGCAGGGTGGGTACATGAGGGCGGGGGTAAGGTTGGTGGTGGCAGCTAGCGGACTCGAGTATAGCCACGCTTCCCGCTTGATTCAGAGGCTTGATCCAGATGGCCACAGCATGCCGCTCGAGGCGAGTGCTGAATCAAGCTTGCCGGGCGACGTGTGGCACGCAGTCCAAACCACAGCACTCAACACAACAGCAAGCTGCACAGCATGAGCTCACCACCAGCGGCGCCACCGCGTCGTCCCGGCTGCCCGCCAGCGGCAGTGCGCCCTTGAGTGCCGCCGACAGCAGCTCGGCGGCTGCCTCGATGGCCGCGGGGCTGCCGCACTGCAGGACGACTGCGGAGTGGACAGGCAGGGGGGGACAACTCTGGGTATGGGTCTTTTCCGTTCCAAGAGGAGCCCGCCCGGCGGGCGCAGTTGTGTGCACAGCACATGCACACAACTGCATCTGCCATGCAGCAAGGACTTGCACAACGGTGCATGGCAGCATGTGCCCGTCCACGATGCAACGATTTTACTGCAGTGCATGACAGCATGCCTCCACATCTGCCCACCTGCCACCAGGCCTGGCATGTCTTCTTGGGCAGGCCCTGCGCCCACCCCAAGCTGCTGCTGCTCCGCATCGGGCAGAGCCGCTGCTGCCGCCCCTTGCAGCGCGGCCTGCAGCGTCTCTGCTGCCTCCTGCTGCTCGTCCAGGCCGGCATAGCTGGGGAACGCGGCGCCCTGCTGCACCTCGGGCGCCGTGTCGGCACCCGCATCGGGCCCCACCACAACCGCCACCTCAGCCGGGAAGCCGCCCTCCGCCGCTGCGCCGCCGCCCTCGCTCCAGCCCACCAGGCAGTCCAAGCTGCGCTGCCCCAAGAACTCCAGCATGGCGCCCAGCAGGGGCAGCGTCTGCTGCGCCAGCGAGGCCAGGCGGGAGCGCGCCTCCTCTGCTGACGCTCCGGCAGGGKCTTCGGCCTCCGCTGCCTGCAGCGCGCCGGCTGCCGNCGCCGTACAGCGCCTGCCACCCCGCAAACTCGCCCTCATACTCGTAGTACAGCGCCCAGGCGCTGCAGAGTGGGGAGAGGGGAAGGCAGGGAGGGCTCCTTCACATCAGCAGTGCAGCAGCTCCAGCACGAGGGTGCACGGTGCAGGGCAAGGCGGGGAGGAGGGCACAGGGCAGTGGCGCGCCATCCCAGCACAACCCTGCTCCACCCAGCAACCGCAGCGCCCTGCCCGCCCCTCACCGCAGCTCTGCTGCGTCCGCCTCCACAGCCGCATCTCCACACGAGTCCATGGCTGAGAGGAACTGCTCCAGAGGCGTGCCCAGCGCCGCAGGCAGCACCTCGGTGAGCAGCGCCGAGGCGGCCGCCACGCCGCCACTGGCGCCTGCAATAGGGACCGGTGAACGCGGGGATGGGTGAATGGGCACTGCCGGGAGGATGCGATGTGATGGGCCTGGGGTGCGACTGGACCAGCCGTCAGTTGAGGACAGCCATGCACAGACGACAGCATCACGACCAACCAAACATGAGCTCATGCTCAAACAACTCAGGGTGCTGCTCACCCAGCGCAAACTCGCGGCACAGCAGGTTGGCGTGGCGCAGCGCCGCGGGGCCCGTGCCGCTAGCCGCGCCAAAGCACAGCCAGCGGGCCGACTGCGCGCGCAGCAGCGGGCCGCCGCCCGTCTCAAACCGGCTCTGCTGCGCGGCCTTGTCGGCAATGAGGGCCGCCTCGCCCTGCAAGGGCAAAAGCAGTGGGGTAGCTCAGTTACAGCTAAGTTGTACTGAGCACTACCATGATGTATGCTTGCTGGTTGAAGGCCCCCACCCGCCGGCCCACGCACACAAGCTGCCTGACCCAAGAGATGCTCGACCCAGGGCAACCCGCACAAGCAAACTAGCAGCCCGCACAAACAGAAGCGAACGCACCAGGACCACGTCGCCGTGGCGCCAGAAGGAGAACCACTCGTCCGCCACGCGGTACGCCGCCCGGCACTCCTCCATCGTGCCCTGCTGGGTGGGGTGGAGCGAAGGAAACAGCTGGTCAAGAGGGCACGCAGGGGTATTGCTTGCCACAAGCTGCCGAGTGCAGCAGTTCGGCATTATTTCCAACGTGTGGAATGCCACGCAGGCCCATGCAGATGTGGCACACTTTCAGGCGCGATGCAGGGCATGGACTTGCATGCCATGCCCCGCATATCATGGGCCACAGCCTGCCTGCACACCGGAGCAGCCCTAGCGAACAGCCCCGCACCTGGGCCAGCAGCTGCTCGAAGAAGATTTGGTAGGTGGTGTGGCGCAGCCCCGCGCGCAGGTGGCACGCGTACAGCGGCACCAGCTTGTGCGCGCCTGCGGGCAGAGTGGTGGGTGGTGGGTGATTATTTAGGCTGCTCTACAAGCCGCAGCAGGGGCGGTGGTTCACATGCATGCAAATAAGCTGGCCACCACAAGCTGACACTGTAGCAAGGGCGTTCGCCTCTGTGAGCAGGACACTGCTGGGTTCCCTTGAATCAATTCAATATTCTGCCCCGCACAGCTGGCCCCCAGCTCCACGCACCCGTGTCGATCAGGTGGAAAATGTACATTTGCAGCACGCGCTGCAGCGTGTCGTGCACCTGGTCGTACGCGGCGCTGGCATCCCTGCATGGTTCAATGTGAAGACCCCGCCATTTACTTTGGCGGTCCACAGGCAAGGCAGGCCTGCCATCTCAGCTGCACTGTACTTTGCATTGGCTGTGCCACACTTGCACGGCAGCCTGTGTGCCACTCAGCCTGGCCACACCACCCAAACCCAACCTCCTCACCCCTCTGCCACTTCCGCGATGTTCAGCGCCCAGAGCGCCAGAGCCAGGTGCGCCCCAAACCGCATCAGCCCCGGCGGGCAGGCGGGTGCGCCATCTGCACCGCCGTCTGCCGCGCTGCTGCTGCCGCCCTGCGTGATCCACTGCACCAGCGTGCGGCACACTAGCTCCTGCACTTGGCCCAGCACCAGTGCGGCCTGGAGGGCAAGCAAGGCAGGGGGGAAGCAAGGTGGGCTTTGGGCATGGAAGCGCTGGCTGCCGCCGGGGATGCATAGCGGCAGCACTCCCTGCCGCTTGCACTGTCACTGCAGGCAAGCATGGTGAACTACTGGAATAGATGGCAGATTGGATAAAGTGACGATCAGCAGGCACAAACAACGCAGGAAACAACTTGAAGGGCGAGCTAGCGCACCTGCACACGGCGGTAGCGCGTGGCTGCGGGCGCTGCTGAGCTGGTTGCCGCCGTCGCCTGCCTGCTGCTGATGGCCGCCTGCAGTGCCTCTTCAAACGTGGGTGGCAGCACCTCACGGACCCTGGGGCGGGAGGCAGCACAAGCAAGGGTCGGATACAGGTGAACTACGCATCAAAACCTAGATCAGCCTCCCGCAGCAACTTGCGCTGCCCAGAAACAGCAGGCTGCCACCATGCCGAGCATGTGCTGCACACTAACACACCGCGTGTTTCCAAGTGTGCCGCATCTTGCCGCACCAGCTGCATCCACCAAGCTTCCCCCTCAACCCCGGCTCACCGTGCGATGGGCCAGCCGCCGCGCATCACTGCCAAGCCGTCCTGCACCGTGGCTGCCGCAGCGCCACCAGCGTCTCCCGCCGCTACCGCCAGCAGGTCCGCTCCGACCAGGCCCTCAGCTGCCTCTGCCACTGCAAGCGCTCCAGCATCCTCCTGCTGCTGCTGCTCCGCAAGGGCTGCATCTGCCGCGGCATCCAGCCAGCAGCGCAGGTAGGCCCAGCAGCAGTCCTCCCAGCTGGTGCAGACGGGCAGCACGCGCGCCACGTGGCAGGACAGCGCAGCATACACAGCGGCCTCGTGCAGGCCGCTGCCACTGGCCTCTGCTGCTGCGCCGGCGCGCTCCGCCAGCTGGAAGCAGGACCAGCGCCACAGCGCGCGCAGCAGGCCGGTGCCACCCTCCACCTGCAGGACGTGAACGCAACGAGGGAGGATGATGTCGGAAGAACTTACATGTATGCATGCCAGGCCGCCGGGCAGGTGCCCTGCTCTCAGCCCTCCAGTCCAGCCAGCCCACCAACCTCTCCTGCACAGCCCTCACCTCGGTTGCCAGGTCTTGAGCCTGCTCCCCAGCAGGGTCCATGGCATCAGCTTCATCGGCCGCAGCACCCAGGGGCAGCGGCCCCGCGCCGCCACCGCCGCCCAGCGAGGCCGCGCGCCATGGCTGCCCCACAAGCTCACACAGTTCACGTGCCTCGCGCATGCGGCCTGAGAGGGGTGGAGGGTGGAGTGGAGGATTAGGTGTGATCACAGAAGAGGCAGGGTGGGTGTGGCTGGGCGAGTGTAGGTTCACCAGGAGCCGAGAGCATGCAGCATCCTGCACAGGCAGGGCAGCCAGCGTGCAAGCCGGTTGCATGCCGCCGCTGTTTTGACACCAGCTTGGTACAGGTGCCTTCCCCAGCCAACAGGACGCTGCCCCTCAGCCGCCGCCGCTCACCGGCGCGCAGGAGGCGGAACACACGAGCCATCAGCCGCTCCTCATCCTTGGCATCGTCCGCCTGCAGCTGCTTGCGCTGGCGGGTAGGCGCATCCGGGTCCAACTCCGTCACCATGGCCACTGCAGTTTTGAGGGGCAGAGGTGAAGCGGTTCCTCAAAAAGTGTATGCAGAGTGCTCATTATCCGTGAATCCGCAAGCATGCAGGCAGCTTGCATCTGATCGCCGGGCCAGGCACCCTGCCCAGCGTGCACCCTCAGCCCTTGCCCCCACCCGCACCTGCCCTCAGCCTAACCCTCACCTGCGTCACGGCCCGCAAACCCGCGGGAGGCTGCCGCTGCGTCCAGGCGCCGCCGCGTGTCGGCCCACACGCCATCGCTGCTGGCCAGCGGAGCCTGGTGCTCGCTCTCAAGCGCCTCGCCCGCCAGGTATTCCAGCCAAGCCACCGTGCGCGCGCAACTGTGGGCAGAATGCGGGGAGTTGGTTGACAATCGGTCGATAAAAAGCTCAGGCAGGCAGAGTGCGGACGCACATGCTTGACTTGCACAGCACGCTGCTTGAACATGTGGCTGGACACCMCCRGCGGKTTGCTGGCCCAGCTGGAAAAGCAAAGGCACACGCCACAAACAGCCCACCCCACCCCCAACCCCAACCCCCAGACCACCAAATGCTCACCGGTTGAGCGCGGCGTTCGAGAAGAGCAGGTCGCTGGCCCGCTGGCGCGTGGTCTTGCTGAAMCCCGCGCCGTCCACAAACCCGCMGCCGCTGCCGCCAGGGAAGTCCCTGCATTCGGGGAAGAGGCCGGAAATGTGGGCTCGAAGCAGGAAAGACGCGACAGCTACTGTTGGCCGCAGGTGCAAAGCCCAGTAGTAGCATTGGGACACCTGGTCATGGCAAGCCTCAGCAGAAGTTATGCCAGCGGCAACCGCAGCAGGACTCGAACAAGTGCACAGCTTTGCTGCATCCATTAGCACAAGGGTGGCAGCAGCGCCAGCGGCACCGCAGCATCATGCTGAAGATGGACCACCTGAATCAAGCTAACCTGCGCCCACCATGCCTCACCTGCGGGGCAGGCCGTGCAGGAACCAGAGGAGCTGCCAGGTGGCGGCCTCCCCCTGCAGCTCCTCCGCCTGCTCCGTCAGCGACATGTACCTGCATCGAAGGGGGGGAATGGAGGAAAGGCATGTGTGCCAGCTGCAGTTCAGAACAATCCTACAAACCAACAGCATGCGCTGGAGTTGGTAGCCACCTGCTGTGCATACCGCCAGCCAGACCGAGTGTCATCACAGGCTGCTGCCGTGAAGAAGGCACACGCAGCAAAATGTCCAAACTTTCCATGCTGCGCACCTGGCGGCACGCTGCAGCTGCGAGGATGCCTGCTCTTTGAGCGCCGCGGCCCGCTGGCGGCAGATGGCGGCGTATTCGCGGATGGCCTCTGCTGCGTCCACCTCGCCACGCATGACTGTGTGATAGAGCAGGGAGGCAGGAGCTTGCGTTGGCAGGGAATGGAGCAGAGCAGGGCGGCAGGCACTAGCGCAGGCAGGGAATGGCGGGCGCCACCGCAAGCGGCTGCAGGATGCCATGTGGCGGGCAACCAGAGGCAACCAACTGCCCAGCAGAGGCAACACACGTGCCCGTGCAGGGCTGCACAAACAAGCTGCTTCGCCAGGCCTGCAGGTGGCCAGCATACTGTCCAGGAAGCCAGCAACAACTGCTCCTGTCACATCTTGTTAGGCGTCCCTCACCGGCCCCCAGCACCGAAGCAAACTCGTCTTCCTCTGGTCGCTCCCTGCTGCCGGCGCCGCCCGCCGCCCCCGGCGATGCGACCGCCAGGCTGTCTGCCGGCGGCTGGCCGCCCTCCTCCTCATCCATGAAGCCTTCATCATCCTCCATGGCTGCATCGCTGCTAGCTGGCGAGCCGCGCGCCGCTGCGGCCGNNCSGCCTGCTGCACTGTGGAGGCAGCCAGGGCGGCCTGCGCGCTCAGTACAGGCGGTAGGGCTTGCCCATGGAGCTCTTGATGTACAGGCTCTTCACGTTCTGCCAGTTCTTCTTCAGCAGCGACACCAGGAAGTTGATGGACATCTGGCGGGGAGGAGCGGGGGACGCGGGGAGGTGCAGGGTGAACCGAGGGTGGAGGCAAGCTGATTGCGGAGTGAGTGGAACCATGCAATGCAGGCATGCAGGCAGCGGAGCAGCGCACCCACACGTCTATCAAGCGGCAACCCACAAGCAAGTCAAGTTGAATGCTGCCCATTGAAAGAAAGCAACCAAGCAGAGCAAAAAGCAATAAACGGCAGATCAAGTAGTGCGCACCTGGATGTTGACGTACAGCTCGCGGTCGGTCATGGACACGTTGCCCACAGCCACACCCAGGCACAGCACCTTCTTCAGCTGGTACTTGACGGACGAGCGGATCTCGTTCGCCTGCGGCGCGGAACAGAAGGTGATCAGCGGTGGGGCGAGGGGCTGAGCGCCAGGTGTGCAGCTTCAAGGTCATGCGCAACCAGGTGCAGCAACCTGAGCAGCGCGAGCCTGCAGCAGCGTGCAGCGCCGGCGAGGCCGAGCCCGAGCAGCCGCAGCAGCACGGGCGCCGCACCCCATCCATTGGCACCGAGCCCGCACCTTGTTCTCCAGCGAGTCGTTGTGGGTGATGAGGGTGGGGAACTTGCCGGCCTTGTTGAGGCCGGGGCCCAACAGACGGGGGATCTGCTTGATCACCGAGTCGGAGGCCATGAAGGCGGCGTACTTCTTGGCTGCACAGGTGGGGCACAGGGGAGGGAGGGGAGGGGGTGAGTGAGCAACTGCTCCGCTGGATGTGCCGCCATGCAGCTGCCAGTGCCAGCACATCCATCAAGTGGGGGGCTGCAGGCAGCATTGCCTGACAGTCGCAATCGAGGCAGACAAGCCACTGTGCCAACACAAAGCTTTCCGTCGCACACGGTTTGGCACTCACGCCCGCACCACGGCGGCGCCGCCCGCTTCTGCACTCACCCAGCTTCTTCACCAGCTTCTTGTTCTTGTTCAGCTTCTTCAGGTCGTCCACGGTCATGGCGTCCAGGCCCAGGGCCTTGGCCTCCTCGCAATGCTTGTGGTCACCCAGCACGCACAGCTGCGGAGGGCGGGAGGAGGGCGGGAAGGGGGAGGGGTAAAAACACAGTTGTCATCGTGTGCATTAAGGAGCAGAGGCGATGTGCAAACTAGCGAGCCTGTGCAGACTTTGAGGGCTGCAAAGCTCACTGAGCTGCTCGGCTGAGCAGCAGCAGCAGCACTACAGCCCAGCCGACGTGCAACATGGGCAGTGCTCGCCAAGTGCGTGCACGCCAGCAGCCCTGCGTGCGCATGAGGCAGCATCACCGACTGCACCATGCTCTTCAACACCCTGCCACTTTGCAGACCCAGGGTTTCTCAGCCCCCAACGACTCCCATGCCACAGCCCAGCGACCGCCCGCACCTTCATGTTNGGGCGGGGGCAGTAGGGCAGCTTCACGGAGCCGCTGAAGCGCTTGTCCTTCTGGGGGTCATAGTTCTTCAGGCCGATCTGCAGCTCCACAGTCTCCGTGAACTTGCGCTGCTTCTCCTTGGCGCCGCCCAGCACGCCTGCGGCAGGGGAGGGCAAGGTCGCGGGGCTCGACGGCGGCAGGCGGGCGGCGGGGTGGGCAGCAGCGTCGGCCGGCCTCAGCGTCGCTGCTACCGCTTCCGGGCATCGTGCTACATGCTCCGAAGCCAGCGCCATGGCTGCCAGCTGCTGGCATGGCGCGAGGCGGCATGCTGGCGTCTCCCGGCTGCCCGGCGGGCCCAGCGCCACGCACCCGCGATGCCCTCACGCAACACTTCGCCTGTGACCTGCGGGGAGGCGGGGGCAGCGCAGTAGCGGCGGTCGGCGGGCGCTGGCCAGCGGGCAGGAGGCTGGCGCCTGTCAATCCGACTGCAGAGGGCTGAGATGTAGCTGCGCAGCTCCCCGCCGGGGCGCCTGGCGCCGCCCTGCGGGCCGCCCCTTTGCAGGCCCCTGCCGGCTGTCAGCGCGCTGCCTGACCTTGCTCATGGTGTCTGGTTGAAGCTGTGCCCCAAAGAGGCCGGGGCAGGCGCCCAGGCGCCCTACATGCCGCTGCCGGCCGCCGGCGGCGCCGCGCTGGCGCCCATGCCGGCCCGCCCTTGCACCTTCTGCACYGGCAATTTGCGGCCTGGGCCAGCYGCGTCCCTGAACATAGCTACATTGGCTGCGCAGGGCCTGAATGGCCGAGCTCGTGACGCCGGGGGAGCGCCTTGGCCTAGCAGTGCGTCCCTGCTTTGCTTGGCGCTGGAAAACGGTCGAGGGAACTTGCTCGAGTCCATGAAAGCCGCCGATGCCTGCTTTCAAATGCCGTCGCAGCTGCACACCCCGCCGCCGCCGCCGCTCACTGCCCGCCGCTCAACGCTAGGCCCTGCCTCCCCCTGCCCTGCCTGCGACAGTCTGAGTACGACGCGGGCGCGGGAACAGTCGTGCGCGACACCTTTGTCTGCGCCACCCTCGTGGGGGAGAAGCGGGTGCTGCCTGCAGCGGAGGGCGAGAGCGAGCAGGTGGGGCATTGTGGCATTGTTGTGTGCGGGCCAGCCCGGGTTGACAATTGCTGGGTGCACCTCTGCATCCAACATGACCTCCATGCTTGCATCACACCAATGTCTATGTATGGCGCTTGAACCTGCTCACCCATGCCCGGACGCCCTTCATGTCTCCCCTTGATGCAGCGGCCCCGCCTGGAGGTTGTGCGCAGCGGCGTCGAGCCCGTGGTGCCCAAGCAGGGCGACGTGGTAACCGCCCGTGTCATCCGCATCAACCCCCGCCTGGCAGCAGGTGCGCAAGCGGGACAGTCTGCTGGGGGGCNGTAGCAGCGGCGGCTGGCGGGCGGGCTGTGCAGGATGTTGGGCTTGCAAGCTGGTAGGACCTGCTTGAGCAGCGCCCCACCCCCACCTTCCCCCTCCTCCCGCGCAGTGGACATCCTGTGTGTGGGTCCCAAGCCGGTGCAGCAGCGGTACAGCGGCGTGATTCGCGTGCAGGACGTGCGTGCCACCGAAATCGACAAGGTGGGCAGTGGCGGCGTGACTTGTGGCTGTTGGCCGGCCACCGCTCGCAACGTGGAAGGTTGTTGGGGACGAGTTGGGATAACGGGNCTCNTCCAGGTT
>JADXDR010000152.1:163719-190610 GCA_025026875.1 Chlorella ohadii
CACCCTTTCTTTCTGCCCCCGGTTTGCGCTGCCTGCAGGTCCAGATCCAGGCCAGCTTCCGGCCGGGTGACGTGGTGCGCGCCGAGGTTCTGTCGCTGGGTGACGCCCGCTCCTACCACCTGACCACCGCCAAGAACGAGCTGGGGGTGGTGTACGCCAAGAGCGTGGCAGGTGTGTGCTGGGGGTAAAGGGTTATCTTACCAGCTCGTGAGGTAGCGAGCAGCTGTGCTGCAAGGATGGCAAGAGGAAATTCGACAAACCTAGCATGGCAGCAGCCGCCTTTGCGGGCGTCGCGCATGATCTGATTTGCAACCCTGCTTGCTGTGTGCCTTTGAGAGCAGCGCCCCTATTGCTCATCCCCTCCTGTCCTACCTGCGCGCGCAGGTGTGCCCATGGTGCCCATCAGCTGGCAGGAGATGCAGTGCCCCCAGACCAAGGCTGTGGAGAACCGCAAGGTGGCCAAGCTGGAGCAGTAGGGCCCTGGGCTGCAGCCGAAAGTTTAGAGGCTTGGTGAGCAGCAGCGGCTCACGCACCAAGCCAGCAGGAGCACCGAACTAGCAGCAGCCTCTTAGCGAAGTAGCATCAACAGCGGCAGTAAAGCATTCATAGAGAGCAGCACGGGCAGCAGCAGCAGGAGTTGCAGCCTTGCAGCCCAAGCACCCACAGCTACACGCACCCGAGCTGCCCCAGCAGCTTGATAGCAAGCGGAGTCAAGCATTTGCCAGGCTTGACCCGGCACCGGCCGCCATGCCTGCCATGGATGGCAGCAGTGCGGGCGGCACCGTGTTTGTGACGGTAGGCACCACCAAGTTTGACGCGCTGATCCGAGCCGTGGACCAGCAGGTGCGCGGCTGCTGCATCCCGGGGGGCGCTGCTTGTGCGACTGTGCTGCAACCACGCTGCTTGTATCCCTGCTACGCTGCAGCAAATGCTTCCAGCTGGCGTACCTGCAATGGAAGCTACCTACCTGTCTGTGCATTTGCAGTGAGCACGCTTCGCAGTGCCTCGCCACCCATGCCCTGCCTCCAGGCCTTTGCCGACGTACTGGTGGCCAAAGGCTACACCCGGCTGGTCATGCAGATTGGCAGGTGTGTGCGCTTGAAAATGGCATGCTGGCCAGCGGGTTGCAGCTTGGGTCGCCCTTTGCAACTAAGTATGCATGAAGCCACTCCTCTCCCTGGCTGCTGAGCTGCAAGTGCAGCACCCTTGGGCCACCCCAGCCCCGCCCACCCGCATGTGCTCGTCCCACTTCTTGCAGGGCGGAGTACCGGCCGCGGCGACTGCTGCCGCCCAACCGCCGCACCGGGCGCCTGCACAACGGGCTGGCGGTGGAGTACTTTGAGTTTGCGCCCTCGCTGGCGGAGCACCTGCGCAGCGCGGCGCTGGTGGTCAGCCACGCAGGTGCATGCCGCAGGGTGGTGGGCTGGTTGGGCTTGGACAAAGTCATGGATGATTCATGGGCGGAGAGGCTGCTGAAACCTGCCGCTGTGCGCGCCGCTGTGGCAGGGCAGCAAGATGTGGCTGCCTGCAACAAGTTAGTGCACGAAGCTGGCTCCTCCGCCTACAGCATGGCACAGCATGCTGTCCCCCACCAAGCACAAGCTGCCACTTCACACTGTGCCCCCTGTGCCGCAACCCCTGCCCCACCCCCGCCAGGCTCCGGCAGCATCTTTGAGGCGCTGCGCCTGCGGCGGCCGCTGGTGGTGGTGCCCAACCCGCTGCTGATGGACAACCACCAGGTGGAGCTGGCAGACAAGGTGCGCTGGGTGCGGCCTCCGCAGCCTGGTCCTTTCCTGGGCAGCAGTACCCGTGCTGGCTGCTCCTGCGGCCGACTGGGTCTGCACGCGTCACGACCTCGATGTCCTTGAGCCAGGTGGTGCTGGCACCGCCGCTGCGGGTGGGGGGAGACGTGCCTGCTTGCATGGGCCGTCCCCCTATGCCACGTTTCAACACTCCTCCCACCCCCTTGGTGCCCTCTCTTGTGCCCTGCAGCTGGAGCGCATGGGGCACCTGTACGCCGCCACCACCGACACACTGGCGCAGGTGGTGGCTGGGCTGGACTCTAGGACGCTGACGCCATATGACAAGGGAGACCCAGCGGGCATTGTGCTGCGAATTGACGAGGCGGTGGGGGTGCGGCCCAAGCCCCTGTGAGGAAGCTTCATGCTAAAGCCAGCGGGGGAAAGGCGCCCTGCAAACACTTTGGTAGGCACCATGCCGAGGCTGCGAGCGCTGCGTAATGGAGTGTTAGCCTTGACTCCCTACCATCTACCACCTTGCTCGTGCGTTGGGCACGCTGCATCGGACGCCCTGCAGCATTTGACACCCTTGCCACCGCTGCGAGACATTGACCGGCCCATTGACATGATTAAAGCCCTAAGTAGACGCACGTGACACCAGGCAGGAGCTGTGTACAGATTTTGGCCAAAGGCCGCAAAAAGGTTGAACCGGCAGCGCCAGGCCGCATCGTTGCGACGGGCTCCGCCCAGCGGCGGCAGCACCTAATGCAAGTGACCCAAACCCATTCTCCGCTGTCATTCGCTGGAAGATCCTGCACACCTGGGCGGCCCGCCCTGCCTCCCTGACTCGCTTGCGCTCGTCTGTGTTTGTCACACCCCAGAAGTAACTCAGAGCGCCAAGATGGAGACCCTGGGCCGTGAGGACATTGAGAGGTTCGTTGTTGGGCGCGCGAGGGGGCGCGGGAAGGCACAGGGCGCACAGCCGCCGATGGTGGCCCCACTTGCGAGCGTGCAAGGCCCTNCCCGCTGCCCTGCAGGCTCATGTTCTTTGAGCAGGCGCGGGAGCAGGCGGAGCGGGAGTTCAAGGCGAACAACCAAGACGCCATGGTGGGTGCCGCCGCCGCTGCCGCCTGGGCGTGGTGCCGCTCAGCCGCGCTGCCCCCCGCACCTGTGTTGCTGCATGTGGCAGCACAGTGCTGGCCAGCAGGCAGCTCTGGAATGTCGTCTAGAAGGCGGCGCATTCGAGTGTGCGCACTTCACAACCTCGGCTGCCGTCTTAGCGCCGTTCCCGCGCCGCCGGTGCCGCTCATCCATGGCTCTCCTGCCCACTCGTATGTTTGCAGGCGCTGACCAAGTGGGGCGGCGCCCTGCTGGAGCTGGCCCACTTCCGCCAGGGCAATGAGGCGTACGACATGATTGAGGAGGCGATCGCCAAGTTTGAGCAGGTAGGAAGCAAGGGTGGGCGGCGAGACGAGTGGGTGGGCACGAGCGGGCGCCGCGGCTGGTTGTAGGGAAGGTGGCAGGCAGTGGCATGCGAGGGTTGGGGTGGCGGCGATGCGCATCTTATTCACTCGTGTCTAATCAATGGAATGTAGCCATCCCGGAATTTGCCAAACACACCGCCATCCCTGCCCGCCGCCCCACCTGCCCGCAGGCGCTGGCCATCGATGCTCGCCGCCACGACGCGCTGTGGTGCCTGGGCAATGCCTACACCTCCCAAGGCTTCCTGTCCGCTGAGGCGGCCTCGGGTGCGTGGCTGGCACCTGCTTTCTGCCTGGGCGGGCATGCACCCAGCCAGGTGCCTGTGCAGTTGAGCAACAATCGCAGCCAGGTCGTACCGCCTCACCCCACCTTGCTGCGGCCCTGCACGCGGCGCTGCCAAGGCAAGCTCCCGCCTGCCCCCCCGCTCACTCTGCTGCCTACCTTTGCTACCCTCCCTGCCCCACTGCCTGCAGCCAACGAGTACTTTGACAAGGCTGGGGAGTGCTTCCGCAAGGCGGTGGAGCTGGAGCCGGGCAACGACAGCTACCGCCGCGCGCTGGAGATGAGCGGCAAGGCGCCGCAGCTGTACCAGGAGCTGCAGCGGCAGCTGCAGGTGCGTGGCTGTATGGGATTGTGCCGAGGGTTCTTGCTGCCCGCAAGGATGTGACGGTGTCTCGGTCTAGGGAGGCGCCTCAAGGCGCCCAGGATGCCCAGGGCGCCCAGGGTGTCCTAGCCCAGTGTGTGGCGCTGCCACGCCTGCCGCTGGTGGTCTGCGCCTGTCCGACCGCCTTCCTGCTCGGCCTGCGTCGCACTTGCAGGCGGCGAGCGCAGGCGGCTCCCCTCGTGTCTCTGAGGGCCGTGCCGCAGCGGCTAGCAAGCAGGTGACTGCGCCTGCTTAGTGCGATGGCGTGCTGCGTTTGGCTGGCCAGAAGCTGCTTGTTGTCTCGGCTGCCCAGCTGGTGTTGCGGCAGCCTTGCCTGCCAAGCAGTGATGACCCTGCCTGTCGCTGCCACACGTCGCTGCATGCGACAGACCACCGTCTCTCTGCGGCCTGCTGATGCGCCGCCCCTTCCACCCCCMMCCCCYCYCGCATTGGCAGCAGAAGCCGCTGATCAGCGACTTCTGGTACGACGTGGCGGGCTGGGTGTGCCTGGTGGGTGTGGTCTTTGGCGTGGCCGCCCTCTCACGCACCAGCGCGGCCAGCGGCCCCGCTGCGGCGTAACCATGCTCTGCCGGCCATCTACGAGACATGAAGCACAGCCCGGCAACATGAGGAGGGCTGTTTGCTGGGCCTGTTACCATGCCACCGTGCCAGTGCCCGCAGCTGCAGAGCTCCGTAGTTGTGGAACACGGCAGTGGCAGCTCGTCCGTTGCTCATCCTTGCCTGCCCCCAACAGCTCCCCTAGATTTTCCTCTGGACCAATTGACCTGTTGTTATGGACAACCCCCATCCAATTGTTTGCATGTGCACATCGTTTGCCCCTTCGTCCTTGTACCCCATTTTGCCTGCTCCCTCCCTTGCTATCTGGCCCGCTTGTCAGCTTCCCCGCCCGCCGCATGGCTTGCCTGGTTGGTTGGATTGGTAACATGCACGCAGATTCCAAGGGCTGCTGGGCAAGGCAGGGGCAAGCATGCGGCCTGCGGCCGGGTGCGGGTTGGTTGGCCTGGGCCGCAGGGCAGCAGCAAGGGCGCCAGTGGCGCAGCAAGGCACGCTAAATTGGGCAAGGCATACGGGAGGCATTGGGTGGGATGGTGGGACATGCGGTGGACGGCAAGCGTGGACGAAACGGTGGTGGCACAGCAAGGGGCAGACGACCGAAACATGGGCGGTGGCTGCAGGTAACTTGGAGAGCTGGAAATCGTTGTGTTGTTGTAGGGAGCTGGCGCTCAAGGTTGGCCATGTGGATGGATGCATGTAGCCAGCGGGACAAGCGGCGCATGGAATGAAATGAACCAGGCCGGGCCTCCAATAAGGGGCCCGTGCCGATACAGGTGGGGCAAATATGCAACGCAGGGTTGCGGCAGAAAACTGGGCCCAAGGAGTGGGGTACGGGACAAGGCAAGCAAGGGTGGGGGTGCCAGGATGCGATAGAGTGGGAGGGAGCATTGGGTGCTNGGGCGGGGTGCCACCCGCNAAACGAACGCGGCTTGGCAGCGGCTGGCGGCCGTCACTGAATGTGTTATGGCATGCACACAGGAATGAAATGGGAGGGGTGCCAACAGCAAGGCTGCCTGGCTATCAGGGTGTNGTGGGCATGNTTTCGTTTAGGTGCCGGCATGCTGTGCATGCGCAGCGGCGCGTTTGCAAGTGAGCAGCAGGGCATGCCTGCTGCTGCGGAGGGGTGTTTCAAGGGCGGCAGGAGTGGTGTCCGCGTGCAAGGGCTGCAGGGTGCAGCAGGGTTCATCGGGGGCGGCTGCCTAAATCCAGGCTCCGGCGCTTGGCCACGGGGCTGCTGCAGGCAGGGCAGGGAGGGAACGCAGCCGGGGCAGGGTGGGCACCAGTGCTAGTCCCAACGGAACGATGCACAGCAGGAAGCCGTGGTGCCTGGCTGGGCTGTTGCCACCCATCCCTTTTGTGCAGCGGCAGCCTGACACCCCGCCCCGCAGCACTCACCGGCTTGCCGCGTCTGTCGCGCCGCTGGGCCGTTTCCTGTGCTCAGTGGCGGGCCCAAGCGGAGGCAGGGCGGTCTGGCTAGGGGCCTGCGTCGTGGCGGGCGTTGATCCCAAGTTGCTGCCGCCAGGTGCCGCTTCAGAGGTGCGCACTGCGGCCGCTTGCGGCGGTGCGCGCCAGGCCAGGCTGGTCAGGGCCGGGTGGCTGCACATCAAGGAGATGGCGGTGGCCACGTTGACCTGCAGAAGCGGTGAGGGCAGTAGGCAGGTGCACAGGTGTTCAGCGGTCTGAAGGGGGGGCACTGCAACTGCCACCAGGCACAGGGCTTGAAAGACGCGCAGCTTGTCTTTGCCCACTTGTTCATGCGGCGGAACTGGGTGTGTGGGACAGGAGCAGACAGCAGCACAAGCAGCTCACCGCTGCCATGACGCCGGCTGCGTGCCGCTGCGTCGCCGAGTCGGCCGACGCCAGCCATTGCATCAGCAGGGGCTGCTGCGCCTGTGGCTGGACCGCCTCGCGAGACTGCGCCTCAAAGTCCCCGCCCGAGCTCTCATCTGTGCAGACAGCCGCGGTGGGCTGCGGCTCGGCGCTCCAGCCGCCGTCAGGGCCGGTGGCGGCGGGAGCACTGCTGCTGGCGCTGCTGCTGAGCGCCGTGGTTTGGCCGCGCTGAGGCATTGTGTGGACGCTCAGGGCTGGCACCTGCACAGCAGCAAAAGCAGAGTCTGGCGCCCGAACTTGCAACTCGCAAAAGCGCCACTGGCAGCGCGCTGCTGCCCGCTCCTGTAGCTGTGTACGCATCCACGAGCCTCAACCACCGCACGCCGCCAGCCGGGGTGAGGCCAGCGCGCGGACACTTTGCGCGTGGGCCCACCTGCAGCTCCTCCTCGCCTCTGTGTCAGCGCATAGGGGCCAGTAACGGCCCCTGGTGAGCGTGGGCGGCGCAGGATAGCTCAGCGGCCAGCGCACGGTCCCTACAGCGCCTTCGGCGCCCTCAGGGCCGCAGCGCAGCAGCGCCCTTTTGGCATGCACAGCTTTCGGTCGCCCGGCAGGCGCCAGGAGTCGCCCATGCAACCCATTCTGATGCCAACATCTTGTTGCACACCAGCTTGGGTTTGGGTGCAGGCCACCCGTCCAACATGCAAGTGCATGGCGCTCCTCCGGTGCGAAGCACCACATGGGACCACCGAGTTGCAAGGCAAGCAGCATCGCCATGCTCAAACGGCTATCACAGGACAAGCGCAACAGCATTGCAGTTCCACATAGCTGTGCACCTAGCAGGGCACCAGATTGAGCACGAGAAGTGCTATAGCTGAGGGTGCAGAACGCGGCAGCGAGCCGTGGCGGCAACTTGAAGGTGGTCGTGCAAGGGGCTGGTGGCCACTGTTGCCTTGCTTGAATTATTCGCTACCGTCAGGTTCAACTGTTGTCATGATTGATGGAGTGGAGCACACAAATGCTGGAGTGGCCTGGAAACAAACATGCCGCTGCGCCTTGCCGCGGCATGGCCACGGGCGGGCGCTTGGCGTCATGAGTCAGCTGGCACTGCAGGGCGGCGCAGGGCGGCATTGAGTGGGGCAGCGAGCTGTGNTGGCCGGCCAGAGGATCCGCCGGGCCTCTGCAAGCGCCGGGGGCTGCTTGCGCCGTCGACTTCCCCTCGAGGGTGCCTCGGTTGGTGCGTTGTGCTCCAAAGGCGAGCTCACCGGTTACTGATAGCCTCTGGCGAGCGCGGGGCGGCAGGGTGAGCTTGTCGGTGCCAGACCGCGGCAGGTGCGCGTGCGGCTGCGGTGGCCTGGCGCACTTGCTGTGTGAACCGACCCCTCTTGGCCTGTCTGCAGGAGACTCGATCACACGAGCAGCTGCATTCACTCAGCATCCAGCCTTTGCCTTGCGGCTGCGAGACGGCCCGCATCTGGCGGCCTGCTCCGCTCAGTCTGGGCTGCGCGGCCCCTGCCCCGCCATGGAGCAGCCGCTGGTGGCCACAGCCGCACCCGGTGGCTCCTGCTTTACAGCTGTGACGGTGGCGGGCATCGTGCCCGTCGACCCAGACGTGCTGTTCAAGGTAGGCCTGCAGATCTGGGTGTCTGCCTGTGCTTCCTGCCGCGTGCGGTCTGTACTGTTGCCAACGGTTGCAGCCTTTTCTGCCCGCTGGCGCACCCCGCAGGTTTTTGCTGACCCGGCACGCACAGGCAAGGGCGTGTTCACCGATGTCAAGGTGCGGCCGTAGGGCACGCTCACATGCCTTTGGCAGACATAACGGCAGTATGCGCATGGAAGCAGGGGCTCAGCTGGCGCATTTTGCTTTTGCCCGGAAGGCGTCCACTGGCCACCCTGCTGCACCTTGCCGGCGGTTGCCAGCCCTGTTGCGCTCCCCGCTGCTTAAAGTATCTCTCTTTTGTTGTGCCATGCAGGCCTGCAAGGAGCTGGGCCGCTCCAAGCTGCGGCTCACGGGGAAGCAGCACCTGACCGATTCTGTGGAGGTGGAGCAGGTGGCGCGCGTCAATGTGAGCACCCTTGGCATCGGCCGATTTGCAAGGGTGACCTGCCTGCACCTCTGGACGGCTTGCTTGCAGACCTTCCAGCAGGCGGCAGCGCTGACCCGCCACCCCTGCCGCCCGCCGCCGCACTGCCGCAGGTGCTGCGCATGCCTGTGGATGCGGCCATGACCGTTCGGCTGGACTGCAACCATACGCAGCGCCAGGTCAAGCTGCACCTGGTCAAGTCGCACAGCCTGCTGGTACGCAAGTATGAGGGCACCTACACAGTCCTCCCCTGGGCTGAGGGGCAGCACCCGCCTGCGTTGCCAGAGGGGCTAGCCGACACGCTGGGGCCTGACGTGGCACGGCAGCTGCACGCCAAGCTGGCTGATGTGGCGGCAGCACGCTCGCCCGCCCCAGCCGCCAGCAGCGGCACGGGGCAGCTAGCAACCACGCAGCACAAGGGCAGCAGCAGCAGCAGCAGCAGTGGGGGGACGCAGCAGGCACAGCAGCAGGGCAAGCGGGCGGGGCGCAGACCGCGCCAGTCACTCGTCATTCTTCACCAGCGCTTGCAGCCAGGCATGCGGCCACCCCCTGGCTTGGGCGGCTACGTGCGCGGTGAGGCCGCTGTGCTGCTGGCCTGTTTTTCATGCTCTTGCTGCCCCGCTGTGCTGCTTGCGTCCCAGCTTGTGCTCTCTGCCATCCTTCCCGGGTGCAACCTGATCAAATATGTGCTGGGCCTTCCAGCTTCCAGCGTTCACTCCTTGATTGCATGCCATGTGCAGCCACTGATGCCACCCTGCTGTGCTGCTGCCACCGCTGCTGCAGGCCAGGTGCGGCGCCAGTTTGAGCGCATGTTTGGCRACCTGCACCGCGCCTCCGCCCAGATTGCGGCGCCGCGGCCAGCCCTGCAGGGTGAGAACGCACGGGGTGCATGGCCTTGCTCGTCAAGCAGATGCCCTTGCATCTTGGCCTGTGGGCGTGCTGCAAGACGATGCTGCTGCACCCAACTTTGCCGGCATTTCTGGCTGCCTCACCCTGCTCAGCTGCCGCTGCATTGCGCTGCCCCTGCAGGCCTGAGCAGCTGGCTGCGGTNCTTTCCCCTGCTGGACATGAGCGCCTGAGTGAGCGAGATGCGCATGGCCCACTCATCTGTATATGCGAGCCTGGAGGGGTCAGTTGCAAGGGAGCAGGGCAGCGCGGCAGTAGCACAGATCTAGCTAGCTATGCCTTTCCTCCTCATCCCCGCAGTCCTTGATTTCTTCGCATGATGCTGCATGCGACTGTCGCATGATGCTGCATGCGACTGTACATTTACTTGTGCCAACCCCCACATGGCACTGATTCTTCCCGCTCTCAAGCCAAGCTGCCTGGTGCACGCTGCTTTGGGGGGCATGATGTTCATACACAAGCCATGCTGGCTCACATTTGTGCCATCGCTTCATGCCGTTTGGCTGCATTCGACACCACCTGCGTATGTTGCCACACCCTTGCTGCCCCATTACATTCTTTGCTGCCAATGAACTGCAGCCTAAAATGCAACAGCCGAGGAAACTCACAATTTGTAACTGGGAGACTGCGGTCGATCAGAGGAGCTGGCCAGCAGTGGGAGCAGCTTTTGCTCTAAATACTGGGCTGCACCGTCCACGCTGTCATGCAGTAGCGTGAAGCCATGGCCGCGCCGAATGAAGCAGCGGTGCTGCGGGTAGGGATGAGACCTGCAGGGCATACACAGGGGTCGGTGGGCGGTCAGTTGGTTGGCACGGCGGGGAAGGGGGCGGCAGGCAGATGCAAGCAGACAGGTGCACTTGGGCGCGCCACGCAGCTGAGGCTGTCCTGGAGAAAAACTTACTTGAACAACTGCTCCAGGGCTGCCAGGTCGTCGGGTGTGGAGAANGAGGGTGATGGCCTCGCTGATGGGCAGCCCTGCTGACCGTGCCGCCTCCAGCCCCGCCCCACTGGCCAGCGCATGCCCATGCACTGCCACTGCGGGCGCGGCCGCCCACCCAAACCGCTGCGCAGCGGAGGGCGACAGCGCGGCAGCGTGCAGCGGCGCATCGCTGGTTGGCCGGGCCGCTGCCGAGGCTGAGCAGTACTCAGCTGACCAGCTGCCCGGGTCAAACCGTGTGAGCAGCACCCAGTCCTGCGCCTGCAGCCGCGCATGCGGCTTTTTGCCGCTGCGGCTCACAACTATCCCGCTGGCCGCTGAGCTGCTTGCCCCAGCGCTGCTGCTGCCTTCGCAGCTGCCAGCTGGATTGCTGCTCTCGCCGCACCCGTCCAAGCTGCTGCTCCCGCTGGCGCCGCCATGCATGCCGCACAGGCCAGCGGTGCAGGCGCAGTTGCCGCCCACCAGCCCGTCATCCAAGATCGGTACCATGCCAATTGCTTCCAGCCGTTGCATCAGCTCCGACAGCTGCACGAGCGGCTGTGGCAAAGGGTCTGGCAGCTGCAGCAGCCCCGTCCTTGTTGCAGCAAACTTGATGCGCTGCCCACTCGGCCCAATGACCTCCGCCATGCTTGCGGCCACCTGCTGCTGGCCTGCGGCAGGCAGTGGATGGATGGGTCAACAGTGTACAAGAGCTGAGTTTGGTGCAAGACCAAACTAGTGCGGCAGAATGACTGTCAGGAGTCTGATGCATTGGCAAACTGAGCACAGCCGAGTCGGGGGCCTGCGGTAGCGGCGGCGAGGCGGCGGCGGCGGCGGCGGCGGCAGCGGCGGCAAGTCCAACCGGCATGTGGCACGCCATATCGACAGCGCACGAGCTCCCTGAGCATCCATGTTATCATCCACCTGCGCAGGCGGGCGCCGGCCCTGTTCCCAAGCGGGTCGGCTCTTTTGCGCAGCCTGCAAGGCCTCTTTGTGCAAGAGTGGCAGCCTGATCACGAACCCAGACAGAGTATGATAAGTTGGAGAGCTGCAGTGTGAGAAGGGTTGCCGATAGCACCGGCGCTCAGCATCAAGCCTGTCGGCGTGCGGGCGTTGCATGAGCATTGGCAAGCTGCACCACCCTGTGAGGCTGCCAGAACTGAACCTTAACATGGATCCTGCCAAATGGCTGAGGTCTTTGTCACTACATCAACAGTTGGCGTGAGCCTGCAGAATGCCGGTCCTTATACTCGCCGGCAGGCGACTCGCTCGGAGCCGTGCGCCAACACAAACCAGAGTTGCCACTGGGCGGCTGTCAGGCCAGAGGTTTGAGCTGACCGACATGGCAGCATTGGAATGAGCGTGCAGCCACCTTTGGCACGCAGCTCAAGGAGCTTCCTGGAATCCTGGAATTGGCGAGGCCGTCATGATGCGTCACCGCCGGGCCGTGAAGCGGCGGTGAAAAAGTCAACTGAGTGTCCAGGCTCTTTGAGCTTCCTTGCCCCGCTCACTCGCTCCTCTTGCGACTGGTTGCACGAAGGAGGAGGGCGACGGCTGTGTGGAGCTGCGTGGAGCGGTCGACCCCAGGCTAGTGAGGGCCGCCAGCAATTTGCGCCGCGCGTTCTGCCCGCCGTTGCAAAGCCCAACGGAGCTTCCAGGACGCTAGTGATGGCCCGTTCGCACCATCCGAGTTTGCCCTGCCCTGCCCTGTCCCGTCCCGTCCGGCGCGCAGACGCGGCGCCGCCGTCGACTTGTCGCATGGCCAGCGAGACCGCATGGCTGGACTGCTGCTTTGCAGCCGCCGAGTCCCGGCTGGCGGCCCTGCTGCCTGCAGATAGCACCAGTGGTGCGGGGGGCAGTGTGCGGGCCGGCCCGCTGCCGCTGCACAACCTGCCGTGCGTCGATGCCGAGGCGATGCTGGGCCTGGCGGCGCATGCACAACAGCACGCAGGCGGGACTGGCAGGCCCATTCACAAGAACGAGAGCAGCAGAGAGTGCCCCGATATGAGCCCATTCCAGAAGGTGAGCTCGTCGGCCAGTCAACTCGTCGGTTGTTGCATTGAGACCTTGGCTGGTGGCAGGCACGCGCACTGAATGTCAAGTGAATTGAATGCCGTGCCCGGCTGTGCTCACCTTCAAACCCCCCACCTGCGCTGGTCCACCATGCTGCAGCTGGGAAATCAAGGACACGTTCGTGCTGTGGCAGAGGCGGCAGCCCTAGCTGCCATGCCGCCCGCGGCTCGGGCCGCTGTCCTGCTCAGAGGCAATGCGCCCACGTCAATGATTGATGCACAGTCGCCCAGTGAACAACGCTCAGGCTAGCGCTGTTAGTCAGCCGATTTCGGTTGGAATAGCTAGCTAGGGTCCCTAGTTTGAGTATTTCACATTTAGTTGTGGCGAAGGGGACTGCATCACGACAGAGGCTTATAGGCAGCACCATCCACCCCGCAGTTTGCACCTGCACAGCTTCCGCTTGTTGTGCAACAGCTTGAGCATCGTGTTCTTCCGAGTTTTCACCCACCTGCCCTTTATCTTCCACGAGTGCCCATAAATTGATATCCCCATTCTTTTCTTTATGTTTCAACCACCCACTTTCTTCATGTTCTTTCCCCTCTCTCGAGCGGCACCATCTACGTAAATAACTTCCTCACTGCTGCTTCCACACTCATGAAACCCTTCTTTCTTGCGATGGGTATTAGTTACAAGCTGCTGCCGTCTGCTGCCCCCAGATGGCGGTGGCACTGCACCATTCTTGTAAAACGTATGGGCATGCGAGCTACATGCCCAACCAAAAGCTGAAGTGCCGAGAGCGCCGTTGCATCAGGGTGAGCCGCCTGGACCTTTGGGCAGCCACCCCTKGACAGCAGCKGCGGSGGCCGACAGGCGGGCCCCCGCCTCACGGCCCAGGCCCTGTGCCCGCTCCAGTGCATGGCGTCCCTGCGCCTGCAGGCCCGCACCCGCCGCCTGCACGCCCTGCCGCCCCGCCGCCGCCAGCTGCTGCGCCTTGGCTTGCACGGCCTGTGGCCCCTCGGCCACGCCACGCTGCACCGCCCTCCAAGCCGCCTCCGCCTTCTCTTGCACAGTGTAGGGCGCATTAAGCTCCGCCGCTGCGGGATGGGGCGGGGAGAAGCGCCGAATGAGGGTGGCGTGGAAAGCGGGAGCAGCGGTGTGCAACCATTGGGAGAGAGCTGCGGCAGCGGCAGGTCAGTACGTGCCTTTGCTTGCAGTTACACAAGGCATACGCNTGGCAAACAAGGCAGCTGCAATCAGAGTTGCATGTGCCAGGTGAGCAGGCAGCGCAGCGAAAGCACAGGGGCCGCCTGCACTTCAATGCTCAGGCTCAGCCGGCTGCCACTGTGCTCTCTGGCTGTGGCATGCAGTACACGTGGCTGGCTGTTGCACTGTCGCTGCTGCTGTTCCTCCCAGCTCCATGCCAAGCCGCCGGAGGCCACTCCACTCCGCAAGCCAGTACCAGGGGCTGCATCAGCAGGCACCGCACCTGCTGCCGCCTGGTCTGCCTTCTTGTGCCCGTCGTGCGCCGCCACAACCGCCTTTGCCGACGAGACAGCCGCGCTGCGGGCCTCGGCAGCGCCAGACTCTTCTGCCTGTGCCGCCTCAGCGGCAGCGGCAGCAGCCTCCCCTGCCGCCTTACGATCAACAGCTGCCTGCGCCCGAGCCGCAGCAACCGCGGCGCGCTGCGCCGACTGCGCCGCTGCCACCGCTGCCTCGGATGCGGTGCCAAGCGCGGCTGCCGCCTGGCGCGAGTGCCGCGCAGCCGCTGCAGCAGCGTGGTGTGCGGCCGCCGCACGGCGCGCCAGCACGGCGGCACCCTTGGTGCCGGGCTGCTCTGCCAGGGCAGCGGCGGCGGCCTCCAGGGCTGCCGCCTCCCGCTGCTCCTCCCGCTCCAGCTGCTGCCGCAGCCAGCTGAGGTCCGCCTCGTGCGCAGCCGCTGCCTCCTGCTGCGCCCGNCCCTGCTGCTCCTGCCACTCAGCCTCCCGCGCCCGCGCCTGCTGCTGTGCCTGCTCCTGACGGCGCTGGGCCTGCTGTGCCGCGCCCTCTGTGGCGGCAGTGGGAACAAACGACTCGCCATCCTGCCCCGCTGCGCCTCGTGCCGCCTGCTGCTCCTCCCACCGCTGCTCCTGCCGCTCCTCCAGGCGGCGGTACAGGTTGGCGCGCCGCTGCTGCAGCGCCCGCATGCGATCCAGCGCCGCCGCCCCCTCGGGAGTCCTCAGCGGGTACTTGTGGGCAAGCTCACTTGCGGGCTGCTGCTGCTGCTGCGCCTGCTGCGCCTGCTGCGGGGTGCCCGGCTGCTCTGGCTCGCCGGCCAGCTGAGGCTGCGGCAGGTGGCTGTGCACAGGCTCCTCCGCCTCAACGGTTGCAGAGGAGCCACCGCCGATGCTGCCTTGAAGGCCAGCAGCCTGGCTGCCCGCAGGTTGCTGCTGCTGCTGCTCCTCCTCCTCCATGTGGTTCTCCTTSTCCTGCCTCTGTGCAAGGTGCATCTCCTGCTGCTGCTGCTGCTGCTGCTGCTGCTGGGGGGCCTGCTGCTGCTGGCCCTGCTGCTGGGCCTGGCTGGGTGCAGCATGCTCGTCACCCTGCGCCAGGTGTGCATGCTCCAGCCCCTGCTGCTTCTTGCTGGCTGCCTGCTGTGCTGCGGGCTGCTGTGCTGCTGCAGTGGTGGCAGCTGTGGCTGCCGCCTGCTCTGCTGCATGCTGGCGGGCCTCAGCTGCAGCTGCTGCGCGCCAATCCTGGCTCTCTTGCACCTCAAGGCTGGCGTCCGCCACAGCCGCAGCGGCAGGGCCGGCGTTGCCGACTGTGACGGGTGGCCCCAGCGGGTGCTGCTGCCGCCAGGCGCTGTAGCGGCTGAAGGCCAGGGCGGAGGCGACACCCAGGCCTGCCAGCAGGGCCGCAAACAGCACGTTGCCTGCGGGCGGGGCAGTGTGCAGCGCAGCCAAGTGGGCGCACAGACGTGGCTTGTTTCCAAAGGCAAGTGCGGAAATGCAGCTCCTGGATATTGAGAGCAGGCAACCTCCCACACAGCTATACACATTCCGGGCTGCCCACAAACAGAACGATAGGCAGGTTGTGGCCCAGCAGCAGCCAGACAGCGGTCGGGGCAACTGAGCGCGTGCAAGCTCTACCCAAGGTAGCTCACCAGCAGTGCGGCCCCAGGGCTTGGGTGGCGGAGGTGGGCCCGCCGGCGGCGCCCAGCCCGCCTCTCCACCATCGCCGCTGCTAGCAGGCCCGCTGCTGCCGTTGGCAGTGGGCTCGGGTGCATCCCAGCTGAGCAGCACGTCTGCACTGACGGGCGGTGCTGAGGGCGCCGCCGCAGCCGCCTCCTCCCCGGCTGCAGCGGCAGGCACAGGCTCCGCTGAAGCCGCAGGGGGCACCACATCCACATGTCCCTCCACCTGGGCCTCGTCCATGCTGCTGCCTGCGCTGGCCTCTGAGCGGAAGGTCAGCGACTGGCTGCGGCCCGGCCCGCCCTGCTGCACGCTGCCGCTGCCGCCGACCTGCTGCTGGCTGTCCGCAGCGCCAACACTGCCTGGCTGCTGGTTCTCAGAGAGCGAGCGCCACAGGGACTTGGCACCTGAACGCAGCTGCTCCCAGAGGTTGCCTGCACCGGCAGGCGCACTCTCGCCGCCGCCGCGACTGCCGCTGGCGGCGGCGCTGGGCAGCAGCTGCCTGGGGCGGCGCCGACATGCCGGGCGGACCAGTGTCAGGTGCCGCTTGTCGGAGGCCGCCGGGAAGCCGGGCAGCGCCGCCCTCCTGTTTGCAAGAAGCATAGCCGCAGGCACTTCAACAAGGCGCCTGGGCACTGCAGAATTTATGTCGGACAGTGCCGTGGAGTACCGATCATGCGGTGCCAAGGCCAGGGTTGACGGCAAGAGAGCCCTACGACGCGGCGCCGCCGCACAGCGGCAGCAGGGCCCACTGCGGTCATGCATGTGCACTGCGAGCTTCTGGTGCTTCACACTCACTCTGATGGGTTTGCCCAGCCTGGCAGCCCTGCTGCCGCGCTCCTGAAGGCGCTCGTTCTTGTGTTTCGCGCCGCCGACGGCTTGAACGGGCCGCCCCAGCTACCCATCACCTTGCCGGGTGCACAACGAAGGGTGGAAGCTCGTGGAAAGGCGCTTCGGCCTGCTGCCGCCCTAGGCGCTGCCGCCGCCGCCACTGCTTCCGCCACCCTGCCGCCCGAACAGCCTGCGCAGCCTCGCTCACAGGACGTGCAGCAGCCGCCGGCAGGGGACGATCAGCAAGGGCAGCAGGCAGGGAGCTATCAACCAGCGCGGCGGCGGCCGCAGCAAGGCGGCGCTGCTGCCGCTGCTGCCGCCGCCGCCGCCGCCTCGCCAGCAGGCCCTGCCTCTCAAGAGGTTCAGTTTGATGGTCCAGCCGGCCCGCAGCTGCCAGAGGGCAGCCATGAGCAGCCCGTCGAGTGGACCTACTTTGAGCTTCTGGATGCGCGGTGAGATTCTCGGGGGTGGGGGGTTGTGAAAGCGAGTTTGCATTGTGCCGTTGCATTGGCGAATGCCCAGTGTCCATGATGCGCCAGGTGCCGCCCGCCATCTGCGCTGCTGCCCTGATGCATGCTTTGGAATGTCTGTTTCAAACCACAGCCCACCCCTGCTGTTGTGCCACATCACATGCAGGCATGCTGCTGCGCTGGCGGCCGATGCATGGCTGCGCCCGGAGCAGCGGCGGCAGCAGCAGGAGCTGGAGGTGTTGTGGCCGCTGTTGCCGGGTGAGCAGTCTGTTGCAAGTGGCTGGTGCTGCCAGCCGTGCCATGCACCATGAGAACAGACATCTTTGCTGCTGCTGCTCCTCCTCCTCCTCCTTTATCATGCTCATGCCCGCCTGACATTTCTACCGCTGCTGCAACTGCTACCATGCCGCAGCCGCACAGCAGCCGCGTGGCAGGCTGAAGCGGCGGCGCGTGCAGCGGCGCTGGGGTGTGCGCCAGGCGGAGGCTGGGACCAGCGGCCGCCAGCCTGAGCAGCAGAGCAGGAGGCAGGGCAGCCGCAGAGGCAGGAAGCGCCAGCGGGAGGAGCAGCAGCAGCAGCAGGATGAGGCCGCGCTCAGCGAGCAGCAACCAGATGCAGAGCAGCATGGCAGCCAAGCACGGCAGCCTGGCCGCTCGAGTGGCCGTGGAGGTCCAGCCCCTGCCAGCCCCCTGCATGCGGCAGGTGCAGCCGAAGCCGCAGCCGACAGGGGGGATGTGCCGCTGCCTGTGGTACCTGCCGTGCCTGCCGGACTGGTGCAGCAGCTGGCATTGCTTCCGGGCGGCGCCCCAGCTGCGGCGCCTGCTCTGCCTGCCTGGCGGCGGNNNGGCGGCCAACGGCAGCAGCAGCGGCTGCCGCACCCTGGCAGCCCTGAAGCGCTGGGACGCGCTGCTGCCGGGGCTGCCCCTGTCGGAGCTGCAGCGGGTGCGGGACGAGCAGCGGCGGTGCGGGCACTGCCGCCCTTGCGTGCTGGCTGCCCACGGCGGCGGCGGCAGCAAGAAGGCAGCCTGCATGGCGCTGTCGCGGGTGCGCTCTGGCAAGCTGCAAGCCAAGGCCAGCCAGCTGCAGCAGGACCGCATGCAGTGGGCAGCAGCACAGCAGGCGGCAGCAGCACGACACGAGGGTGGGGACAGCGGGAATGAGGCGGCCAGTGAAGCGCAGCCCAGCAGCGGTGGCGCATCCTCCTCATCAGACACAGAGGGAAGCAACCGCTCGCGTGCACTGCTGCGCCAGCAGCGGCGGCTCAAGCGCCAATACCAGCAGCCGCTGCCGGCACCGGACGGCAGCCTGCCGCTGCCGCTGGTCNCGGGGGTGCCCTGCGAGGCCATGCACCGAGCGGCAACCGGCTGGTTGGGCGGCGATGCCCAGCCACCGCGCTGCGGCGGGTGCCCAGAGTGTTTAGCGGCACAGCAGGCGGCGCAGCAGCAGGCTGGCTCGGCCCGTGCCTTGTCCACCGGCCAGCAAGCGGACCAGCCACGCTGTGCGGCGGCAGCTGCCCTGGTGGCTTGGGATCGACAGCTGGGGCCAGTCACCACAGCAGCAGTGCGCAGCCTGGCAACATTGCCAGCGGCGCAGCAGGCAGGGGCGCGGTGCGGCTGCTGCCGGCAGTGCAGGCACCCGCCGGCCGGCAAACAGCTGCCATGCAGGACAGGTGCGCAAGCAGAAAATGCCTTGCTTGGTGGATGGACGGCTCCTCTGACTTTGCCTGTAAGCCCCACCCCTGCTTGCATGCGCCGGCTTGCACTGGCTGAACAGTCACCCAACACTGGTGCCCCGTGCCCCTTTGCAGCCAAGAAGCTGGCCGCGGGCAAGCTGCCACAGAGGCTGCAACAGGCAGCTGACAAGGTCGCGGCGGACGCGGCTGCTGGGCAGGAGCAGCAGGAGCAGCAAGAGCAGCAGGAGCAGCCGCCTGAGGGCCGAGAGGAGCAGCAGCAGTTGGGCGCCACCAATTCCGACTCACTGCCCAACGGCCGTCTGCCAGGTGGCGGCAGCCGTGCTGGCGGCAGCAGCAAGCAGGCGGGCACGTCCAGCGGCGTGGCAGGCAGCGGCGGGCGGGCGGTGCGGCGTGGGGTGGGCCGCAGGCATGGCACACTGGAGGTGGTGAACCTGAAAGGCCAGCGCCGCCCGTTCTTGGACCAACCCCTGAGCAGCGCCAGCAGCGATGCCAGCACCAGCAGCAGCTCCGGCGACAGCTCAGGTAGTGAAGGCTCGCGCAGCTCTGCCACTGGTCGCAGCAGCAGCAGCAGGAGCAGCAGTGACAGTGAGGCGGATGCGGCCTGGCTGCCCTGGGTGCACTCCTTCCTGCCCAGCCGACTGCGCAAGGACGCGCAGCGGCAGCAGGTGCACCGGCGGCGGCAGCGGCTCACTCCAGGGAGCGCCAGCGGCAGCAGCAGCAGCAGCGACAGCGACAGCGAGGCAAGCAGTGGCGACCAGCTCAACCGTGCACGCCTGCTGCTGCGCCGGCAGCGGGAGCGAGACCTGCGGCGCGGCCGCCTTGAACTGCCCGCCTGGCAGGTCATGGAGGGCTGGCAGGCGCAGCTGCAGGCCCCCATGGCTGAGCTGAAGTGCACACGAGACAGGGAGGCGGCGCTCTTCCATCGCCAGCTCATGACCGCATCTGCGCACTGCCTTGCGGCGGTGAGGCAGCTGCTTGCTGTGCGGCCGCTGGCGCCGCTGCGGGCTGCCCCTGCTGCTGTTCCTGGGCTGTACTGCCGAGTTATGTATGGGACTGTTTCAGCTGCGTTTGTTGCAGCACAGAAGGCGCTGTTCGCTGTGCCCTATGATGCTCACCTTCCCTTCCTCCTGAGCGATGTTGATGCTGACTGTGGCCTGCCCTGCAGGAGCTGGGCCTGTCGCTGAGCCGGGTGTCCGACTGGACCTGCATTGCACCCTCTCCTGCGGGCCATGGAGAGTGCGGCCGTCACCATGCCATCCATAAGCCCAACTGGCACCTGTGGCGGTGCATGGCATGTGGCGCCCCCCGCTGGGAGGGACCCGGCTGGCAGCTGCAGCAGCGCCTGGCAGCCGCGCTGCAGGCGGGGGCAGCGCTAGAGGATGCGCTGCTGCCTCCGCACGGCGCCGATGCACCCATGGCAGCAGCTGCGGCGGCCGTGGAAGCTGCCCTGGCTCGCTTCCGTTGGGAGGCGGCAGGCGCGGGTGCTAGCAGAGTTGCCCCACCAGACGCCACTGCACAGCGCAGCGGCAGCGGCAGCGAGAGCAGCGGCGACAGATCAGGGAGCGATGCAGATGCGGCAGCGACGGCGCTTGCAGCGGCAGGCCTGCCCAGCTTTCAGCAGGGAGATGAGTTCCGCAGCCTGGCTGAGCTGGCAGCCCGCATGCTGGCGCACAGCAGTGAGCTGAGTGTGGGCAGCGCGGCTGTGTGCTTGGAGCGAGGCATTCTTGCTTGCTGCATTGGCGAGGCTGCCGTGTAGTGCGGGTGTTGTCTCGAGTGTTGCGATAGACAGCCATTGCATGCATCTGATTGTCACAGTCACTCCTGCCCATCTCATGTTCGCATGTGCTGCAGGGAGGGCAGCCACCGCAGGAGTGGAGGAGCCGCAAATGGGGCCTGCAGAGCGCCGGCGCTGCCGCGACATGCGGCGCAGCGGCCTGGGCGGGGTGAGGCAAGCTGTGTGTGATGATGCCGCTTGAGCTGAAAAAGCATGCCTTCGTCCAACTACATCGTAGTTTGGCCAGCAGTGCTCCAGCTACCGCTTTGGCTTGCCGTGCGTGCCACTGCAGGCTGCCGTGGGGCTGGAGCGTGCAGCAGTGCGGCTGGTAGAAGAGCAGCAGGCACTCGAGGCTGTGCGGCAGCGAAGAGCACAGCCAGGCTCACCTGCCCAGCACCTGCCAGGCTGGCAGGCGGTGCCCCAACCTGTGGCTAGGCAGGGCGCTGGGTTCTTGCTGCCTGCGTGGCAGCCTGCTGCAGCGATCGACACCAGGCAGCAGCAGCAGCAGCAGCAGCAGCCATTTGGGGAGGGCGGGCAGCACGCCGGCCCACCGTCGGCGGACGACTATGCAGACTTTTTGGCTGTGGCGCTGCAGTTGCTGCAGGACTGCGGTGAGCAGTGGTTGGGGGGCACTGGATGTAGGCCTGAGCTGGATCTACTTGCTGTCTAAGCTGTTGGTGCTGTTGGCTGCCCAGCAGCTGTGCGCTCACCAAACCCCACTGCTGTCTTTGTCACGCTGCAGGGCTGGCTGCTGAGGCTGCCGACGGGGATGAGGGCAGGGCGCCAGAGCGACAGCAGCAGGAGCAGCGCCTGCTGCAGCTGCTTGACGCCTTGTTCTTTGAGCTAGGCGGGGCGGGCAGCAGCAGCAGCAGCGGTGCGCCCTCGCACAGCTGGGACGCTGCCGCGCTGGCCAGCCTGAAGGAGCGGCCGCTGCAGCGTCTTCCGCCCGGGGCTGCTCAGACGGAGCCTGTGGGCAGCTTGGCACCTGCCCTGGCACCCACGGCAGCCGTGCAAGCAGGTGGCGCTGAGCAACTCCAGCAGCAGCATCCAGGCACCAGGCACCCAGAGAGGCCAGAGGCGCAGCAGCAGCAGCAGCAGCAACGGCTGCAGCGCCCACCCAGCCTCAGCGCATTTGAGCTGCTGATGTTGCAGGCTGGGCCGCCGGCCGCCTCGCCAGAGCAGCAGCAGCAGCAGCAGCCCGGCGGCTCGCAGCCGCTTTTATCGCAGCAACCACAGCCGTCGCCGCCTGCCTTCCTGAGCCAAGCAGACGACAACATGGCCGCTTCGCCCCTGCTGGCTCCTGCATCACAGCAGGCTGAGGCGGGGCAGGGTGGTGCCCGGGGCGCCTCCCCTGGTGCCTTCCTGCTGGGCACCGAGGCCAGCCAGCCAGACCCCATGCAGCAGGAGCTGCTGCAGGCGCAGCAGGAGCTGCAGCGGGAGCTACTTGAGCGGCGGGAGCAGCAGCGGGAGCGCCGCCGGCAGCAGCAGGAGCAGGCGCAGCAGGCTGCTGCGGCTGCTGCGGCAGCGGCAGCTGCGGGCGAGCAGCCGGCACAGGCGGGGCTGGCGGGAGATGAGCAGCCGGCTGACCCTGTTCGTGGCCGCCAGCTGGCAGCTGCCTCAGATGCCACGTTCCAATTCTTGTGGCGCCTGCTGGGTGAGGCGTGGTTGATTGCAGGCTGCTTGGTCTCATCTGCCCTGTGTGGCCACAAGTCACAGCAGCTTGTCCCCCTTGCCTGTTCGAGCTTGAGCTCTCATTGGCCCGTTCGACCCAGCAGCTTCATTCATCTGACCCACCTGCCCTCCTGCCCATTGCAGGGGAGCTGCTCCAGCGCATCCTGCAGATGCAGCAGTACGAGCTGGAAAGCCGGCGGTACCGCATGCCCATCGCTGTGGCCCGGCTGCAGGACAAGCAGGCGCAGGTCAAGCTGCGGCTGCCGCCGCCTCCGGGGCACCTGGCTGCGGCAGCTCGCGGCTGGCAGCAAGATGTGCAGCAGGCAGAGTGTGAGCAGCAGCAGCAGCTGGTGGAGCGCTTGCAGACTGCCTTGGCAGCTACCCGCTCAGGAGGGCTGGGCATGCCCGGTGCTGCCGCTTCCTCAGGCCCTGCTGCACCACGGCTTGCAACTGCTGGGCACCCTGCTTCTGCCTGGATCGCTTGGAGGGCTGACGAGTCTGCGCCAGCAAGCGGCTGTGAGGAGGCAGCCATGTGCCTACGGCCGCCGCCGCAGCCCGCTCAGCAGCAGCATGGGGCGCCGGGCTCCACTGACAGGTGGGCTGCACTGGGTGTCTCTACATAAGCTGTGCACTGTCGGATGCCTGGTTGGATTGCTGCTCCTCCATTTAGGCAGTAGGCAATGTGACTGGGGGGGATCGTGTGCGCCTCCCATCACCACCTCCTTTCTGCCCACAACCCCCTACCCCCCTTGCTGCAGGCTCCGGTCGGCGGTTGCATGCCAGCCGGGGCGTGGCCTGCCATTGCGCACACTGCAGGCATTGCTGCCAGGCGGCTCGCTGGAGGCTGCCACCCTCCCGCTGCCGCGCATTCAGCCGCTTGACCCGCGGCGGCGCGGCCCGACGCAGCAGCGCAAGGCGGCTGCCCAGCCAGCCACAGCAGGCACAGCAGCAGCAGCGGCGGCAGCACGCGGCGCMAACAGCGGCAAGGCCACTGCTCAGTCGCAGGCCGACCTTGCGGAGCAGCAGCGCTTGGTGGCGGCCCACCCGCAGTTGCTGCTGCTGCTGGAGCGGCCGCGCCTTGCGCGCTGCGGCAGCTGCGCCTTTTGCCGGGGGGAGCGGGCGCCCAGCCGCGGCCGGGGCTCAGTGTGCGCGGTGTGGAAGAAGTGCGCAGACCGCTATTACTTCCAGCACCAGAAGAAGGCAAAGCAGCGTGCGCAGCGGGAGGCGCTGCGTGCGCTACGCGGCGGGCCGCAGCAGGCCACTCAGGCGCCGCACCCTGGCGGCCGATTGCAGCGCCCGCCAGCCGTGGATGGTGTGCCCGAGGCAGACATGCTGCGAGTGGCAGTCGCCTTCCATCTGCGCCATCCGGCCTGGCAGCCCAAGTACCTGACCCCAGCGGTCATCAGCGCAGTGGCAGCCGCGCTGCCGGCAGCGGCAGCAGCGGCAGGCGGCCCCGACAGTGAGGCGGTGGGCAGCGGCAGCGAGGGCAGCGATGGCAGCACCGCAGCGGAGCCAGGCAGGCTGAGCTTGGCCGCCAAAGCGCGCCAAACCACACGCCGGCTGCTGCAGCAGCTCAAGGCGTCGCTGGGCCAGGGGGGCGAAGAGGTGGAGGTGCCACGCCGGCAGCAGGGGCAGCAGGCAGAGGAGGAGGGGGAGGAGGAGGAGGANGGGGACGAGCAGGAGCAGCAGCAGGAGCAGGGTGACCAGTCCCAGCCCATGCAGACGGAGGGCGGGCAGGCAGCAGAGGGGGCNGCACGGATGGAGTGGCAGGCATCGCAGCAGGAGCAAGCACCACTTGCGCTGAGTCCGCTGCTTACACAGCAAGCGGCACAGCGAGAAGGGCAGCAGCAGCAGCAGCAGACCCAGCAGCGGCAGCAGCAGCAGGCCAGGCAGGGCGTGCCTGACGCCCAGCAACTGCCGCAGCTGGGCGCCGCTGGCGCTTCGGCGTTCCGACCGCTGACAGGCACCTTGCCACAGCAGCAGCTCCAGGACGTGCAGCAGCTGGCTGAGCAGCAGGTGTTGCAGGGCCTGTTGCAGCAGCTGGGCCAGCTGCCACTGGATGTGCAGGCTGTGTTCCATGCAGGCTTGGCTGCCGGCCTGCCGCCAAAAGCAGCCCAGGCGGCCCTGCGCCGCTATTTGCGCATCACCAGCACAGGCAGCGGCGCCCAGCAGCATGCGCCGGCGGTGGCGGGTGTGCAGCAAGCGGCAGATGGCGGCGGCAGCCCCTTGGCTGAGCAGGCGGGCGAAGACTCTGATGCCAGCAGCAGCGACAGCGAGAGTGGGCGGCGCCGGGGCAGCGGCAAGCGCCGGCAGCGGTCCCCACCCTGGCGGCCTGAGCAGGAGGAGGATGAGGAGGAAGAGTGGCAGCCCAGCCCTGCCAAAAGGAGGCGGGGCTGAGAGGACTTTGTACATTACCGCGCCCTTGCACTGCTTCTGTACGCCAACGCGCGCTTTCATTCTTCTTGCTGCCTTCATCCAATTGTTTTCACCTGATTGGTGCAACATGTTGACATGCTCAACATTCGAGCAGTGTGCACAGAGACAGGCAACCGAGTCATCGAATGAGATGGAAACAGGGGAGCAGAGCATACGGATGGGGCGTGGCCATGTGCTGCTATGCTTGCTGTGCTGTTGAGAGCCCATCAAGCAGGCAACCCCAGCCCTGCCTTCCCTCCTTCCTTTGTATGCTGCTTGTTACTGCTCTCTTGTTACAAAATGGCCAAAATGGTAAAGGTAAAGAGCAAGAAGAGGAGTGGCGGGTATACAGGTGCTGCAGCACGAGTAGGCTGCAGGGGGGGTGGGCAGTGTACAGGCACGGGCAGGTGCGACAGGGTGGGGCCAGGTAGGAGGGAGCGATAGGGAAACAATTGCAAAATAGGGTCAGTACAGATATGGGACTGATGGGTGACAGGGTTGCGCTCTGAAACACAGCGTATCAGTAAGGCCACGAGGGGTCTTGCAGGCTGCCGCAATTAGCAGCCACTCAGGCAGCAGCAAACACGGCCTCAATCTGGTCAGACTCCTCCGTGCTCGTCCGGCCGCCCCCTTTTGTCGCTGCCGCCGCCGCCTTGAGCGCCGTCGGAGCGCCGCTGCCTGCTGCAGCCGCCTCATCGGGCACCGCCGCCGGCACCTCCTCGAGGGCCAGGGGCGGCTGCTGGCCTCGCCACAGCCAGGGCAGGGCAGCGGGCAGGTCGTGGATGTGGCGCACCTGCTGGTCCGAGGGGCAGGCCACGCCTGCGAGGCAGCAAGGACCGAGAACAGGGAGAGGCGTAAGCAAGGAAGGCAATCAGATGGAGAGGAGGTTGGGCAGAGATGGAAGCCGCGCATGGTCAATCCCACGCCCCAAGCTGCCCATGCAAGCCAGGGTAATCGGTCGAGCGGCCCACCTGTGCGCCCCACCAGCACGCTGTACATGCCCAGGCGGTGGCCGGTAGTGATGTTGCGCGCGCTGCACAGCAAGGGATTGCAGGAATGAGCGAGAAGTGAGTTCAACAGCGGGTAAGGCTGGCAGCTCAGACGGCCTGCAAACGTAGGGCCCCACGGGTGCGGTATGCAGCCCCGGCTGAGCGTGCACCCTGCTGCCCTGGCGCAGCTGCTCACCTGTCGTCCAGCCACAGCGTGGTGCTGGGGCTGCTGATGCCCGCCAGCTGCATCGCAATGTCGAATGCCTGCCGGTTGGGCTTGCAGACCACCGGTCGCCCATGGTGCACCATGCCCGCCTGCGCAGGAAAAGTGGGCAAGCATGCGAACGTTTTGGCAGGCAGTCATCCAGCGGGACCCTCGCACATGCGTGCTGTGCTGCATCGCTGCACGGCCGCGCATGGTTTCCCCTCCAAACCAACTTCTCAGCCCTTGCCCTGCATGCCCTGGCCCTGAGCCACCGACTGAGCCACCGATGCCGTCTCACCACCATTGCAGCAGTCCACTACAATCACCCCCTACCCCGCACTTCCTGCCCTTCAGCTGCCGTGCACACCACAGCCCACCTCTGCGGCCGCCTCCATCACGTCCTCAAAGCAGATGACCGAGTCGAAGCAGTCGCGGATGCCCAGCAGCGACAGGCAGCGCTCCGCGTGCCGCCGGTCGGCATTTGTGAAGATGTGTTTGGGCAGGGGGATGGAGTCCAGCAGCGCGCGCAGCGCGGGGTCGGGCTGCAGCGGATGCACGGGGAGGGCGGTCAAGCTGGTGGGTCGCTTGCGACATGGGGACAGCAGAATGTAGACATGCAGCCCACCCCCTGTGCCGCCGCACTGGCGGTGTAAATGCCTCCAAACCGCCCACCAACCTGCAGGTACTGCTCGTACGGCAGCGAGCCGTGCACCGTGGCATGCCAGTGATCGTAGTCAATCTTGTGCCTGGAGGGGCGCAGGGTGGGAGGGCGGAGGGCACCTCAGCACAGAGGGCGGGCAGTGCATGCTGGGTGTCAACGCGCCGCTCTACAGTCTTTGCACCCGGTAGAATCTCATCACCCCCATTTGAGGCCCATGTCGGAACCTTCCCACCACCCCACAGGCGGCACGCACCCGCTGGCCACCAGCCCCGCCAGCGTGGTGCCGTAGTTGAGGTACAGGTCGGCGCACTTCTCCGCCACCTCGTCGGCGGGCACGCCCAGCCGCTCAGCCATGTAGTCTGGGGAGAGGGAGGGGGAGAGAAGAAGCAAGGACACAGTGAGTGCCAGCCGCTGCAGGCTGAGGTGGGGAGGGCAAGCGTATGACAGCATGAGCCAGGCGCAGCAGCGCGCATGCTGTCTTTTAACCCCAAAGAAGCAGCCGCATGTGACCCAGCACGCCGCTCCCTCACGTCGGATGTTCTCTGCCACGTGGTGCTGCCTGCGTGTGGCACGGAGGAGGGCCGTCAGACGAGGCAGGGCATGCAGGGAGGGAGGGCTGACCATAAAAAGTCCACGAATGGCCACAAAGGCTGGCTGGTCTCGCCTCCATCTGCGCCTGCCCACACTCACATGGTGGTGTTCTCGTACACACAGTCATCCAGCTGCAAAAGCAGGTGGATAGAAGGGGCAGAATTTTGGTCAGTGCCTGCACAGGTCGATGCTTGCAAGGACTCTGGCCGGCATCCCGCTAGTTGCTCACGTCGCAGAGGA
>JADXDR010000152.1:190627-201068 GCA_025026875.1 Chlorella ohadii
CGCTGCGTGATCGTCATGATGAACGTCTAGTCTATGAGAGAGCCCTGCAGCAGTGAAGGTGGGGCCCAAGCGATGTTGTCGCTTACTGAACGGGAAACGAATGCTGCGAGGCTGCTAGATGGCAGCGGTGTGGCGGCGGCGGCGGCGGCGGCCGTACCCTCAGCGCGCCACAGCGCCGGGCGCCTCACCTTGGCGCTCGAAGGAGCTGAATGTATCGCGTGGGGGGGTCTGAATCGGCGGCAGGCGAGTGCGTTGGCGTTTGCGGACCGTAAGTCTGCCGCTGCGGCGGTGGCGAGCTGGGCCAGGCTTCTCGATACAACCAACAGTACGTTCAGGTGTTGTAGGGAGGACGCCGACGGCCAGCACCAGTGAGAGGGAAGGGCAGCGGGCTGACCGAGTTCTCTAGAGGCCTCTAGTCGCTTCTACAACTTACGACCGTGCAGAAAGCGGGAGTGCAAGAACCCGAAAATGCGCTGAGGCGCTTGACGTGGCGGCGTGCGCTGTGCGCCGCCGCCGCTGCCCTGCAGGGCCCTGCGCTGCCTTTATCGTCCCTGCCGGCTGGCCTCGGCCTCTGCCAGCTCGCTCAGCTGCTGGATGGTGTGCGCCATCTGCGATGCAGCCGCCTCCCAGTCCTCCTCCGACTCCTCCTGCACGGGGCGTGCGAAGGGGTCAACCCGGTCAAAGCCCAGGCAAGGCATTTGACCAGGCAACCCGGCCCAGGTCTGCAATGCTGCTGTACAGTGGAATGTTCTTTACACCTGCCAGCGCCCTCTGGTGACCGGCCGCTCAACCACTGCAGTACCACATGCTGTGCGCCCCACCTGCAGCGAGAGCGCCTCCAGCGCAGCCACCACGTTCTTCAGGCGGGCAAACACCTGCGAATCCGTGATGAGGCTCGTAGACAGCAGGTGGCCGTGGCTGGGGCGGCGCCCGTGCCTGCCGACCACACCGCGCAGGTGGGCAGGGCGCGGCCGCGGCGAGTCGTCATCGCTGTCGCTGCCGCCGCCGCTCCTGTGCGCCTCGCCGTGGCTGTCCACCCGGTGGTGCCCCGCTGTGGGCGCTGCCCCCTTGACCCTGTTCCAATGCCTCATGTGGTGGTAGGTGGTGCCCGCCAGCTGCCGCCGGTGCCGCACCTCCAGCTTCCACGCCGCAACCCCAAAATCTGCAGCTCAAAATGAAGCGTGCCGTTTTGTGTGCGAGCTTGCTAGCGCGGCTGAGGTCTGCACAGCTGTTGCAACATGGATAATTTGGCTGCCACATGCCCACCATTTTTCAATCAAGGCTGACGGGCAAGACAGCGGCGTTGCCACACAACGAGCAGCATCAGCACTGGCCAACCTCCCAGCTCAGCACGCCCTACCCTGGAAGAGGCGGTGCAGAGCTTCCGCGAGCTGGCCATACGAGTCCGGCAGTGACACCAGCAGCAGCGAAATGTCCTCGTCTGCAGCAGGCAGGGAGCATGAAGTGTGGGAGCTGGGTTTGAATCTGTAAGTGGGAGGGGAGTGCTGCATCACCAGGCCCCGCACTACCTGCCCGCCCAGCTCCCTGCCTGCCCCCGCACCTGCCACCCCCAGCTGCCGCAGCACGTGGCGCGTGCCCTTGAGGTGCGCCACCGGCACAACCGCCAGGCCTGGGGCAGCCAGCAGCACATCGCGCGGGGCGCCGCCTGCAGCCCGGATCACGGCAGACAGCGGCTCCAACTGGTCATCCACGCTCGCGCTGCAAAGGCAGCAAGTAGAAGAGAACAAGTCATGAGCAGTGGGGCAGAGCAGGGGCAGGTGCATTTGAGCCGAGGTGGTTCATGGCCAGGGCAGTGGGGCAGCGAGCAAGCATGGCACACTGGCCGGAGATCTTGCAGCGGCAGTGCATTACCTCAGCACTGCCGGGGTGTGCCTCACAAGCTCCACCAGCTCCTCGCCGCTGATGCCCACGCTCCTGCGTTGTGAAGGCAGCGGTGAAGGCAGCGGTGAAGCAGGGAGCGCACCAACATCGCAACTCCCATTTTCGGCCGGCGCCAAGGGCAAGTTGCTGCCGCACTGCAAGGCATACAGCACCATGCATCCGCAAGCCTCTCCGCCTTCCCTCGACCCCACCAACCACCTGAGCCAGGAGACCACCGGCTCGATGTCGCGTGCCACGCTCAGCCGGAAGATGGCGGGGCGCATGACGTGCAGGTACTCCAATGTGAAGGTGTCCATGCTCAGGCGGCGCTCCAGATAGCGCCGCACATACTCCTCATTGGCGCTGTGGTGGCGCAGCGACGCCACGAACATGAGCAGCCTGCCAGGAGCGGGGAATGGCTAGGACAATGTGATCATCAAAGGTTGTGGAAAGGATGTGATGTGGCTATCCCCACAGCCCTCTCAAACCAAGCTACTGCTGAGGATGACGTGCCTGCGGCAGCACACGCAAACTTGAGCGGCGCCACATACAGCAGAGGATCACAAGACCAACAGCGCCGGTCAAACCCTGCCTGCATCAGTCACACCTCCACGGGTTCCCAAGACGCACACTTGCCGACCACTTGCCTGTTCACTGCATTGGCTGCCGTGTTGTACAGCGCAAAAGCCTGCTCCAGCAGCGGCGCACGCTGCTGAATGACGAGTGCATCCTGAGGCTGGCGCCCAGCAGCAGGCAGGGTGGAGCCTGGCAGCTCCCCGGGCCCCTGCCGCCGCCGGCGCTCCCCGTGGCCGCGGGGCTGTTCAGCGCTGCTGCTGGGTTCGGGATCGGCCACCCATCTGGCTGCACTGGTTGTGTGCAGTGCCTGTAAGGTGCACGCAACTGCAAGTTCCGACTGCTGCAGGTGCCTGAGAGTGTGGCGTAGCATGGCGAGACGATTTGAAGGGTGCAGGCAGTAGCACAGGAAGCGATCCCAAGCGCAAATGTGCTGGGTTTCTTTTTTTGCATGGGGCAGAGCCACGAGCGGATGGCATGGATCAGGCGTCCCTTTCAGCGCCCGAGCGTGCGTCAGATACACTGTGCGCACCTAGCTGAATTTATTGGAGGTTGCGAGGAGCCCCAAGGACGCTCCCGTCTACACAACCCGCTCGTGCGCGCCTCCTGCGGCCGCCCCCGCCCCTGCCGGCCCCCACATTGCACTTTTTATCACACCCCATGGCAGCCACCCTGCGGACAGGCGCCCTGCTCGCGCAGCAGCGGCCCGCCCAGGCCGCTGGCCCGAGCGTGCGCTGCAGCGCCACCCCTGTGCAGCGTGCCGCCGTGCAGACCGCCCCCCGCGAGCAGCAGGGCGTGCGCAAGCTGGCGGCAGGGCTGCTGGGCGCGGCAGCGGCGCTGTCGCTGGCCCTGAGCCCGCCTGCGCTGGCGGCGGAGCCCTTCCTCAAGAGCACTGGTGCGCGCCGTTTGCGCTCTGCCATGCTACCAGGGGCATCACATGTCTTGTTTGATTCCTCAATTAGATATCATGCTGCAGGTTGCAGTGCATTGTGCGCCGATCGCAGTGGCGCTCTCGCCGCCGGTGCCGCGCCCATCTTCCCCATGCTGGCCGGCCCTGCTGTGTACTGCCAACCTGCTTGCAGGCGCCCGCGGCCCGCTGGTTGAGGAGGAGGAGAAGGCTCTGCGCCTGCGGGAGGCGCGTGAGGCGGAGGCGGAGGCCCAGCTGCAGGTGCGCCGCCCTGAACAGGCGCATGAGTGCCGGCAGGCGCTTCTGGGCGTCAGCGAAGGCTAGCGAAGGCTCCACTGGCACTCTGCTGTGGGCTGCTGGCTGCCTCCTGTTTGATGTATAGCGTGCCGCCTTCTGTGTCCCACGCAGGCCGCCCGCCAGGCATATGTGGAGGAGCTGCGGGCGGGCCGTGCCTCCGCGCCCGACGAGCAGCTGTGCGCCACTCCCTTTGGCGTGGACGTGGTGGGCATCACCGAGTTTGTGGCGCTGACGGGCGCGCTGGTGGGAGGTGCGCACACACTGCTGGGCAACTCCACGCTCCGGTGCTGCTGCTGGCTGGTGGACGGCTGCTGGGCCGGCAGGCAGCAGGGGGACGTGTGTCCCTGTTTGCACCTGCTGTTGCACTTCGCACCGCTTGTCAGCTGCTACGGCAGGACTGCACATTGTGGCGCACCTGCCCATCTGCAAGCTGAGCACATGCTTGCCATATCATCCCATGCTGGCAGGCGTGAGCGCTCGGCGGCGCAAGCAGGAGCTGGAGCGCCTGAACGAGCAGCTGCGCACCATCAACACGCAGCTGAGGTGCGGCACGGGGCGCTGCCTGGCCTGCTCACTGGCTGACTAGCTCGCTGGACACGAGGGCACTTGCCAGCAGTGGAAGCTGGAGGGCATGCTTCTGTGCCGCCATTGCGCCTGTGCTGCACCCCGCTGCAATATCTGTGAGCCCCAAGCTGCCGCCCTTTCTCTCTGCCACTATGCCCGCAGGCAGCAGGCGCGCGCTGGCACGCTGTATGCGCCGGGCCTGACTTACGTGCCCTCGGCACCGCTGCCGGACGCCGCGTTCGGTGGCAACGGCGCGGCAGCCGCTGCCGCAGCTGTGGCGGCAGCGCAGGCGGCGGTGGCGGCGCCAGAGGTGCCCCCTGCTGCAGAGCCTGCGGCGCCTGCCAGCGTCAGCCCTGCTGTCAGCCTGATGAGCCAGGATGATGATGAGGCTGGGCCCGAGGGCCCGCAGTGCACGCAGGTGGGCGCAGCTGTGAGCGGCGGCAGCACGACGGGATGCTCTGTGAGGTGGCATGGACGCCAGCTCAGCATGCCATGTGTGCACTGGCACTGTGCCTGCTGACAATGTGGCTGCCCGTCTCTCCTGCGATGGCCCAGCGCCACAGCTGCAGGAGCACGGTAGCATGTGCTGCTGGGCATGCCAGGTTGGGACCAGCTCTTCAGACTGCTCATGCTCTTCAATGCTTCTCAATGGTCCTCAACCTGCTGCCCTGCAGGCGCTCAAGGACGGCAAGCGGCTGCTGAAGGAGGGCAGCGCGGCGGCGGCCATGGTGCGGTTTGAGAAGGCGCTCATGCTGGCCAAGGTGCGCTGCGGGGCGCTGCTGGCAGGGTGGGCAGGCACAGCCTCGTGGCTGGCAGTGGTGGTGGAGGTGTGCTGCTGTGCTCTGCCGCCTCGATGTATGGGCAAGCAAACGCGGTCTGACTGAGCGGCACCCCTCATGGCATGGCGACCGAGCTGCGCAGCTGGCCGACACCTGCGCCCCAGCTGCCCCCGCCCGGCTGCCCGGCACATGCCCCTCATACTGGTGGTCACCTCACACCCCCTCCCGCCGCCCCCAACCCCTCAATCAAACCATTAATCAGGTGACTGGTGACCGTGTGAAGGAGCGGCGTGCGACGCGCGGCCTGGCGGCGGCGGCACGCATGCAGGGCCAGCTGCGGCAGGCGGTCAAGCACCTGGAGCGCGTGCTCGAGGTGCGCACACCCCGCTGCTGCTGAGGCGGCGGTGCCAGCGTTGCCGGGGATGATCCGCTCGCCTGCTTGGCGGGGGTGCTGACATTGCGCACCCACCAGCCACTTGCATGGCCTGCATGGTCTGCACCTGAGCCATCCGCTTAAGCACGCGTGTGTGCTGTGCTGGCACCAGCCCACATTCCCCTGGCAACCGCCCTGCTGCTCCAATGCTGCCCACAGATCTCCCGCGACATCCGCGAGCACGTGGGCGATGCCGATGCGTACGGCACCATTGCAGGTGCGCTGTGGCGCACCATGCGCCTGTGCCCAGCAGGCTGGATGGCGGAAGGCAGCACAGCTGCCAGCCGCACACTGTGCCCAAGCTGCCCTCCGTAATGTTGCATGCCTCGGTTGTCGGGCCCCATGCACCATGCTGCCGCCTGCCCACTTCTGTCTGCCCGCTCGCCCATCCAACTGCAGACATCTACACCGACCTGGGTGACTTTGAGAAGGCCGCGCAGTACTACGGTGCGTGCACGGCCCCACACCTGTTGCTTGCGTGGCTGGGACCTCCTTGCTGTGCACAGCTGCATGGCTACTGGCAGGGGGCTGCAAGGGGCACTTTCATCCGGGTCTGCGGCAGGCCAGCCAACTAGCCAGCCAACTGTGCACTGAGCCAGCCAGCCTGACAGGCCTGCCCCAACTCCTGTTTCTCGCCGCAGACAAGTACATCAAGGCCATGGACGACTCGGTGGTGTGAGCAGCGTGGCAGGGGGCATGGCCACCTGCTGCAGCCCGGCCCTTTTCACAAGCCTTTTCCTTCCTGTTTGGGTGTAGCATTTGATTCCGTGTAAATAAGCGCATTGCGCCGCAAGCCCAGGTGGCGCAGAGGCACGCATGCATGGGTTGCAACATGAGAGACCGCCGAGTGGTGGCCAAAATTTCAGTTGCTCGCTAGAGCAGCCGTGTGGTAGCTGCCAACGCTGATGGATGTGAAGAGTGTGTCCCCAGCCATGCGGATAGGCCTGTCGCTGCTGTCATGCCCGTCGTCCTCGTTGCCATCCGTGCCGTCCCCCAGCTGCTCAAAGGAGTTGCCCCCTGCAGGCCAGACATTGTGCACACCAGAGAGCCTATGTGTGGACCACCACAGCTGCCAGCTGCGCCAGCTGCAAACAGCTCATGCTCAGAGCCACTCACCCCAGCACCAGGCTTGGCCCGTTGTGTCGATGCCACAGTTGTGGCCAGAGCCAGCGCTGATCTGTTTGAAGAATAACCAAGCAGCCTGACGGGAGTTGTGTTGTCACGAGTGCCATCCCCCAGCTGCCCATCGAAGTTGAATCCTGCACGGCAACTGGGGGCGCACAACAGTATGGGCAACATCGTGAGCAGCCCCGCGGTGCAGTGCCCGCCGCAACATCCCCGCCCAACCGCCGTGGCGGCGTGGCATGTGGCAGCGGCAGGAGCCTGGGTACAACTTGTGTTATACAACGCTGCACATGTGTGGTTGAGTCCCTGCAACATTGTCGCAATCTATCAGCAATAGCTGCGCAGCAAGGTGCTTGCCGGCAGCGGCATGCTGCGCGCTGGGGCGGTGGCGGTGCACCCATGAAGGAGGGCCTGCAGCCCATACTTTACCATTGATCGTCCTATGAACACCCTCCGCTGCTTGGGCGGTAGCCGTAGCCTCCAGCACAGGCTGCTGTCGCCCGACCCACTTCCCGCCGGGCAGCTGTAGCCATCGGCGTGCTGTGGTGGAAGTGATCAGATCCGGAGTGCACTTCGTGTGCGTTTTGCAGCTGCCCGCCATCGAGCCGCCGATGGTGCCAGGCCCGCCGCCTGCCAACATTGCCGCCTGCAGCAGTCGAGCGGCAGCTGCCACCCTGCCGCCATTTGCCAGGCAACCGCAGCAGTGATACCGTGTGTGCTGTCCACCAGGAGCACATGAGATCAACCGCTGGCTGATGTTTGGCACTGGATTTTACCACGGAGCGGTGCTCACCTGGCCAATCCTTGGCGATGTGAGGCTGCTCAGGTGCTGATATGGGCATGTGCTTCGGCAAAGACGGTGCGAGTCTGCTTGGAACTTCATGCCATTCAGTGCAAACGTGAGTGTCATGCTTGTGTGCAAGGCACAAGCCCAGCAGCAACCGCTGCCGCCCCTTGCTGCCGTCCTCTGCCGCAGGTGCGGAGCACACAGCAGTGCAGCGCTTGTGCAGCCTGTCATCTGGGTCGGGCAGAATGCGCCTCTCAATCGCTAGCCCTAGTTTGACATTAACCGGATGGCCAGCGCTTATTCACACTTCATCGGAGACGCACGGTGCATGTGGGTGAGATGGTGGCAGTCTGCAGGCTGGCAGCGCTTGTGCTTGCATCTGGTGGGTCACTCGGACAGCATCGGACAAGCCTCTGGCAATGCAGCTGGGATGCTCAGCCAAGGATTGAAGCAGGAAGCCTGCGTGCTGCTGTCCCCTCCGCCTTTGAAGGACTTCCATCCTCCTTCTGTGCGCTTGTCCCGTTTGACCAGCCCATCCTGCTTGCCGCCGCAACATGCACTTGCAGACAGTGTGATGGCGACGCCGGCAGCCCTTTGATTTTGGCGCACGGCTCAGCCCCTGACAACAAGCTGATTGGTCCCACGGCCTGGCAAGGACGGCTGCGGCTCCCTCCTCCCAGTGAGCTGCTGCACTGCGCTGTGGGGTGGGACGACGGTATTGGTGCCTCTCGCTTGCATGGGCTGTGGTTAAGCCAGCAGTCTGTCAAGGTGTGCAATGCAGGCAGGTTTGCCAACATGACACCCTGACGTTACGTATTTGTCAGCTGGTTGGTTTGCATGGACTGCATGGGCTGCCCAAGCCTTCCCTTGCTGCTTGGGTGTAGGCTTGGCTTCATGTAATTTAAGCTTGTTGCGTCGCAAGCCCGGGTGACACAGACGCACGCATGCATGTGTTGCAACACCACACCCAGCCAAGGTACGAGTGGCACAACAACGGGTGAATTGGTGTCGAATCATGCAGCAGAACCCCAGCGCATGTGCCAAGCCAGAGCTGGTGTTCTTCTGCGTCGGGTTTTGTGGGTGGCGTGATGCCATCTAGCCCAGCGGCTTGCCGTATCCTTGCCACATGCGCCTGCAATTGACATCCCCTCCTCACTGCGACTTAGTGCTGCCCACCTGGCATGGCCCCGCGGGCGGGCGAGCCGCAAGGGTTGCGCAGGGCAGGCCGCCCTGCGCCTTCCGCCAGCTGGCTGGCACACTGCAAGCACCACAGAAACCCCAGAGTCTGTTGGGTTAGTCTCTGACAACCGCCAGCTGGACATGAGAGCCAGCATGCCATCTCTCGCAGGAGCTGCGGGAGCGGCGCCATGTGTCGCGCCGGCGGCGTGCCACCTTGCAGCACCTTGCACGTCCTGGCGCGGCCTCCCCGCGGCCCCCGGCCCTCGGTTTCCTGCTTCAGGACGTTAATTTAGCAGCGGAAACGGAGTACCGGGCGGGGCGATTTTGGCCCCTTTCTGCAGCCGTCCCGCCTGCTGCGCTCGGTTCTGTGCGCCAGCTGTCCAGATGCGGCCGTCTCTATAAAACCCTGGCATGCTCCAGGAGCGCCACCCACTTCTCATTGCTCTCCAGGCCCCACCGCCTGACCCCCAGGTGCGGATGCCCAGCATTGCCCTTCCCGCCCCCGTGCCAGCGGGGTCTTGCGGCCCTGCTTAACCTGCTTGCCAAGCCCTATCATCCCGCCCTGCTGCCTTGCAACCCGCTTGTGACGTGCATGCAAGCCTCCCTAACCCGCACGCAGGCCCTCAGGAGCCCGCCCACAGCCCTCGGCCCCCCGCACCCTCAAGTGCCCCAACACCATGGCCGGCGGCGGTGCAGTCGCCTCTGCTGCTAGCAGCAGGGCGGACCTCTACACTGGCGGCCTGAACATGTTTGTCATCCTGGTGGCCATCCTGGTGCGTGCTCCGGTGCCTGCCGCCGCCGCCACAGGCTGTGCATGCCAGCTGGCCGGGCGGGTCCACCCACCCCGCCTGCGACACCCACCCCGCCYTGCCTTCAAGGGGCATGCAAGTTGCATGCCGCCTTTTCCCGACCTCCCCAGCCCTCTCCTCCTCCATGTGCAGGCCGGCTCTGGCGGCCTCCTCTTCGGATACGACATCGGTGCGAGTCACTGTTTCGTCTGGGATATGATCTGGCCCTCAGAACTGCGTCTGGCCCTATCAGCATGCGCCCGTATCCTCACACCTTCCTGTCTCGCTTTCCTTTCTTGCAGGCGTGACCGGTGGCGTCGTGTCCATGCCCAGCTTCACCCAGAAGTTCTTCCCCGGTAAGCCCAGGGTGCCACACAACCTTGCCTGCTTGGCAATGAGCCGCCGCCGCCGCCGCCGCTGCCGCTTGCACTTCGCACATCACCCTCCCACCCCGTCCCCTCCTCCCCCACAGATGTGTACGAGCGCAGCCAGAACCCTGCCCCCGAGTCCAGCCCCTACTGTGTTTACGATGACCAGCTCCTGCAGTGAGTTTGATACTGAAGGAGGCGATGGAGTGGGATGAGSTGCAGCAAGTGGCACCAGCTCGCCCAACCGCCACCGCTCACCCACCCCTACCCCCTACGCCCTGTTTTCCCTCCGCAGGCTGTTCACCTCCTCCCTCTTCCTGGCCGGCATGTTCATGTCCGTGTTCGCTGCCGCTCTCACCCGCAAGCTGGGCCGCAAGGTGCGCGCTGTTGCAGTGGTACCGTTGTGTGCTGACCCGCCCTGCTTGCCTCGTCTCCTGCCCTCCCACCTACCCCCACCCACCCTGCCCCGCCCCCTGCCCTCCCCGCCCCACAGGGCTGCATGTTCTTTGCGTCCATGTGCTTCCTGCTCGGCACCGGCCTGAACGCGGGCGCACACAACCTCGCCATGCTGGTGGTCGGCCGGGTGAGCTTGCCGCCATTGTGGAGTGGAGATGGGGCTGCTGATACCGTTTTTGATGGCAACAGCATTGAGCAGGGTTTGGGGGGCGCAGCCCCTTGTTTTCACAGCACCAACATGATGACCCAACAGGAGATGGCGCCTTGCAATGTCTGAGCCGAATCTGAGCCCCTTACCATCCCC
>JADXDR010000153.1:0-10384 GCA_025026875.1 Chlorella ohadii
ATACTGTGCTTGCCACGCACATCAAGCCTGCACAGCAATAAGAGGTAGTCCCCCCCTGCATTGTCACCAGCAACCCACCTGCCCAGCTGTCGAGGCGCAGACGCAGCTGCTGCAGCAAGTCCGCTGTTGCACCGTCCACCTCATCCTGCCGCCGAGCAGCCTCTGCCTTGCGTTTCGCAGCTTGCTTGCCCTCTCCACGCCCGCCGTAGCCCTCCCCGCCGCCATACCCCACTCCCTTGGGTCGGTTAGCACGCCCGCCATGCCTGCCTCGCCCGCCGCCGCCGCCGCCCCAGCCTCCCCAGCTGCCTCGGCCGCCGCCCCGGCCGCCTCGGCCGCCGCCTCGACCGCCGCCCCAGCTGCCGCCCAAGCCACCCATTGCAATGCCGCCCAACATAGCTGCGGCGTCGAACATGAAGTCTGCGAGAGGCAGGTGGGAGATGCAGGCAGGGCGAGGGTTGCGAAACAACCGGCGGCTATCGACCGGTTGTACGCCCAGCATGCGCGGCGCTGCTGCTACAGTAAAGCCGGCCAATTCGAACTTTCGAGTAATTTGAACTATGCTGTCTGAATCAGCCCCAGGCATTCCCTCCCTTCCCCAGTATGCACAGCGCTGCTTTTATGCACAGCGATGCACCTCCCATGCCTTCCCCTTCCACTGCGCACCTGCCCCCCAATCATCCTCCTCATACTCATCTTCCTCCTCTTCATCTTCCTTCCTTTGCTCTGCCGCACCACTGCCGCCTGCCCAGCCGCCATAACCGCCGCCGGCAGCTCCCTGTGCCATCCAGGGCTGCGGCGCCTGCCACGTTGCTGTCCGCCCGCTGCCAGCCTGCGTCGCACGGCCCCTGCGCCGGCCCTGCTGCTGCTGCCCCTGCTGCACCTGCTGCTGTGCCTGCTGCTGCTCCTGCTTCCCCTGCTGCTGCGCCTGCTGCTGCCCCTGCTGCCCCTGCTGTGCCTGCGGTGCCTGCTGTGCCTGCTGCTTCCCCTGCTGCGTCTGCTGCGGTGCCGCAGCTGCCTGGCTCGCTCCACCGCTGCTCCGCCTGCCGTGCCTCCGCCCGCCCTTGCCCTTTGCTGCTGCGGGCCCTGCTCCAACCTGCTGCTGCTGCTGCTGCTCCGACTGCGGCAGCGTGCCTTCCACCAGCACGGAGTGCAGGTGCAGCAGCAGGCCAGCAAGCTGTGTGCACTGCTGCTGGCATGCCTCTGCACTGCCAGGGTCCTCTGCAGCTGCTCCTGCTCCAGAAGCTGCTCGTCCAGATGCCACAGCTGCTCCCAAGCCAGCTTCTGCTACCTCCAAATCCGGCTGAGAACCCAACAAGTCGATCACATCGTCTTCCTGGCTGGCTATCTCTGCTGCAGCCGCTCCTGCCCCCGCTGCTGGCGCTGCGCCTGCTGCTGCTGCCGCCGCCGCCGCCGCCAGGTGCCAGAAGTGAGAGTCGATGTGGGAGCAGGCCTTGCCTCCTAGCAGGGCAGCCAAGTCTCGCCGGGTGATGGGCTGACCGCAGGTCTGCATGGGCAGCAAGTGCACGTGGATTTAATGGCTTATGCAGCCGCCTGAGCTGCTCAGCAAGGGGCAGCCGCGGATGCCTGAAAGGGCAGGCACACGCAGTTGCAACGCACAGCAGGCAGATCAAGCATGCAAAGCAGCAAGGAAGTATGCAGGGCACAACAGTGAGCGGCAGCGCTTACCGGCACAGGGCAGCGGAAGTGGCGCACCGCAGCCGCCAGGCTGTCTGTCGGCGCCCCTGCCAGTTGCTGCAGGTGCCTCTGAGCCTCTTCAGCAGGCAGGCGGCAGCCGCAGTCGAGCGTGTATAGGCCCGAGAGGGCGGGGAGGCTAGCCCCTGCTGCAGCAGCAGCAGCTGCTGCTGTGGCTGCTGCCCCTGCTGCCCCTGCTCCTGCTGCCTCTGCTGCTGCCTCTGTATTCGCCTGAGGCGGCATGCCGGCTGGCGCAGCATCCGCTGCCCTGCCTGCGGCTCGTGTCTGCTCGACGCCTGCAGCCTGCTCAATCGCCGCCGCGGCCTGCGCAGCCGCCGCTGTTGCAGCTGGGCCCTCGGCGCCGCAGACGTCACACACCGCTGCACTGGCCGCATTGTGATACGTGCATGCTCCGCACACCCAGCCGCTTGCAATGCAGCCATTGCTCAGGCCGCCTTGCGGCCGCTGCTGTTGCTGCACAGCGTGCCCGACAGGACCATCCACAGCAGCCGCTGCAGCTGCTGGTTGCTGGCTGCGTGCGCTGCCGCATGCTGAGCATGCCAGGAAGGCTCGCGGGTTGATCAGGGTGCAGGTGGCGCACGTCCAGCCCTGGCCGTCTGCAAGAGAGGAATCCCAGGGGGCAGGCGGGCGAGGACTAAGTTGGGCGCTGTGCACAATGCAACACCCGCCACCGACGGTGCGTGCACAGCCTCAAGCACAGGTTTGCACCTGGAGGCAGTTTGCTGGGCTGGAACGGAAGCACGCAAAGAATTGGAGATGCAGGGGCTCAAGTAAACCCGAGACAAGCAGCGGCTTCGGCAAGCAAGCTGCAAGCGAGGCTCTGGCGCGCCGCCGGCAGGCATGTCGAACGGCGGCAGTGGCGGCGAGGCCGCTGCGCCAAGGGCCGCGATCATGGCGCCATCGATTCTCACCAGTGCCCCTGTGGTGCACCGTAACATCAGCTTCGCTGTCGGAGCTCAGAAGGTCCACTTCCAGTGCCGCCATTTTAGCAGGGCTGGACCAGCGGGCCGCTGCAGCCCTTCCTGATCGTTGCAAGCGCCACTGACACGTCAGACGACGGCAAAGGGCGAAGACGTGGCGCGACCGGAAAACCCTGCTCACAAACTCGCTGGAGGAGAAGCAGGCGAGGCCGCCGCTGCTTGGTAGAATTGAGGGTCAGGCGATTTGATGTTCTGAACATCGCCATGCCGCCGCGGCGGCATCTGCTGCAGCCGCCCGGCGATCTGGCGCGCCCGTCGACGCCTGCTCAAGCCGCGTTCCGTTGCAGACATGGCCAGCTGCTCTCCTGATTCTGACACATTATCGTTCAGGGTCTGCCAATCGATTCTTTATGGCAAAGTGGACGCTGGTCAAGAAGCGATTTGTGTTGGATTGCAGCCACCGTGGTTCAGGGTGCTTTATGCCGTGAACTGTTCCAATGCGGCAACGCGTGGCGCGGTGCAGGGGCTCGTTTGGCGCGGTGGCGCAGGCATGAAAGGCAATTCCCCACCAGCAGTCAGGTCAGGAACGCCACAGGCCAAAGTCCTGCCTGATCACTTCGCAGCCTGGCACGGACGACGGGCCTCGCGGACGCGACGGGCGGTGCGCTGCGGCCGCTGCACCCGCTGCAGCGCACTCTCCCTTGGCTGTCTCCCATCCGCTCAACACAATCAGGCACAGCGCCTTGCCGATGTGAGCGGCATTGCAGTAGCGTGAGCGGCTGCCACGGGAGACAAGTCGGAACCTCGCCGCAGTCGGCAAGGTTGAGCATCGGCGTCCGATCGCATCGGTGTATACATCGCAACGCCGGCGCGTGCGAGGTGCGCCTCCCCAGCAAGCTTGGGCTGCGAACGGCCTCTTTTGTGCACCCTGGGCACTCCCTCGGCCTATTTGGCGGATTTGAAGGCTTCATGATCACATTGCGCCATTGCTGGCGGCCGCCGCCGCCGCCGCTGCCGTGCCCTTTGGCAGGAGCGCTTGCTGAGACCCGCCGCCTCGCCCCTCAGGTCGGTCCCTTAGCATAATGGACGGCAAGTTCGATGAGTGGGACGGGCCCATCGGCCCTCTGTGGGTGCAGTACCAGGAGGAGATGCGGCGCAACCGTCGCCGCAAAAGCTGGTGGGTGGCCTCACTGCTACTCCGGTGATGGTGTTTCTGGTATATGCGCACCAACAGCCCAGGCCTGGCGGCACTTGCAGGGAGCGGGCCAACTGCCGAGCTAGCCTGTGGGAGCCATGCTGCACATGTGGCAGCCACCGACTTCTTGGTGATTATCCATCGTCATGCGGCGGGTTTTGCTTCACACCCAACCCCCGCCCGGAGCTGAGGGGTTGGCATGGAGGCTGAATCGATGCAGCTCCTGCCTGGCCTGCTGCAGGTGCCTGTGGATTGCCATCGGCGTCGCGTTGCTGGCACTCGCCGCTGCCTGGTGGGCTGCAAAGCCTGCAGGGCAGCGGCAGCCCAGTGACCTGCAGCTGGCCCGGGAATGGAGCGAGGACCATGCAGCGTTCCGGCGGCAGCTTGGCAGTGCACCAGATGCCGCCTGGCTGATGCAACAGCCCAACCCGCGTGCTGCCCTCCAGTCCCCGGCCCGTGGCACCGGCGGTCGCCCACTGCGCGAGGTATGGGCAGCGGCGTGGCGGCAGGCGGTGCGGCAGGAGAACCAAGTCGCGGTTCGGAGCTTCGAGGATTGGTTCCACAGAATGGCAGACGTGGCTGCGCAGCAGCGMAAGCTGGKGGGCGGCGGCCGCSGGCGAGCCGCGGCAGCCGCCACGGCCGCCGAGAAGCTGCGCCGCCAGCTGGCTTGCCAGCTGCAGCTGCTGCAGCTTGCAGCCGACTATGCAGCAAGGTGGGCGCAGCTGCAGCAGGACCGGCCGCAGCCGGGCCCTGACAGCAGCGCTGGCGGGGCGGGCCAGGCTGCTGACGTGGCGACAGAAGCGGGGCGGGCCAGGCTGCTGACGTGGCGACAGAAGCGGGGCGGGCCAGGCTGCTGACGTGGCGACAGAAGCGGGGCACGCCCACGCCTTCTTGCTCGCGTCATACAGCATCCTCAGCGCCACGGCTGGCAAGCCAGACGTGGTGCTTGCCCTGCTGGCTGTGGAGTTTGCTGCACTTGCTGCAGCGGGCACGCTGGGGTGGGACTGGGGCCACTTCAGCAACGTCACCCAGGACGCGCAGCAGCGATTTGGTGCGGCGTGGTGGCAGCCGTTTGGCGGGCAGCAGGCGTGCTGGGAGCACTGGGGCGCGCTGCGCCCGCTGTACCAACGCGGTGGCAATGGCACCTGGGCCCGGCCGCGGCCCGAGCGGGGATGGCGGCTGGGCGGCAGCGCCCAGCGGCCCAGCACCGCCGAACTGCTTGAGAGCGGCGCACTGGGCGGCTGGGTGCAGCACCTGGCAGCTGCGGCTTATGAGGAGAGCAGCGCTGCTGACGTGGCGCTCGTGGCTGGACAGCTGGCGGTGCTGCCCGGCAGCCGCGCTGTGGCGGTGAGCGCACCGGGTGCTGCAGGCTACCCTTGGCTGTCGGGGCTAGTTTGCCTGGTTGGAGGGATGCAGCACCTGCCTGGGTCCTGCGTAGCTAGTTTGCCTGGTTGGAGGGATGCAGCCCCTGATGAGCTCAGCCGGGTCTGCAAGGTGTGCCGCTGCACCAGCTGTGCTTCTGTTCTTCCATGCTGCATGCATGCATGATGCAAGTCTGAGCGGCGCCCCATGCTCACACGCACCCCCCCTGCGCCGCCCTGCCCGCCTGCAGTGGGCCCTGCCTGCCAACATCACTCTGCAGGAGGAATCCGCGGTGTGGTCGCCGCCATTCGCCCTGGGGGACACACTCTGGTGAGCGTGCCGGCCATAGCTCACCTGCAGTGAAGCGCGCACTGCTGCCGTCGACACACCTGCGCATCAGCGCACGCCTGCATTTTAGCACTGCTCATTTCTGCACAGCGCTCCAAACAAGCGCACGCTGCCTGCTCTCCATGGCCGCAGGCGGCTGGTGGCGCTTTCTCGGGGGCCCGTCGTGCACCTGGGAGCCCTGCCCGACCGGCCCCTCAACCGCTCGGCGCAGCTGCGGGTCAGCGCCGCCGGCTCGGCAAATGTGTACAGGCCCACCCTGGGGCAGCCCTCGGGGCTGGCCCCCGGCTGCACACCGCCCTTCTTCATTCCAGAGAATGCGCCCTGGTTCCAGCTGGCGTGGATGTCGCCTGTGCCGGGCACGATGCGCAACGGGCCAGGTGCGTCTGGTTACACTTGCAAGCCTGCCTGTGACCAAAGTGATGTGTGATCATTTGGTGTGTCGCCAAGCTCGCAGCCTCCTGTGCACATGCTGGCCTGCTGTGCAGTCCAGGGTGCCAGGTCCATGTCAGCTGCTGCCAATCCGCTGCCATGTTTTTTTGCCATGGAGCTTTGCTGCAGCTGCGAGGCAGGCTGGTGCTTGCAAGCTGCCTGCCGTTGTGGTGCTTGCAAGCCCCCTATTAGAGCCGTGCTGCCCAAAGCTGAACCGCCCTCCTTCTCCTGGCCTTTCCTTTTGAAGCTGAACCGCCCTCCTTCTCCTCGCCTTTCCTTTTGAAGCTGAACCGCCCTCCTTCTCCTCGCCTTTCCTTTTGAAGCTGAACCGCCCTCCTTCTCCTCGCCTTNCCTTTTGMAGSTSCCACCACTCTGGACTTTGCAGCGGGGGAGCACCAGCACCGGGACCTCCCCGGCTGCTGGCTGCTGCCTGCCGCATACTGGCAAATGGCGGCGGCCCGGCCGCAGCCTTGGTGGGAGCGTGCGGGCGTTGGGAACAAGCAGAGGGAGCGAGAAGATTCCTGGGAGACCCTGATTTCAGTCCAGCTAGAGCTGCGGCGGCCGGGGGGCGGCGGCAGCGCCCTGCCAGCGGCGCCAGCCTCCCCGCTACTGGCTGTGCCAGCTGGCGGCGGTGCTGCAGCGCTGTTTGAGAGCAGCCGGTATGCGCGGCTGCTGAGCCAGCAGCAGCAGGTGGAGTGGCGCCTGCCGCCCGCCGCACCCGGCTTCAACAGCAGCTTGCTGAGGCTGCCGGAGCTGCCCCCGCTGGTGGATGCAATCCTGGCTGTTTCCAGCAGCAGCAGCCGCGCTTGCCCACTGCCCGGCGGCGGCGGCGGAATGGAGCCCCCAGGCGTTGCATCAGCCCTGGACCACCTTGGGGCGCTCATGGCCCAAGCAGTGCCACCCCTTGATGAGGCTGCCATGCAGCAGGCGCGCATGGCGCTGGGCAGCCCAGTCAGCACGAGCGGCTGGCGCCGCTGGTATGCAGCCTTGAAGAGTGGCCTCAACCGCTCTGTGGGCAGCTGGATCGAAGAGGGCCTGGCTCAGCTGCTGCGTGCGCTGCTGTCCCGCCCAGCACGCGCGCTGGCTGCCCTAGGTAAGCGCCCTGCCGTGGTGTGCTGTAGGCAGCGTGCAGCTTGGTGTGGGGACATGCCATCCGCAGCCAGCATGGCTTGGTGCAGCCAGCGTTCCTGGGCTCATCTGGCGGCATGTGCGGCATGCAGCAGCCCAACCCTGCGCGCACTTCCCTTTGCCGTGCAGCCCTGGTGCTGTTGCTCGTGCAGCAGGGCGTGCTGGCGTGCCAGCTTGCAGCCGCTGCGCTGCGCCACGCACAGCATGCACGGCAGGGCAGCGCCTCAGACGCTGCGCCCGCTGCGCCGCAAGCTCCCGCCCTGCTGCCTCGCATCGTCGGCTTGCCGCGCGCGTCTCTGCGGCGGGCGCTGCGGCTGTCGGCGCGGCTGAAAGATTGGAACCCTCTCAGGCTGACCATCATCCTGCTGAGCCTCACAGTGAGCCCCGGCTGCTAAGCTGCAGGGCCGGGCGGACACATGGGCCTTGGCTTGGAAGCCAGACCTCCCCCGGCCCCATCCTTGCTCATGGTGCTAGCCGCTGTGTATGTGCAACGCCTGGTGGTATGTCTATACGCTGGGCGTGCAGCATCACCGCATGCAGCGCAGGGTCAAGCATGGCCCACCTGCCCCACTGTCCCCCCATCCGCCTGCCCCACTGTCTGCTCAATCACCTGCCCCGCAGGTCACGTGGAATTACTCGCTGTGGCCCGTTGGCATGATGTGCCTGTTGAGCGCCGTCGTCCCCGAGGCGGAGGCGACTGAGGAGGACGCGTTGCTGTGCGTGCACGCCTTTCTGGCACGGCTGGGTGAGCAGGCGCATGGTAACCCAATGCACAATTAATACCCCACTACAAAATGATACCCTGCCCCAAACAGCGCCAAGCCTGTGAGCGCTGTCAGGCTGGACAGGCTGCCGGAGCCCCAGTCGCATCCACCACACATTGCCTGCATGAAGGGCAACCACCAACACAGTTGCTAGCACACTGTGTCGCCACTTCCGCCATTTCTGGCCATTTCCGCGTTGCACATCCATGCGCTGCCCATGCCCATGCCCATGCCCATCCCCTGCCCCGCAGGTTCCCTGCTGTTCCTGACCACTGCCAGCGACGTCATCTCGTTCTTTGAGGTGATTGGCAGCGCAGCAGTGAGCGGACAACGAGTGCAGTTGGTGCTGCTTTGCCAAACCACTGCGATTGCGGTCGACCGCTTGCACTTGTGGCCGGCATGTTCAGCTTTGTTGAGTTCAGCTCTGCCGTAGTTTGCGAGCTGCTGGGGTTTGCAGGCTTGGTGGCCTGGTGTGTGCCGACCCCGGCAGCCCCTTTTCCTGGGCCGGGCAATCGAATGCAGGCAGCGGCAGCGCAACTGCAGCAGCCCTGCTACTGCATCCGCCTTACCACTTGCCAAGCCTCGCTGCCCCGCCATGTCCCTCTTGCAGGCAGGGCCGGCAGAGGCGGATCGCGGCTACTGGGCCCAGCTGATGGACTTCCTGTTTGGCCCAAACATGCGCATGCTGATTGCGGGGCCGCTTTCAGGGCTGGCGGACGCATACGACGTGAGCGCTTCTGTAGGCGCCTGCTCCAAGAGATGCCCCATGCCTGCTGCCTGCCGCGCTGTGCTGCACCATCCAGCCCGCCGTGCTGTGCTGCACAACCCCGCCTGAGAGCACAAACTTTTCAGCAAGCTCAGGGCACCTCTGCTGCACTGTTTGCCTCCTACTGCAGGCTCCCTTCAATCCGGTTGCTCGCCGCTTCTTCCAAACCTTGGCGGCAGATTATTTGCAGGTCCAGCTGTGGCTCCGGGCCTTCTGTGCGCTCGGCCTGCAGGACTGCACCCACACTTTCGGCTGCACCGGCCCAGCTGCCCTGCTGCCAGGACGGGGCCCGCTGCTGCTCGCGCTGGCGCCGCTATTCCGGGGAGTGTGGGTCAGCATCTGCGCCGCCGACATGGACGTTCCGCCCGATGACGCCACCGCCCAAGCATGGCAGCAGCGGGTGCGCCGGCATGCGGGGGTGGCTGTGGTGGTGGCTGTGCCAGTGGCTGTGCGAGCCAACTGCGTGCCGGGGAGTATGGGTTCGTGTATGTGTGGYTGGGCTGCCCTCCTGAGTGGCCGCTGCCATCAGCCTCGCCAGCCATGGATCTTGCAGGCTGTGGGACAGCCTGCAGCTGAACTGCCCTGCGCTCAACCTGTTCCAAGTGTCTGCTGCCACCCGGCTCGCAGGCGTACCGGTTTGCGACCACGCTCTGGCCATTTGAGATCGTGCACGCCCTGCTGTGGCGGGCCACGCACACATCCCAGCCTGGGGCCCCGCGGCTGCTCCGAAGGGCCGACACACAGCCATCGCCAGATGGCGGCACAGATGGGGACGTGCCCCTGCTGTGCCAGCCACTAGAGGAAACCAGCTGGTGGCAGCGCCTGCTGCTGGCTTACATGGACAGCCCTAAGACGGCTCGCGAGCTCGGCAGGCTTGCGTCGGCACGCAGGCTGCTGCCCAGCGCATGGCAAGCTGTGAGTGGGCAGCCAGTGGGCGCTCTGCTGTTGCCGCCGCGGGTGCACACTGCTAAGCCCGTGTCCACAGCTGCATCCGACTTGACTTGCACTGCGCAAGCTGACGTGCACAGCCGCACCCGCCTTGCCCTGCCCTGGCTTGCACAGCGCCCACGCTTGGCCGTTGACGCGCGGCGCCCTCCAATGCCACACACCCCTTGCCGCAGTTGACCCTCAGACGTTTGGTAGAATGCTCGTTCATCGCCGTGGTCACAATCCCATTGCGGCTGCTTGTGTGGTCACTATACGGCCTGGCTGCCTGGCTGGGCAGCCTTCCCGGGCTCGTCACTGCTGCCATCTCCCTGCCCCTCCGCCTCTTCTTCGGCCCGCTGTCGCAGCGCTGGTAAGTGCTGCAGCGGCAGCAGCGGCCGCAGCAGTGCCTGCCGGATGCATGGCGGCACCAGCGTGGCTGGGGGTCCCTGATGTGCGCTGCACCGCTGATTCAGCAATGTACCGCTGCAGCTGCAACGGGTTGCTGGGCAGATGCCGTTTGCCTGCCAGTCTGTTGATACTTGTAGCCTGGCTTAGTGACATTCTGACACTCTAACATTGGCCCGTGTGCAGGTGCCCAGACAGCTCTGACCAAGAACGCCCATCCTTGCTGGCGACCGCCCTCCAGCTGGCAGCCGATGCAGCAGAAGCAGCGCCCGGCTTGCGGGCCCGCCTGTTGCTGGCTGCGGCTCGTGCAGCGTGCCGCTTGGTGGGCCTCAGCGCAGGGGGGGGCACCCGCCAGCGCAGGCCCCCACAGGAGCAGCCACCGGCGCAGCGTGCCGGCGCCCGGCGGCAGCGCAGGGACCAGGCCAAC
>JADXDR010000153.1:18172-44940 GCA_025026875.1 Chlorella ohadii
CTTTGGATTGTGATGCTCTGCATGTGGGCATCAAGTGAGCGTGGGGCCTGCAGAGAGATCCCGACTGTTTCGTGTGCCTGTATGCCATCAACGCTGCTGCTGCTGCTGCTSCTGCTGCTGCYGCTGCTGCTGCTGCCGCTGCTGCTGCTGCCGCTGCCGCTGCTGCTGCTGGTGCATGTGCATGCTGTCGCCGCCGCTGTTGTGTGTTGTGTCTGGCTGCCCTGGCGGCTGGCACTCGAGCCATTGTTCACGCACCTCAAGCTGCAGCACACAGCTTCCCAGGACACTGTAAATGCACCATTCCCCTGCCCACCACACTGCAATGCCGCAGGGCCACCACGTCTGGCTGGATTGCCTGGAGCTACAACAAGGGCAGCCCCGGAAAGATGGTGAGTGAGCAAGTTGGCCGGCGGACTGAAAAGTGGGTCCACCTTGCACCACTGGTGCTGCTGGTGTTGCAGCTGAAGTGCTGTGCAGCCGCTTAATTGGCACCAACCAGTGCCGCTGCAACCACACAGCCGTGTGCTGCCTGAGCCCCGCCAATCCCCCTGCTGCCCCACCGATCCTGCGTGCATCTCTTCCCTCCCCAAACCGGCAGCGATGCCCTATCTGTCCAGCCCCACCCTTACCAAGCATGTACCTTTCCCTCCCCCACGCCCATCCCCCCGCCAGACCGGCGGCGATGCGCTGTTTGTGCGCCCCTGCGCCTCCTGCCCCACCCGCGTCAGCACTGTGGCCTTCTACATGGGAGACAAGTCGATTGGGGCCTTCACAACTCCCACACAAAAAGTGGCCTACACAGTGACTGCCTTGGGCACCGCAGCTGGGGGCGTGGTCTGGGCGCAGGTGCGGGGCAGGGTGCCAGTGGGGGGCTTTGAGTGCGCTGCCAAGGCTGTAGGGTGGCAAAGGAATGCATGTTCTCAACAGCGCGCAGCAAGGGCGGCAGCTGGTTGGCTGCTGCGGCTTGTGGTGCTGCTGTGGATGTGGCTGCTGTGGTCGGAGCGCACTGGGTTTGCTTGNCTTGGAGCGCGCTGCTGTGTGACGTTGCCAAGGCGTGGATTTGAATTGGGCTGCCTTGCTGCTGCCCTTCACCACAGTTTAAGCTGACGTGGCCAGGTGGCACCNAAAATCAATATCNAACTACGGAGGTGGGCGAGTGCACGGATTGGTGTTATTTGGGACTGCAGTGCGCATTTTGCTAACTGCTGCGATGTTTGGTGCATGCTGCTGCGTGTGCAGCTGGTGTTTCCCCCCTGCTGCCGTCATGTGGCTGCACCCAACCAACATCACGGCCCACCCACCGACCGCCAACACCCTCCATCCACAGGCGGCGCTTATTCTGCCAGCCAGCCCAGCAGCGCAGCGGGCATGAGCATGCACAGCGTGACTCCCCCGCCCGCCTGCGTCAGCCAGACCGGCGGCATGCCAACCAGCTGTTGAGGCAGGGGAACCTGGGGAGGATCTGAACAGCCTCCAAAAGCAGCAGGCACTGGCTGCCAGTGGCGCGGCGTGGCGCCCCCGCGGCGTGCCCGTAAGTAAGCTCCAAAGGGGTGATGCTGGCATGTGCGCAGCGCAGGCCACGCCTCAGCAACCCGATGAGCCACCCGTCAACCCGCAAGTTGCCGTTCTCAACTCATGACTAACGTATCCCATGACCAACATAACTCCGAATATCACCCTACCACTTTTATGCCTGGCGTTGCAGTGTTTGTGTTCACTTTCAATCCTTATGTCTGACCACAGCTTTTATGCTTTCACGACCTACGTTTTTCGACGCCCTTTTGGTTCTCCACACCCGTTTGCTTCTTCCTGCGCTGCCCATTGGCTGTGCATGCGCCGTGCTGGCGCCCAAACCGCATGACCTCTTGTTATTTTGCCACCCGCCCGTGCTGCCCACAAATCTGGAACGTTAATGAGCTCTTGGCAACGTGCCCCTGGTTTGCGGGCACGCTACCATTTTGCTGGAGCCTTCAAAATGTGTCTATCAGTGCCTCTCATTTGGTGCACATCATTTGATGCCGCGCCCTGCTCGACATTTGAGCAGAATCGCACCCCTGAATGCATGCCCAATTTATAGCACCCATTCAGCAACTTGCATTCACTCCCCATGACATGCATGTGAGTGCACTGCTGTAACATCACACGTGCATTGCGCCGGCAGCAATAGCGGTGGCTAGCATGATGCCAGCGTTGACTGCATGCAGGTGCACCTGCCTGCGTGACATTCGCAGCCACCATTCTGCCTCCTCGTTTGAACGCCAACTTGCGGCGGGCTCCCAGCGACCCAGTTACAACAACAACAGCAACAAAGAAAGGGATGGGGGCTGCCGGCTGGCGGGCCAACGACCATCGCGGGTGGCCATAGCCAACCGGCGCCAGGCTGTCAAAATTTAGACAGGCGGGCTGTCCGGTGGACAGGATAATGCATATGCGCGCAAAGGGGTCTGGCAAAAGACATCCGAATTTGCACCTGGGCAACCAAAGCTGCCAAGCAGTACTTGGGCAAAAAGGGCAGTACCGGGGCAGAGGGCAAGCCAAGGTTGCTAGAGCTTATGCGGCACGGTGCGTATGGGGCGGTGGAGGGCATGCAAGGGTGCCAAATTTATGCAGGAGGGCGCGTTTCGCATGTCTACGACAAAGGTACTGGCAGTGCTTCGGAACATCGCAGTTCAGTGGAGGACATGGCAGCATGCAGTACCATTGCAGTACCGGCATGGAAAGGCGCTCGAAGTGCAGGTGCAGAACAAAACTGACGGTCTGATTCGGCGTTGCAGTGCACTATGGAAAAAAAGGGTGGGGGTAACGTTCTTTCAGACCAGGCTGCACACAGAGTGGTGTGGTGTGGTGTGGTGTGGTGTGGTGTGGTGTGGTGTGGTGTGGGGTGGGGTGGGGTAGAGKGGTTGAGTGGATGGGGTGGAGTGCCGGGGAGGCAAGGCTGGGGTGGTTCACCTGGCTGCCGGAGGGCTGCCGGAGAGAGAACAGCCGTGCTCTCAAAGCTCCCCAGTGAATTTCCAGTCTAGGGTGGCGCCATCATAGGTCACAGACAGGCTGTTCCAGTAGGACACCAGGCCGGGGTTGGCAGCCATCACTGACACGCCGAGCACCACAGCGTCATTGAAGAAGGTGCTTGTGGCGTAGTTGTCGGCCATCAACTGTTCAATGGAGCGATAGAGTGTGTCGCAGCTGCCAATGCCATTTGGTCCAGGCGGGTTGGCATCTGCAGGAAGCCAAAGGTACAGGCAGCGCTCCCGATTATGCATGCATTGTTACCCCATTCGAGCGCTGCATGCTGTGTCCCTGCAGCCGTGGCAGCACGCTGCGTCCCGTCACATCAGGCCAGGCATTGCAGCGTTAGGCTAACCGTGCAACCTCACAAGTGGCGCTGGGTGCGCACCTGAGAACGCGCCATTCGCGCCGCAAATCCACACGACGCTGGTCTTGTCAATTACAACATTCTGCCAGGTTTTAGTGGCCACTATGCCGTTGACCAGGTAAGACGGGTTGTAGGCGGGTTCCTGTGGCAGCAAAAACAGAGCCGGTTGGTCAGTAGCTCTGTGCAGGAGAGCACGCTCCCAGGTGCCTCATTCCAGGATGGGCCTTGAGCCACACATGGGAGAGCGCGGACGGTTGCCAACCAGCATTGGCTGATGCAAAAGCTCCTTACAACATGCCTGCATCAATGCCCAAGGCAGCATCTCTCTGCTTCCACGCGACGTAGCATCCCGCTGCTTCTAAGGTCATAGCACAAACGGAAGCCTAGGGCGGGAGCTCTTACCCAGAGAACGTTGGCTTCCAGGTCCATGCTGGGCGAATAGAGGCGCACACGCATGGCAGGGGCTTCCGTGTTGCTTCCGCCGTGGCTCTTGTAATACACGTAACTTATCTTCATTGATGCATGTGTCATGAAAGTCTTGGCCAGGACCTGGGGTCGGATTGACATGCAAATTGCAGTGTCCGTTGAGTGGCTGCGGCAGCGCTGAGCATGCACAGCCGCAGCCATACCAGCCAGCGGGCCAGCAGAGGCGAATGGTACCATGCCGGCCAGTCCACTCACTCCGTTGAACATGCCGACAGGGGCGGGGTTGGGGCGGGGCCGTGCGCCGCTCTGTGTCGCTGTGGGCCACATAATATAGGGCTCAACGAAGCCCCAGTTGTCGCCGCCGGTTCCTGAAACCATTTCCACTGCATGCGTGATGCCTCCCGGAGGGTTGGTGTTGAGGGGTCCGTTCTCATTTGCCGCAGCTGCTTCTGCCAGAGAAACAACGGCAATAGTTGACTTGCTGTCCCAGCGGCGGATGAACCACTGCAGAGCAGCAGGATGAGTAAGGAGAGAGAGGGCTGGTGCCTGAGCCAAAAATCAAGTATCAGAGGCTTTGCACATGCTGTGCAAAGGCTTGCCTCGCCAAAGAGTTGGTAGCTGCTGCAGCAGGATGCAGGAGCACAGGGGAGGCAGCTGCCCACACAACCAACTGCGGCTGGACAACCACAGCAGCTGTGGCGGCAGTGGAAGCAATGGCCAGGCAAAAGCAGATCTTGACAAAGAAGCTTTGTCACAATGCCCACCTGACGGTATGGGTACGGTGGGAAACCTTCATTGATAAATGAAGTGACGGTGCAGGTGCCGGTTGCAGCGCACATGCATGTGCCACCCTGGCAGACGTTGCCTGCTGGGCAAGCCTTGCCGCAGGAGCCACTGCGCAGGACAGGGAATGGCACTTGCCTCAACCATGGAAACATCCGGGTGACAGGTGATGCAAGTTAAACATTTTATTGGCAAATGGTGCAAGCAGATCAGAGCCCTACCAGTTGTTTATGTCTGAAGTCAGGTCGACGCATGCGCCACCGCTGTTGCACTTGGCATAGCCGCTGTTGCAGGTGTCGCACGTGCACTTGTTATCGTCAGAGACGAATATGTTGCAGTTGGCCACTTCCTTCCCACCGCAGCCCAAGCACTGGGAGCCATCGCACGAGGTGCAGCTGGCGCCATACTTGGCGGTGCACTGCCACAGGGAGGGGGAGGGGGGCAAGGGGGCACTCATGAAACATTGCCGCCTCCACAGGCGGAGTAACCAGTGCATTGCGCCTCGCACGACACAAAGCACTGCCTAGCAGCATGCCGAACCCAAGCCGAAAAGCACCTTGCTGGCAGATTCGGCTGAGCTGAGGCGGCTGGTCCGCCGGGCCCCCTGCCAACCCAGCTCACCGCGAGAGAAGCACATGCAGCACTGGCACCCCTGCTGCACACCCGACTTGCTTCATGGCCCAGCCCTGCTCACCGCCTGGCATTTCTTGGCAGTGCTGTCGTAATAGTTGCCAGAACCGCAGTCCAAGCACTTGGAGCTGTCGCACTTGAGGCAGCTGTCTCCATACGTGGTAGTACACTGCAATGGAGGGTTGGCCCCCGCAAACGGCAATGTCATCAAAGGGCAGGCCCCAGCAGAAGTGAAAGCAGCATGCGTGCAAAAGCCTCGGCCCAAGCAAGGACTACCATCGTGGTCCACGGCAGCCCACTGGAGGGCGACCTCACCGGCGCCTGGCAGGTGCTGTCCGCAGCGCAGTAGGTTTTGTCGGCGGCAATGGTGGGGATGTCTTTCAGCAGCTCAGCTGCACAGTTGCAGAGTCATACACGCGGCGCATGTGGGTGGCTTGGTCGGGCAGCGGACGCAGTGTGTGGCAGCTGCACCATCGCAGGCCATACATGCTAGCAACATGCCATGGAGGGGATGCAAGGCAGTGCGGCGTTCGTTCGTCTGTGCGCCTGATGCCTCACCCACTTCGGCGCCCGCCGTTGAGTGATTGATCAGGAAGGCGCAGTCATTGTCGCCCGCTCTGTTCTCTATGTTGCACTGCAAACGGAGGACAGGGTTGCACTGCTGAGGCGGCAGTTCTCATGAGGCGCTCNTGGGGTTGTTGGGCAGTAGTGCACCCACACCGGCAGCATCCCGGTCCGACAGGGCTGACAATGTGCGGTGACTGTAACCGATACCCGGCAGCAGCTTGGCCCGGCAGCCTGCCAGGTCGGCAATGCAGTGGTGTGCAGGTCAGGGCTGGGCTAGCCAGCCGCAGTCGCCCTACTGGGTTTGCATGGCGAGGCGCAGCGCAGGGCCAGCCAGTGCACGCATGCCAGTACTCAGTCGCTCCTACCTCCACACATTTGCCGGTGCCGCTGCCGTACTCTGCCTCTGGATAGTCGCACTGGAACTGGGTGACTGCACGCCCAGTAGGANGAGGGGGGTGGTCTTGGTCTATCACCTTAGGACAGCAGCGAGGCAGGCGCGTCATCCAGCGCTCACCCACCTTGCACAACGGTGTGTTGCCAACACCAACCCATGCAGGGGGCATGGTCTACTCACTCTTGAGTGCAACGGCGCGCGTGGCACATGGCAGGCCCTTGTCGCCGTTGAATGAACACTTGACGCACTCGCCCTTGGCGTTGCAGATGGGTGTGTCGTCGGGGCACTCGGCGCTGTCGGTACACTTGCACGTGCCGGCGGTGCACTGCTGGGTGAAGACCTGGGTGTTGGAGTGGCAGGCATTGTCGCACGCGCCGCCTGGTGTGGTAGGGACAAGCAAAGGCACATGAGATGAATGGGGGGATGCCAGCAGGGTCCCTGCCCCCAGGTGGATGGCTGTTTGCGCTCACCCAGCCTGCGGCCGCTTTCCATCGCTACTCAGCGGCCTGCACAAGCTGCGTCCCCCCAACCCAGCCTGCCCTGGCCTTACAATTCTTCGCGTCAGTCTGCAGGTCCTTGCAAACGCCGGAGCAGCATGTCAGGCCTGTGCCGCACTCGCAGTTTGTGCCGCACTTGTCAGCCTCGACCGTGAGATCACACACTCTCTGCAATGGAGAAAGCAGCAAGGGGTTGTGGGTAAGCAGCACATGTGGCAGCTGCCGGCAAGTGTTGCCAGACCAGTGCCCTGTGCACGGCAAGACCTGCGTCCTCGGAGACTGATGCGCTGTGACGCACCAGCAAGCACTGGTGGGTGGAACTCACCGGCGTCTGGCACGTGTTCGCAGCGCAGTAGGTGTAAGCGGTGTTGATCGTGGGGATGTCCTTCAGCAGCTTCGCTGCAGAGCCATTTAGGCAACGCATGTGGCTGGTTTGGTTGGGAAGTGGACGCAGTATGTGGCGGCTGCGGGGACCACCAGCTGCATCCCCCCAGGCGGCCATCCAGGAAACCAACATGCCAAGGAAGGAAGGAAGTACGCAGAGTGCTACGTTGAAAGTTCCTGCGCATGTGTGGGCGGGTGCCTCACCAACGTCGGGGCCCGCCTTCAAGTGGTCGATCAGGAAGGCGCAGTTGTTGTCATTGACACTGTCCTCCGCGGTGCACTGCAAATAGAGGACAAGGGTGCAATGCCGAGAAGACAGGATTCGGGAATTGGTGTGGGCTTGGGCGGTGGTGCACCCGGCACTGGAGGCAACCATGGCCGGCAGCAGCCTGCCAGGGCGGCAATACAGTGGCAGGCTGCTCAGGGCTGGGCTAGCCAGCGGCAATCTGCATGGTGCGGAACAGCGCAGGCCCAAACAGGTGCAACCGCAAGTACTCAGTTGTTCCTACCTCCACACATGTGCCGGTGCCGCACTGGAACTGGGTGTCTGCAGGCCCAATTGGAGGAGGGGTTGGCCCGTCAGTCTGGGCATGCAGCGGGGCAGGCGCGCCATCCACTCCCTCGTCACCTTGTTCTGCACGCAACCGCATTCCTGCCATCCCCCCACAGGTAGGGAAGTCCACTCACTTTTCAGCGTGTTGGCGCGCGTGGCACACGGCCAGTGCAGGATGCCGTTGGGCACGCACTCAGCGCATGTGCCGGTGTTGGTGTCGCAGATGGGCTTGTCGTCGGGGCACTCGGCACTGTCGTTACACTCGCACACGCTGTCGACGCACTGCTGGGTGAAGACCAGGCCGCCAGGGCCCGGCTGGGTGTTGGAGTGGCAGGCTTTGTCGCAGGCGCCGCTGCATTGGCAACAGAGGTTGCAGGTGTCAGTACGCAACCCGACATGCCTCGCTCCGCCCGCTGTGCACACGACTGATATCTCGACATGTTGATCAGTGCGCTAACCAATGGAGTTTCGTCAGCGCTTGCATGGCACTTGATGCGCCGGAGCCTACCAGTATTTGGGGTCTGAGGTTGTGTCCACACACTTTCCCTCGCACACAGTGAGGCCGCTGTCGCACGCGGTGCACTTGCAGTCCTTGTCGTAGGTGGCGCAGTTGGTGATGGTTGGACACTGCACACAAGCAGTGGGATGTCGTCAGTGCGCATTGAGTGCATGTCACGCACATGGCAACTGCATTCGGCCTGCCCTAACGTCCTTCGTTGACGCCAAGCAGCAGTTGCCACTTCTTCGATGAAACCATGTGATGCAGCAGGATGCATGCAGCAGAGGAATTAAAGCTGCACAGTGTCCAGGATGGTGCAAACTTGCCTGCTCACAACCACCTGCACTGTTGTCCTTGTACCCATTGTTGCACTCCTTGCAACTGCATTGGTCTTCGTTCTTTGTCTTGCAGCCATCCCCGGACAGGGTGCACTGCAGGAGGGCAGAGCAGTCCAGGGGCGCCGCGTGNTTTTTTTCCGTGTGCATCAAAACTATGCTCCCACCGACCACGCAACCCTCCCAAACCCGCACCTTGCAGGATGCACCATCACCATCGACAGTAAAGTAGGTGTTGCACTTAGTGCACTTGCAGTCGGTTGAAGGTTCGGCACAGTTGGCGATGGCTGGGCACTGCGGGCATTTGCAAGTCGATGGAATGCTAGCTCAGCAGGGAAGGCCACTCAGGGGTTGCTGGCCAGTGTTGCAAGGCCTGCAAGGCCCAGCGCTCTGTGCACGGCAGCCGTGCCAGGCAGCATCTACGTGCTGAGACATTGCTGCCCTGTGGCACGTCACCGCCCACTGTCGGGCGGTCTTACCAGCGGCTGGCAGGTGTTGTCCGCGCCGCAGTAGGTTTTGTCGGCAGTAATGGTGGGGATACCCGTCAGCAGCTTTGCTGCACAACGCAGAGACATGGAGCAAAAGCAAGCATGTGATTGTTGGGCGTTTGTGGGACCAGCAGCTGCATCACCAGACGGGTGCCGTCCATGATTTCAACATGCCACGGAGGGGTGCAATGCAGTGCGCGCTATGCCTCCTCTGTGCCTCTTCACATCTGTACTTCGGGGTACCCGGTGGATAACAGTGTGACGACTAGACTAGATCACACTGGACTAGACTATGGTGTGTTCTGCAGCTGGCAACTCACCCACTTGGCCCGCCGTCGAGTGATCGATGAGGAAGGCGCAGTCCGTATCGTCGGCCGTTGTCTTCAAGTTGCACTGCAAACGGAGGACAGGGATGCACTGTTGTGGTGGCAATACTCATGAGACGCTCTGGGGTTTGGGCAGTAGTACCCCGGCACCGGCGGCAGCTTGGCCTGCAGCAGCCTGCCAGGGCGGCAGTACAGGGCATGCTGCTCAGGGCTGGGCTAGCCATGCACGGTCGCCCTGCTCGTCTTGCATAGTGAGGCGCAGCGCAGGGCCAGCCTTCTGGCACGCAAGCAAGTACTGAGTTGCTCTTACCTCCACACATTTGCCGGTGCCACTGCCGTGCTCTGCCTCTGGATAGTCGCACTCGAACTTGGTACCTGCATGGCCATTCAAAGAGGGTTTGGACCGTCACCCAGGGCATGCAGGTGCGCCATCCAACTTGGACTGGGATTGAAGCCCACCTCACCTTGTTCCGCATGCATTGCCACGACCACCACATGCCACGGGGCCGACTCACTATGCATTCCTGCCGTCACCCACATGCAGGAAGTTCACTCACTCTTCAGCGTGTTGGCGCGTGTGGCGCAAGGCAAGTGCAGGCCTTGGACGCCGGTGTATGCACACTTGATGCACTCGCCCGTGGAAGTGTTGCAGATGGGTGTGTCATCAGGGCACTGGGCGCTGTTGGTGCACTTGCACACGCTGTTGACGCACTGCTGGGAGATGCCGGTGGGGCCCTTAGGACAGGCGGTGCCGCAGGCGCCACTGCGCAGGGCACAGAGTGGAGAACGGCACCTAGGGGGTTCAACCGTCGACCATGGTGTCCTTGGAGCCATCTGGGTGACAAGTGATGCAAGCAAGACATTTCGTTGGCAAGCGATGCACGCATATGGGAGCCCTACCAGTGGCTTGGGTCTGAAGTCAGGTCGGCGCACGTGCCACTGTCGCACTGTTCGTAGCCAGTTTTGCATGTACCGCACGAGCACTTGTTATCTTGATACGCGTAGGACTCGCAGTTGGCCACTTCTGTGCTACCGCAGTCCAAGCACCGGGTGCTGTTGCACTGGACGCAGCTGGCTCCATACTTGGAGCACTGCGATAGGAAGAGGGGTGCACAGCAGCAAACACCACCTCTTCAATAGGCCGTGCAGCCAGTGCATTGCACCCTGCACAATACACTAGCCACTTCCTGACAGCATGCGGAACCCAAACCTAAAAGCCCCTTGCCTGCGCATCTAGCCAAGCTGAGAGAGCAACCGTGCGGCTCGTCCGCCTGGCCACCACCCACCAGCAGGACAGCACATGCAGCCCTGGNCTCANCCGCCTCGCAGCGNTTTCAACGTTTCATCCCAATAATTGGGGTTGCCACCGCAGTCCAAGCACTGGGAGCCATCACATGTAACGCAGCTGGTTCCGTATGTGTCGGTACACTATAACAGAGGGGTGGCCCAGCAAACAGCAGTGTCACAACGGGCTGTCACCAACACCAGTAAATGCATGCGGGCCACCGTGTGTTGGCAGGACAGCGCATGCAGTGCTAGCGTCCCTGCTGCACTTCCAGCCTGCTTCAAGGCACGGCCCAGGCTCACCGCCTCGCAGCTTTTTGTCTCGCCATCATAATAATGCTTCTTGTCGTCACCGCAGTCCAAGCACTGGACGCCGTTGCATGTGACGCAGCTGGCTCCATACTTGTCAGTGCACTGCAGCAGAGGGGTGACCCAGCAAGCACCAACGCTTTGATGGTACAGCAGCACCAGAGCACATGCTAACCACCCTGTGGCGGCATGTTGGCCAGCTGCAGCGCCAGCACTCCTACTGCAACCCTGGCTCACCGCCTGGCAGATATAGTTTGCGTCACCGTAGAACCCAGCACTACATTGTGTGCAACCCCAGCCTTGGCAGAGCTCGCAGGCCTGCCCCCACTTCGGGCCGGAGCACTGCAGCACGGGGTTGTGCACGCAACTTCCTCTGGGTCAACAGTCGGCTGCCAGCACAACCATTGCCCAGCAAGCGTGTCAGCATGGGGTAGCGATTTGATGCGCTTGGGCCTGTGGCAGCTGTCCCGCCCACAGCCCATCCTTGGCTCACCGCCTCGCAGCGTTTTGTCTTGTCATCAACATAATGCGTCGTGCCCGTGCATGTTTTGCACTGGGTGCCGTCGCACGTGAGGCAGCTGKCTCCATAYGTGTCAGTACACTGCGAYAGAGGGTTGGCCCAGCASACAGCAGTCCCCTCAACGGGCCCACCAGCACCAGAGCAGCATGCATGCATATGCAGCCCACCTTGTGGCAGCAGGATGGCACATGCAGCACTAGCACCCCTGCTGCACACCCGGCCTGCCTCACNGCTCAGTYCTGGCTCACCGCCTCGCAGCGTTTTGTTGTGGCATCGTAATAATGCTTCTCATCATCGCCACAGCTTTTGCACTGGGTGCCGTCGCACGTGACGCAGCTGTCTCCATAYGTGTCAGTACACTGCAATAGAGGGTTGGCCCAGCAGACAGCAGTCCCCTCAMCKGGCCCACCAGCACCAGAGCAGCATGCATGCATATGCAGCCCACCTTGTGGCAGCAGGATGGCACATGCAGCACTGGCACCCCTGCTGCACGCCCTGCCTGCCTTACGCCTCAGYYCTGGCTCACCGCCTCGCAGCGTTTTGTTGTGGCATCGTARTAWTGCTTCTCATCWTCACCGCAGTCCAAGCAGCGGGCTTCGTCGCACGTGGCGCAGTTGGCTCCATACGTGTCAATACACTGCAGTAGAGGGTTGGCCCAGCAGACAACAGTCCTCTCAACGGGCCCACCAGCACCAGAGCAGCATGCATGCATATGCGGCCCGCCTTGTGGCGGTAGGACGGCACTGCAGCACTGCAGCACTACAATCCTTGACGCACACCCAGCCTGCCTCACAGACCGACCCTGGCTCACCGCCTTGCAGCWCTTTGCCGTGGCATCGTAATAATACGTCTTGTCTTCACCGCAGTCCAAGCAGTTGGAGCTGTCGCACTTGACGCAGCTGGCTCCATACGTTTCGGTACACTGCAATCGAGGGTTGGCCCCAGCAAACGGCAGTGCAATCAGAGTGCAAGACCCAGCAAAAGTGAAAGCAGCATGCGTGCAAAAGCCTCGGCCCAAGCAAGGGCTGCCGTCGTGGTGCATGGCAGCCCACTGAAGGGTGACCTCACCGGCGCCTGGCAGGTGCTGTCCGCCGCGCAGTAGGTTTTGCCGGCGGCAATGGTGGCAACATCCTTAAGCAGCTTCGCTGCACAGTGCAGAGTATAGCGGGGCGCATGTGAGTCGATTGGTTGGGCAGCGGGCGCCGTATCTGGCGTGCTATGGCAGTGTGCATGTGCTATATACTGCGGCGACAGCTGCACAAGCTAGCTGCTTGCCCAGCAACCGTATTGAGGAGAAAATCGGGTGACTCAGGTTATGCCGCCCGCCGTACGCAAGACGGTAGGATCTGTGCAGCTGGCAACTCACCTGCTTCGGCGCCCGCCGTCGAGTGGTCAATCAGGAAAGCACAGTCATTGTCGCCGGCTCTGTTCTCTATGTTGCACTGCAAACGGAGGACAGGGATGCAGTGTTGTGATGGCAATTCTCATGAGGCGCTCCGGGTTGGGCAGTAGAGCATCGGCATGGCAGTAGCTTGGCCTGCAGCAGCCTGCCAGGGCGGCAGTACAGGGCACGCAGCTCAGTGCTGGGCTAGCTATGCGCGGTCACCCTACTGGGTTTGCATGGTGAGGCGCAGGGCCAGCCATGGGATCCAAAGCAGGTACTCAGTTGCTCCTACCTCCACACATTTGCCGGTGCCGCTGCCGTACTCTGCCTCTGGATAGTCGCACTGGAACTGGGTGACTGCGCGACCACCGAAGGAGGGAATGGTCTGTCACATTGGGACAGCAGTGGGGCAGGCGCACCATAACCCTACTTCATCTTGTTCTGCATGCAATATGACCTACATTCCTGCCATCAACCCCCAGGCAGGAATGTTCACTCACTTTTCAGCGTGTTGGCGCGCACGGCACACGGCAGGCCCCGGTCGCCGTTGTAGGAACAGAGGCCGCATTTGCCAGTGGCAGTGTTGCAGATGGGTGTATCATCGGGGCACTCGGCGCTGTCGGTACACTTGCACTCGCCGCCAGTGCACTGCTGTTTGAAGACCAGGCCACCGTCGACCGGTTGGGTGTTGGAGTGGCACACAGTGCCGCAGTCGCCGCTGCATTAGCAAGTAAGACGTGCAGGTTTCAGGACGCAAATCAACAGACCTCACTCCGCTCACCAAACAGTTAATTAATCAGTGCGGTAGCCCGTGAAGGTTTACTGTAGGCTTATCAGCAGCTGCATTGCAATCGGTGCAGTGGAGCTCACCAGTTGGCAAGGTCTGTGTTTGTGTCCACACACTTGTCAGCACACACTTTGAGGCCGTTGTCGCAGGCGGTGCACTTGCAGTCGTTGTCGTAGGTGGCGCAGTTGGCAATGGTTGGACACTGCAGACAGGCGTTGCGATATCATCAGAGCACACTGAGTGCGCGTCACATGCAAGCTGACTGTATTCACCCCAAGAAACTCCGATACATTGGCGGCTGTCCCCAGTCTCTTTCGCCCTCCTCTTCTGTTTTGTGGCCTGTAATGTGTCCCAGTCGGCAGAAAGGTGGCTCTTTGCGAGCGGGCGCTAGTGTGCTGCAGTCCACAAATTTGCAGCGCCCTCACCTCTGTGCACGTGTTGTCCGCCAGCTTGAACTTGGCGGCACACGCTGTGCACTCACAGCTGTTCTCCGTGTAGGTTGCGCAGTTTTCCACGGTGCACTGCAAAGAAGGAGTGCAGAGGGCGGGATCCCGGTTCACCTGAGTGCCAGCCCACAACCTGCCCGCAACCTGCCTGCGCCCTAGCTGCCAAGTAAGTTGCCTTGACCCCAAAGGGAAGAGCCCGCACCCCCGAGCCAGTCCACCCGCATGCCAGCACTGCACCACTACCGGCACAACACACTGGGCAGAAGATCAGGGCACATCTCCCTCCCCAGCATGGCTCGCCTGGGTGCAGCTCTTGCCGTCCTTCAGCTCGTACTTGTCATTGCAGACGTCGCACAGGCACTTGTTGGCATCATTGAACGTCTTGCACTCGGCCACCTCGCTGCCATCGCACTGCAGGCAGGGAGGCATAGCAAGGGGCAGGTTCCCTGTCACCTGGGCCGCTGCTCACCATCCCTCAGCAACCAGGCACACACACATGCTCATGTGCGCAGGCGCTTGCGGCCAGCATTGCTCGCTGCTTCCGTGGGGCACCTGCCGCCCATGCCCTGCCGCCCAGCCCACTCGCTAACTGCTCTCACCACTGAGCACGTGTTGTCCGCCAGCTTGTAGTTGGCAGCGCAGGCTGTGCAGGTGCAGGTGTCTGGGGTGTAGGTTGCGCAGTTGGTCACGGTGCACTGCAGATGCAGGGGAGGTGCACAGGACAGTATATGATGTGAGTGGCGACTGACGGCCACCAGWCGGCAACCMAGAGTCCTAGTGCMCTGCACTGCACCACCGTGCACGGCTSCTCTGCTAGCAGTGCRWCACAGCCGCCCGGACAGGCGTGCCCCACCCCCATCCCCAGCCTGGCTTGCCTGGGTGCAGCTCTTCTTGTCGCCGCTCAGCGCGTAGCCTGGCTTGCAGGCGTCGCAGCCCTTGCAGCTGTCGGMGTTCATGGTGTCACAGTTGGCAACGTCTGCGCACAAGCCGCAGCTCTTCTTGTCCTCGCTCAGGAAGTAGTCCTCCTTGCAGGCGTCGCACAGGCACTTGTTGTCGGCGTTGGCCGTTGCGCAGTTGGTCACCTCGCTGCCATCGCACTGCAGGCAGGGAGGCATAGCAAGGGGCAGGTTCCCTGTCACCTGGGCCGCTGCTCACCATCCCTCAGCAACCAGGCACACACACATGCTCATGTGCGCATGCGGTCATTGTGCACCAGCTGCCACCACCCATGCCCTGCCGCACAGCCCACCCACCAACTGCTCTTACCGCCACACAGTTGGCGCCAACCAGCTTGAACCCAGCGCCACAGGCCGTGCAGGTGCAGGTGTCTGGGGCATAGGTTGCGCAGTTCGCCACGGTGCACTGCAGGTGCACGGGAGGTGCACAGAGCAACTGATGACATGAGTGGCAACCGGTGCGTGCCGCATTCCGCAATCCGCCCCTTCGTCCCCCTGCATGCCAGGGCGAACTGCCCCCCACTCGTGGTGCAAAACACTGGCAGGTGCAAATCCCTGCTCTGGGATCTGTGCCCTACAGCAGATCTCTTCATGAGGACCGGCCTGTTCGCGTTGCAGCAGCCTGGGGGACCCTGTTAGAATTGAGGCGAAATGTGCCGCCGTACCTTGCTGCACCCTCCGTTAGCGGCAATGTAGCCGCTCTTGCACGTCTTGCAGGAGCAGTTGTCGGGGTTCTTGGCGTCGCAGTTGGTGCGGTCCACAGTGCACTGTAGCATGGAAAGACAGCCAGTCTTGATTTGCAACTGGCCCACCTTCAGGTGGCCGCTGCTGTCCAACTGCATCCACATATCCTCGTGGGGCACTCTTGCATGCAAGTTGGGCAGTTCGCCAGCACAGCACACCTGGCAGGCTGCGCCGCTGTTTGCGACAGCAAAGTACTGGTTGCAGGCCGTGCACTTGCAGTCCGTGTTGGAGTAGGTCTTGCAGTTGCCAATGATGGTGCACTGCAGTGTGGTCATTGGGGAAAGCAAACTCAGAGAGCCATTGGGCAGCGGCGACAACAGAGCAGTGGGTTCCAGGAGCACCGTAATCTTTGAAAGCGAGTTGGGACGTGCAGCCATGCACACCTGGGTGCATCCTCCTGCTGAGGCTGTCATGTAGCCGTTCTTGCACGTCTTGCAGGAGCAGTTGTCGGTATTCTTGACGTCGCAGTTGGTGCCGTCCACGGTGCACTGCAGCATGGGGAGCAGGCAAGGTGGGCTTCAATGCACGAGTGCCCTGTACCGCCAGCCACGGTGGGACTAGCGAGCGCCGCCCTTCTCTGGCCTTGCGTTACGGGCAAGCCCCCAACTGGCACCCACCGTGCAGGCACTGCCAGAGAAGAATTGGCTGCACTTGGTGCACTGGCACGTAGAGGTGGAGTAGGTGGTGCAGCGCGCGACATCTGGGCACTGCGGGGGTACAGCAGACAATTCAGTTGGTCAGCGCTCGAGTTGGCCAACCCCTGGCACCAGGTGGCAAGCACAAGCGCCTGTGTGAGCAAGTGGCCTGGCACCGCTACGCAAGCAGCAGCAGCCATGGCGTGCTGGGACGGCCGGTGTGTTGAAGACAATGGTGGCAGTTGTACATGCACAGGGAGTTGTACCTTGGAGCAGCCGCCGTTGCCGTCTGCCTTGTATTGGTTTTGGCAGGTCTTGCAGCTACATCCGTCGGCATTCTTCACCTGGCACCCTGTTGGTGACACCTTGCACTGCAGGGCGTTGGGCAGGGAGCTCGCACAGTTTCGTACTGGTGCAGGGCGCCTGAGGAAGCTCACTGATGCATCCCCTGCCACTGCAAGCCAACCAGGCAGCCCCTATCTGTGAGTGCTTCACGTGTGCCCATCGCATGCCCAACTTGTCCGGCACCAGTGCCCAGCTGCAACCCACCCGGCAGCCGCTGCCAGTGCTTTCAAAGTACTTGGCGCACTGGTAGAACAGGACGCGCGGTGATTTTTCAGGGCCCGCCCCAAGGCTGTTGACCGCCTGGGCGGTGAAGCGGTAGATGGCGTTGAACTTGTGCCCAAAGATTGCAAACGCCCTCTGCGGCGAGATCGCAGGGCAGAGGAAGGTGTCACGTGAGACTGGGCTCAGCAGGCCAAAATCGAGACGGCACGCAGGCCTCAGGGGTGTGGCAGCTGCAGTCCACACATCGGCACGTCCACAAATGCAGGCAGGCGGCATGCATGCAACAAACAGCTGCACGCAGTGCTGTGGGTGCCTAGTTACCAGCCCGGCCGCTGCGTGCCACATGCATGCAGCCTTGAGCTCGCTTCACCTCATTGGTGCCTGTCACAGCCGAGCCGGCTCCCGAGGCAGTCAGACGAGACAGGGTGAGGTCGTCGGGATAGCCAGTCACGTTGTAGGTGAGCCCTGGAGGGGTGGGCGGTTGGAGCGCACAAGGCGCCAGTGAGGTAGAGGCTAGGGAGGCAGGGTGCCGCGCATGCCCCCGGCAGTTGAGAGGGCGCACATGCTCTGTGAAGGTCCTGTGCGGTTATGCCCAGCATAATGCATGCACTCAGGTAAATACACACCAGCCTCCCCCGAGGCCAGCCAGATATAGTTCTCCGCCCGTCTCACCCTGACCATTGGAACCAGCTGGAGGCGTAACCTTCACTATAACACGTGTTTGGTTGTTTGTGTTGGACGCTGTGACAGTCACCTGGGCCGGGGGGCCGGGACTGCGGGAGTGGGGCGGCAGGCCCACAAGGAGTTTCAGTGCGGCAGTGGCCGGCTTGCTCAGTCTCCAACCCTGCTTGCTCAGCCTGCCTTTTTCGCGACCACAAGGCCATGCACAGCAGCGCCATCGCAGCGGAATGTAGGCATTAAGGTAGCTGGGTGCTGCTCGCGCCGCCCTCAGTCAGCAGTCGCTGGGTCACATGCGCACACTGCACTTGCATTTCTGACAGCTGGCACATCAACGACACTAACGACGCTCCGTGGCACTCACACAGCACTGGCGGGTGTGGTGACTTGAACGGTGTTGCTCCAGGGGCTGGAGCCGGCTCCGTTGTGTGCGGTTGCGTTGAAACGGTACAGGGTTTCTCTGGCAAACCGGGTGAACGTGAACCTCCACTGCAGTTCAAGGGGAACAGTTATGCAGGTCATGATCTCACCAACCGCAGAGCGCACACAGTACGTGTGTGCCGCGCATTGCAAACTCCAGGGGCAGCTGGCGGCTGCGTACTGGCGCGTGCGCGGCCAGCAGCTGCAGCGACGCATCATGCCAGGCAAGGCGGCGGCACGCTGGCTGAGGCTCGAGGCTCGCGTTCAGCTTACAAATCCTCCCGTCAGGTAGGTGCCGAGAGAGACTGCTTTGAGCAGGGGCTTGGCAGCGGTGACTCCGCCGGCTGGGGTTCCCAGCACAGTGTAGTGGGTGATGGCTGCACAGGCACAGGCAGGTGGGCAAGCCAGAAGACAGCGCATGGGTTACTTTGCAAGTCGAGTGGCAGGTCAAGGGCGAGAGACGGCGGCAGCATGCGTTGGCGTTTCATGCCCAGCGTGAGCGGCAGGGGTAGCACAAGGAAAGCTTGCGGAGCCCTTGATATGCAGACATGGCAGAAGGGCCTGCGGCACGGCAGCTAGCAATGCAGCTGCTCTCTCACCAGAGTCTCCAATGGAGGTCGGGCGCTTGAGGTCAACGTAAATGTACAGCCCTCCCTTGGAAGTGGACAGTACCCCAGCCACCGCCAGCGTCGGCGCTCCAGGCCTGCGTTCACACGGCGGCCAGCAGGTGGTGAGTCGATGACAGCTTCAGAAACAGCAGTAGTGAAGGTTCGGCTATGCACAGCCGCCCCACACGGCCCCGTGCGGTGGCACTTGCACTTGCACTGCTGTCTCAACCAACCGGTACCGCTCCAGTCCATGCTTACGGTTTGGAGGGCGGCAGGAAGGCGATGCGGGGTGAGGACTCGCCACCGTAGCCGGCGCCGTTGCGTGCAGCGGCCGCGAAGCGGTACACCACGCCCATCTGGTGTGTGTTCAGCTTCAGCTTGCGCTGCGTGCACATGCGGGGCAACCGGGAGTTAGTGAGGCATTCAGCAAAGGCAGCAGCTTGCCCTATGGACAGCAAGGTGGACAGGGCACACGATGTTTGCAGCTGCTGGCAGCAGGAAAGCCTCTGTGCGTGGCGCGCCCAACTTGGTCCAGCTGGCTTATCGTGCACCCACCCGCACACCATTACCCTCCCGCCCACAGGCTTGCCTTGGTGGTGCCGGGCACAGCGTCGCCCATGCCGGTGACTTCGATGCGGGGCATTTGAGCCGTGATGCCACCATCAGGGAACCCAAACACGGCGAATGAGGTGATGGCTGCAGAAAGGGTTTGGAAGGGCGGGTGGGGTGGGCAATGCCGACGGAAACTGTGTGCAAGGCAAGCCGGGAAGGACAGGGGCCAAAGCGCACANTGCTTTTGCACCCGCATGCATGGGCACTTCAGACCGGGTTGCCTGGTGCCGGCACTCATCACGCCTGTGACACATATATCGCTGGAGGCATGCTGGTTGACACTGGCCGCGCAGAAGTACCTGAGGCGCCACTGCTGGTCGGTGGTGTCACAGTGATCTCCACAAAGCCATCATAGGCAGTGACGTTTGAGATGGTTGGAGCACCAGGGCTGTGAGGTCGGGAAGCAGGCAGGGGCGGCGTACGTGTCAGGCTGCTGGTATGGATGGAAGCGCAAAGCATCGTGTGCGCGATCCCGCGACATGCTACTGGACGCAACGCAACCCAGCTGGCAGCGGCAGCCCAGGTTGCAGTGCCAGCCCAGTTGCCAATGGCGGCTTTCATCCAATCCCTCCCCCCGTTGCTCACACGCCCAAGGGGGGGGCAATGACGGCCTTGGCAGCAGACAAAGCGCTCCAGCCGGCTTTGTTGTGGGCTTGGACCTGGAAGTTGTACTGGGTGCCTTTCACGTACTTTCCAAAGGAGAACCTCCGCTGCGGGCAGGTGGCAGGGGTTGTGGGCAGGTGCATTGCAGTTGAGCAGAATCGCAGGGGTAGCACGCAGGCCAGCATGGTGTGACCAGTAAGTGCAGTGGCTGACTGCGGCCCCCCCTCAAACAAAGCAGTTGCCCTGCACTGACGGGCAGTATGAAGGCGACAGGTGGGTGCTATGCACTGCAGAGCAGCCGCGCAGCTCACGTTTTGGTTCCCAAGCACGGCCGATCCCAAGCTGGTTTGCACCAGCTGAGGCTTCAGAATTGTGGCCCCGCCGCTCGGGGTGCCAACAACCTTGTACGCGTCGATGGCTGCAAGCAGGGAGGATAAGTGGCGAAAGCGGGGGCAGCGTATTGGCACAACATTCTTTGTGAGCTTCAGGCGGTGCGGCAGGTGGCAGGCAGGTGCACAGGTTGGGCCACCGCAGCCTGCACAGCGCGCCATTGCAGCGGCCAGCGGCACGGCCTGATGACCGCATTATCCGTGTCGGCTGCATGCATATGCTGCCACGGCCGCAATCCTGCTGCCTCTTAGCTTACCTGAGTCTCCAGGGTCGGCTGGGGGTCTGACATCCACGTACAGGTAAGTATACGAATTGATGACGACGACACCCAGACTGTCAAAACTGGGGATGCCAGGCCTGCGCGGGGCCGGGGCAGGAGCTTGTTAGAAGTGGCAGGTGGTTGCGTGTGCTGGCTTTTTGAGGTGCTAAACCCTAAACAGGAGCGCACGCATGCAGCAGATGGANGCGGGTTGCTTTGAGGCTTGAATCAGCTTAAGGNTATCATCCCTTGCNGANGGAGGTAAANCCTNCGAGCTTGAGTAATCCCTAGGCGCGGCTGCTGGCAGCGCGCAGCGGGCGCTAACCAGCTTGCACGCTGCCCATCTGTCGCACCAAAGCTGGGCAGCATGCGGCAGGGCAACCAATACCAATGCATGCATGTGTCCCACTCACTTGACGGCCAGCAGGTGGCGGTTCACTGCATGCAGTGCAAGGGGAGGGAAAGGAGGGAGCGAGCGTCAAACAGGGCAGCAGGAATAAACGACGCAAGGGAATGAGTTTGAGTGAAAGCGCCCCTGGCGCTGTGGCCCTAGCAGGCGTGCAGTTTGCTGGCAGCAGGGTGAATGCCAGCACCGCTCCCGCCCCCGGGGACATGCGCCGACACCGGCAGCTGCAGCGGCACGTACCGGCACCAACCCAGGCGCATATTTTTCAGGCCCAACACAACTCTTCTGTTCCCAGCCTGTTGCAGGCATCAGAGGCAGGCCAGAAACGTGCTGCTGCAGGCGAAGCAGCCGACACTGGGATGGGATACCCCTGCACATGCCAATGCGAGATGGCCACATGCCCATGCAGGACAGCAGCTGCCGCCCTGCAGGGAGCCAAGTCCCGAACACCACCCCGCCCCAAAACCCTCCCCGGGCCCCAACAACTCCTGACTCGCCGTGGGAGGGGCGCTCCGTGCCGAGGCGGGTCGCTTCGTCCGTCCCGGTAGGCAGGGCTGCGTTCACTCCTGCAGGGGCGGCGCGGCACTGCGAAATTAGCACACTTGGAGCCTTTTGAGGGCTTTGCGTGGAGCGAGCAGGGCGTGGAGCCTACCTGCGGGGTGCCGGGCCAGCAACAGGGCCAGCAGCACCACCGCAACGTGCGGGAGTTGTGCGTGGTTGCTCTTCATCGCATTGCAGGTGGGAAGGATGTGGGTTTGCGGGAAAGCTGTGTCGATTCCCCGTCCAGGCTCGTGACGAGACCACGTAGCCTAGCACGCTGCCCGCATTATGCTGAGTGTATGCAATGCATCGAGGTGAATCCTGCACGCCGCGCGTGCCCTGCTCTTCATCTGAGCCACAGAACCAGTAGGCGGCTGCCTGGGGCCTGAGCTAGAAGGCGGGCGGCGGGGCGGCGGCGGCAACTCCGCCGGCGGGCGGTCGCGGGACTGTACTAGCAGCCTCTGGCCCCACATGTCCCTGCAGCAACCTTATGCATGCAGCCACCAGCTAGTGCAAAATATTTTTGTTAGGCAGCATACATGTGAGTGCCAGAGGAGCGCAGCGAAGCGATGCTGCCGCCGCCAGCGCCGCTGCAGCACGCGCCGCCGTCCACGCGGGCGCACGGCATACCCGCGGCAGGCCAGGAGGCTTGCGGGGATGGGCAAGAACACGGGTGTGTGTCCCGGGGGCCGGTAGTCATGAAATTGCCAAAGTAAAGTCACTTCACATCGGTTGCCAGCCCGCGTACAATCCAGCGCTGCCAATCCTCGGCCGCGCGGGCGCGCGCGGCTTGGGCGCGCACTGCCAGGAGCGGACACTCGTGAGCCGAGTAGGCTGGAGGCTGAGAAATGGCCTGCCACGCACCCACAAGGGCAGCTCGACTGGCCGGCAGCAATGCAGCACTGGCAGACCCGTTTGTACGTGGGCGATACGGGAACTCCTGCACATCCTGTAGGCCGCTGCCGCAGCTGCTGCCGCGGCGGCAGCTGGCCCATCTGCGGACGACAGCGCCGCTCCTTCTTCTGGCATGCATTTGGCGCTGGCAAACCTGTGCACGGCCTAGAAAGGAGGCTCTAACGAGGGCAGTCCGCTGCTGCCAGGCAACCCCTACACGGCCACAGACCTGCCTGTACTAGCACGGGGCGCGATTCCGAGGCAACCGGCTCTGGAGAAGGCAAGCAGAGCGCCGGGGGCGGAGGGTCCTTGCATTCGGCCGACAAGCGCAGCAAGCGGAAAAGCTTCGCCTGGACCGCTCGGCGGCTGTCGCCCCCTGTGGCCCTGCGCGCTGCAGGGGCTGTGTGTGCGGGAAGGCGCTGTCGGGCGCCGGCTTGTGCCAGCCGTGGGCTACCGCCCGCCGCTGCGATTATGCCGTGCAGGCGGGCGGCACGAGCGTGCCGCCTTGAACCTATTGCATCCTAGGCGATTCTCTTGCCGCACCGGACTCCGCACTCCTTCTGCAGGTCATCTGTTTCAAGCAGCGGTCTGGCGATGGACGGCTTTCTGGCGGGCGGCTTTGCACCGCTCCCCCTCGGCTTCCCACCACAGCTGCAAGGCGCCGTCCCGAAGGTGCACGGCTTGCCGCCACCCGTAGCGGCTGGCTCCCTCATGCAGCCAGAGCCACTGGCACGGTGGCCCACCGGTCTGCCGAGCGTGCGCCTGCACAATGCAGACTGCCAGCAGCAGCAGCTGCTGAGCGTGCTGCGGTGCCACCGCCAGCAGCAGGCGACATTCATGCAGGCACAAGCGGCGGCGGCAGCGGGGCGTGCCGCCATGGACATGCCCCAAATGCTGCAGCAGGGGGCGTTTGAGCGCTGCTGGCAGCTGCTGGATGCGCAGTGGCAGCAGGCGCGGGCGGAAGAGCAGGAGACATGGCGACGCATGCGAGAGGAGCAGGTGGGTGTCACAGGGGGAGCAATGAATTGAAGGCCGTATGTAAACTTTGCAGGCCGGGCCCCCTTACCAGCTCGCCCCAGCTGGCGGCATTATGTGTGCAACACCAGGGGCCTGCCTGCTGTGACACGTTGGTTGGGTTTGACTGCAGCTTGCCTGTGCACCTCCCTCCTGCAGTGGGGAGACCTGCTGGATATTTGGCAGGATCAGGAGGCCGAATGGCAAAGCTACTTGCACAACCAAGCCTTCCTGTGGCAGCAGGAAAAGGCGCACTTCCAKGCGGTGTGGCAGGCAACCGCGCAGCAGCAGCAGCAGCAGCAGCAGCAGCAGCTGTTGCACAACTGGCAGAGCGGGCCGCCGCCCGCTCTCGCAAACGGGGCTGGGCCTGCGCATGCGCAGGTGCCAATGCAGSARGTAGCACTGCAGCTGGGGGCAGCGGGGCCGGCGCAGCAGCAGCCCGCAGCGGAGACTGGTCGCTGGCCAGTCCTGCCTGTGGCACAGCCGCTAGCGGCAGTGGGGCTGGTACAGCAGCAGCAGCAGGTACTGCCGCTGGTGCAGCAGCGGCGCGTGCAGGCAGCACTGACTGAGCAGGCTGGATTGGCACCAATGCCGCCAGCCGCTCGTGTGCCTGCGTCAGCAGCAGCACCTTGCGCTCGATGGGCCACCGCGGTGGCGCCAGCGGTGCCGCAGCAACAGCTGCSACAGGCGGCAGGGCSGGCGGGCCGGCCTGCTTGGCAGCAGCAGCAGCAGCAGCAGCAGCAGCAGCAGCCAGCGGCACGCAAGCGCGMACGTGTGGAGGAGGAGGGTGAGGAGAGTGAGGACGGCCAGTCAGAGGAGAATGAGGGTGAGGAGCCTGGTGCAGAGGCAGCAGAGAGCCCCGGCCCAGCTGCAGCTGCAGCTACTGCAGCAGACGAGGGCCCTGGCCCTGCCCGGTCCGGCAGCAACACGCCGCCGCAGGAACCATCAGCCGGCAGACTGGCAGGCGCACGGCCAGGCACGCCGCCCGACGAGGTGCGACTCAGGCTGGCCCACAACTTGGAACATGCATGTCCTGCATGAGCTGCCAGCACAGCCCGTGTTGGAAGAGCAGCACCATTTGGGGGAGGGGCAGCAGGCGGCCCCGTTTGCTGACAGCTCCACCCAAAGTTAAAGCGTGGTGCCTCACCCTGCCATGCCTGTCCTGGTTTGCAGTTCGGCTGGCCGGTGCTGCTGGCAGCTTTGGATCCGGCAGACCTCAATTCCGTTGAGGACAGCCCATACAATGCATGGGGCCGCTCCTGGGCCACCCTCACCTGGCAGTCTACTGCCGCCCACAAGCAGGCGCGGCTGTGGGCGCAGCAGCAGGCGCTGCAAGCGCAACAGCAAGCACAGCAGGCACAGCAGCAGGCGCAGCAGCAGGCGCAGCAGGCCCAGCAGCAGGCGCAACAGGCGGAGCAGCAGCTGGGCGCAGGGCCGGCCTTGCCGCAGATGTGAGCACGTTCATGCCGCCTTGCACAGCGCATTTGACGGTCAGCTGCTGTGCGCTGCAGTGCTCAGCGCTGCTTCTCTCAGCACACCAGCATCGTAAACAACATTTCTCAACACCCCACCAGCCCACCTCCATTGCAACTCGCGCTGTTTGGCACAGCATCGACCAACCTGCCCCTTCTTTATATCCCAAACTGCTGATTGTGAGCTGGAAAGTTACTGCATTTTGTCACATTCTCAACGGTTTTGCCCTCTACTAGAAAAATAGTATTTCTGGCTTTTTTAGGGCTTTCTTCATTGCGCGACAGGGCTTGTGTGTTTTGATTGCTTGCTGTCGTGTCTGCATTCTCCCGCCTGCCGCGTGGCTGGCCTGCCCTTCCTCCATTCCGTGTGCTTCCTCTCGTAAATATCCATCTGGGCTGCACCACGTGCCACACATGTTTTTCCCGACCCTTCAATTTGTGTCCATGCTTGCACAACCAACGTGACTGACCAAAGCTTTTCAATGGGCCGAGTGAAACTCTGCTAGCGCTGTGCCCTGCCATTTGCCTGCCACTTCCCATACATGTGCTATACTACTCGCAGTGGCAGGCCCAACGCTGTGTAACATGCACTACATTGTATGGCTCTGCGGCGCCGCCTGCCTTGTTAGTGCTGGGATGCGATGAACCGAACAGGCAGTAAGTCCATCGGCAGGCGGTCCCGGCATTGCAGGTGCTGGCCCGGCTGATGCTTATGTGCAGGCGCGCCATAAACTGGCCCATGGGCCAGACGAACCATCCCTGTTGCTTACCGCGTGCTTGCCCAAGCGCACTGGTGCCGCTCCCCTGTCTTGCCTGCACCTGCACCTACCAGCCAGACGGGATGCAGCCTTCAGGATGCAGCACTAGCGGACAGCTCTGTGAACCAGCCTGATCTGCCATCGCTACCGCTTCCATGCATCTTGCTGCTGCTGCATCACTCACCTCTGCTGCTGCCCCGCATGCAGGCCGCGGTGCCCGCCGCCCGAGCCACCGCAGCGCAGCACAGCGCCGCTGCTCCACTGGTCCAAAACGGCGCTCTGATGGCCCCAACCTGCATGGTACCTTGCGCTCTACTAGTTGCATAGTCGGATGCGAGCGGCGCTGCGCTCTGTGTGCCTCCTCCCTCGCTGCCCCCTNCCCCGCTGCTCGCTCGCCCGCCGCTGCATGGTGCAGCAGGATCAGAACAAAAGGCAGAAGACAGGTGAGTGCACGGAGCTCGCTCAGGGCGTCAGATGGCCCTTGCCGGCTGTGTGAATTTGTGGGGAGCGGGGCGGCGTGCCCTAGCGGCCCTGCAACCTGCTGCCCTCTATCATCGGAGGGCGATGCTGTGCGCTGAATTGCATGCGCCGCCGCCGCCGCCGTCGCCGCCGCCGCCGCCGCTGCCGCTTGCATTGGGGGCCGCAGCTTGGCAATGCAGCTGCCCACCTGCTGGACACACTGCCTGGTTCCTGCCTTCGCTGCAGACACAGCCATGGCTTTGAAGATCGGCACCCACAGCGGATCGTTCCAGTGAGCCCAGTTTGGGGGCATGCTGCCTGCAGACAGCACAATGCAATGCTGGCTAGTGTCAGCCACTGCCGTGCTGCTGCAGTGCCGTTGCTGTCCGGGCTGCTAGGTTGTTTCCATGCTGCTGCCGCCACTCTGTCTCGTGCGGCGGTTGGCAGGTGCCCTTGCATTCAAGCTTTGCTGCCTCCCGCACCAGGCGCAGCCTGCCCCATTAGGCACTGGCCCGCTTCCTGCTGCAGCAGAATGCAGCGGTCAGCAGCACCCCTCACCCTGTCCCGCCTGCCCTGCCCCACTTCTCGCCCTGCAGCTGCGACGAGGCGCTCGGCTGCTTCCTGCTGCAGCAGGCACAGCACTTACTAGCGCCCCTCGTCCTGCCCCCTCACCTGCCTGCGCCCCCCACTCACCCTCTCACCCACGCAGCTGCGAGGAGGCCCTCGGCTGCTTCCTGCTGCAGCGACCAACAGCCACTTAAACCTTGT